>PVKV010001369.1:160941-210922 GCA_004027835.1 Alouatta palliata | reverse complement strand
GGTTGAACTAATTTACACTCCCACCAACAGTGTAAGAGTGTTCCTATTTCTCCACATCCCCTCCAGCATCTGTTGTCCCCAGATTTTTTAATGATCGCCATTCTAACTGGTGTGAGGTGGTATCTCAATGTAGTTTTGATTTGCATTTCTCTAATGACCAGTGATGATGAGCATTTTTTCATATGTTTGTTGGCTTCACATATGTCTTTTTATATAAATGCTATAGCTGTTCTTGGAGTTTGAGAATGATTTCTATGATTGGTTGCCAATCACAGATTAAGAGCTATATTTCATACTTAACGGTTACTAAGTTGAGCTGTATACATAGCTTTTAAATTTAGATTCCTTTGCTACAACCAGTAACAAATATCTACACTTAAAGTAGAGAGAGATATGGATTATCCCAAACGACAAGGTACTTTTCTCCCTTTAGCGGCTGTAACCTCAGCACCTAGAATAATCCCCAACAATTATGAAAAGTGGTCGTTGAATGAATCAGCAAAATTTGGGAACAATGTTTTTATGTATCACATCTTTCATTTATTAGAATGCTCAAACATGCAGCATCCACCTCAATTGTTATATATGATTGTTCCACATTGTGTTATTTTCTTTGTAAATCCTATTTTTAAATGATACTTCTTGAAGTTCTTTATTGACTTATTGCTTCTGTTTTTTCTGAAGTGACATATCCTCCCATATTTTTTTACTTTATAGGGAGAGAGCATTCGTAACTCACCAACTAATTGATAATTCAGTCACTTTGAAAGTTTCATTTCTTAAGCATTAGCAAGAGTCATGGCTGCAGATTATAGTTATAAAATCTGTGGCCAAAGTTAAGCTAAAAGGTGCTGTATGTTTAAGAAATAATAGGAAGGTGCTCTCTGCCCAGGGCATATAGCAACACCCAAGCATCTGCCATTCATTAGCCACCACTGCTGGAATAGGTCCTCAGGGTAGAGGTATGTATGCACAAACAACTGTAGCAGATAAAGGAAGACTGATTAATATGTAAGCTGTAAAGTTTTGTTTTCAAAACCCACGGTAGATGCCTAATGAACTAGGCTGCATCATGTCAATACCATCAGGTTGGTGCAAAAGTAATTACAGTTTTTGCCATAATACTACAGATAAAGCCTAGAACTGGTATTGACTAGCTTGCTTTTCTCCCATTATTCCTTTATAAGTTTTTTAAGTCTTGCTAAGGCTGAAGAAAGAGCAGTCTATTGAAAGGCAACAGGTTGTGGGTGGTGGGGCAAGATGTTCGACTAGAAGCAGTGGTGATCAGAAGCTCCCATGGAAAAGAACCGTAATAGCATGTCAATCCTGCACGGGCAACTGGGTATACAGATTCTCTCATCAGAACTGACTAGGCAGCTGATGTGACCCACAAAGAGGAAGGAAGAGCAGTGTAGTCCACCAGATCACCTGAGAGCCTCACGAGCAGGGAGCCCCCACCCCCGCAGCCAAGGGAGGCAGTGAGTGAGCGTGCTACCTATCGGGGGAAACCGTGTCTTTTCCACAGAACTGAGCAACAACCCATGGATCAGAAGGTCACACTCATGAGCCCATGCCACTGGGGCCTAGGCTCCCAAGCTCAGAGCCATGTAGATTCTCAACAGTCTCTCAGGTAGAATCTGCTTAAGCCTGCAGAGTTCCCGGGGAGGGGCGACCAGCACCAGCACTGCAGCTGCCTGCTGTCTAAGCCATTTGCATTTCTTGGGGAGAGCAACAGCCAGCCCTGGGACTGATGGCTGCCTAACACCTAAGCTCCCTGGGCAAGGGAATGGCAGCAGCCATCTCTATAGCTCCAGGCCGTGCTTTTCCCCTGCTGGAGTTAGGGAGGCTGCATGGTTTGGTCCCAAGGGGGTCCCCCACGCCCAACATACTGGCTGTGGCAGACTGTGGCCAGAGTGTCTTTTCAGGCCTGACCCTGACCCATCCCTCCTTACTGGGTGGGGCCTCCCTGCAGGAACTCCAACAACTCCAGCCAGGGGCTCAGAAACAAAACCCTGATTTCCATGGACCTGAGCTCCCAGGGGGTGGGGGGTCACAGTCCCTGGACCATCAGACTTAGCCTTTCCTCATGCTAGTTCTGAGGAATCTGAACAGCCCAGACAAGTGGGATTTCCCCCAGCAAGAGACATCCCCTCCACCACGGAAAAAGTGCTTCATTAAATGGTCCCTGTTCCCTGTGCCACTTAACTGGGTAAGACCCTTGAACAGGGGTTGTGCCCTTTGAAGTCAGAGATCCCAGAGGAAGGAACAGGCACCCATTTTTGTTATTCTCCAGCCTCCTTGCTCCTCCCAGGCACAGGAGCAAACCAGATGAATAGAACCTGAAGTAAACCCCAGCAACCTGCAGCAGCCCTGCAGAAGAGAGAACTGAGCATTGAAAGAAAAACAAAAAGTAATAGCAACAGCATCAACAATAACAAAAAAAAAGTCCCCACAAAAGCCCCACCTAAGGATCAATAACTTCGAAGAACAAAACTAAGCAAACTCATGAAGAAGAGAAAGAATCAGTGAAAAACTGCTGAAAAGCCAAAAAGCCTCTTCTCCAGGTGATTGCAATGCCACTCCAGCAAGGGCACAAAACCGGTAGAGAATCAGATGAACGAATTGACAGAAGTAGGCTTCAGAAGATGGATAATAACAAATCCCGCTGAGCTAAAGGACCATGTTTTAACCCACTGCAAAGAAGCTAAGAACCTTGATAAGAGGTTAGAGGAGCTGCTAATTACAATAACCAGTTTAGAAGGGAACATAAATGACTTGATGTAGCTGAAAAACACAGCAAGAGAACTTCGTAAAGCATACATAAATATCAATAACCACATTGACCAAGTGGAAGAAAGGATATCAGTTTGAAGACCTTCCTGAAATAAGACATACAGACAAGACTAGAGAAAAAAGATTTCAAAGGAGTAAACAAAGCCTCCAAGAAATATGAGACTGTGTAAAAAGACCAAACGTACAATAGACTGGAGTACTCGAAGGAGACAGGGAGATGGAAACAAGCTGGAAAACACACTTCAGGATATTATCCAGGAGAACTTCCCCTATCTAGCAACACAGGCCAGCATTCAAATTCAAGAAATACAGAGAACATAACTAAGATACTCCATGAGACGATCAACCCCAAGATGCATAATCATCAGATTTTCCAACGTTGAAGAAAAAAATATTAAGCCCATCCAGAGGGAAGGGCCAGGTCACCTAGGAAGGGAAGCCCATCAGACTAACAGAAGACCTTTTAGCAGAAACCCTAAAAGCCAGAAGAGAGTGGGGACCAATATTCAACATCCTTAAAGAATTTTCAATCCAGAATTTTATATCCAGCCAAAATAAGCTTTATAAGTGAAGGAGAAATACAATTCTTTCCAGAAAAGCAAATGCTGAGGAATTTTGTTACCACAAAGTCTGCCTTGCAAGGGCTCCTGAAGGAAGCACTAAATATAAAAAGGAAAAACCAGTACTAGCCACTGCAAAAACACACCAAAATATAAACACCAATGACACTATGAAGAAACTACATCAACTAGTGTGCAAAATAATCAGATAACATCAGGATGGCAGGATCAAATTCACACATAACAATACTAACCTTAAATGTGAATTGGCTAAATGCCCCAGTTAAAAGACACAGACTGATAAATTAGAGAGTCAAGACCCATCAGTGTGCTGTATTCAAGAGACTCATCTTATGTGCGAAGATACAAACAGGCTCAAAATAAAGGGATGGAGAAAAATTTACCAAGCAAATGGAAAGCAAAAAAAAAAAAAAGCAAGAGTTGCAATCCTAGTCTTTGACAAAACAGACTTTAAACCAACAAAGATCAAAAAAGACAAAGGGCATTACATAATGGTAAAGGGATCAATTCAACAAGAAGAGGTAACTATATAAATATATATCCATCCAATACAGGAGCACCCAGATTCATAGAACAAGTTCTTAGAGACCTACAAAGAGACTTAGACTCTCACACAATAATGGTGGGAGACTTTAACACCCCACTGTCAATATTAGAGCAATGAGACAGAAAATTAACAATATTCAGGACTTGAACTCAGCTCTGGACCAGTGGGCCTAATGGATATCTACAGAACTCTCTACCCAAAATCAACAGAATATACATTCTTCCAGTACCACATGGCATCTGTTCTAAAATTGACCACATAATTAGAAGTAAAACACTCCTCAGCAATGTAAAAGAACTGAAATAATAACAGTCTGTCATAGCACAGTGCAATCAAATTAGAACTCAGGATTTTGAAACTCACTCAAAACCACACAATTACGTGGAAATTGAACAACCTGCTCCTGAATTACTCCTGAGTAAATAATGAAATTAAGGTAGAAATCAAGAAAATTATTGAAACCAATTAAAACAAAGAGATAAAAAACCAGAATCTCTAGGGCACAGATAAAGCAATGTTAAAAGGGAAATTAATAACACTAAATGCCAACATCAGAAAGCTAGAAAGATTTCAAATTGATACCCTAACATCACAATTAAAAGAACTAAAGAAGCAAGAGTGAATATATCCAAAAGCTAGAAGACAAGAAATAACTAAGATCAGTAGAATCAAAGGAGGTAGAGACATGAAAAACTCTCCAAAAAGTTAATAAATCCAGGAGCTGTTTTTATGAAAAAATTAAGAAAATAGATAGACTGCTAGCTAGACTAACAAAGAAGAAAGAGAAGAATCAGGCACAATAAAAAATGATAAAAGGGATATTACCACTGACTTCACAGAAATGCAAACTACCATCAGAGAATACTATAAACAACCTTACACAAATAAACTAGAAAATCTGGAAGAAACTGATAAATTTCTGGACACTTAACATCCTCCCAAGACTGAACCAGGAAGAAGTCAAATCCCTGAATAGACCAATAAGAAGTTCTGACATTGAGGCGGTAATTAATAGTCTACATATATATAATATACATATACATATATATATGTGTATATGTATGTATATACATATATACATATATGTGTATTGTTACATAATATACATATATATGTATATATATTTATATACATATATATGTATATATATATGTATATATGTGTATATATATGTTATATAATATATGTATATATGTATATTATATAACAATACACCTGTATGTATATAACATAAATATTATGTTATAGATAACATATAACATACATATATATTATATAGTATACATATATGTATGTTATATATACATATACACAAATACATATAATACATATATACATATACATATATAATATATACATATTATATATATGTGTAAATATGTGTATTATATACATGTATATTATATATTATATATATAATGTATACAATACACATATACATTATATATAATATATATAATATATAATACACATATATGTATATATAATATTAAACACCAAAAATTAAACTTCATGTCCTTATGGGATTGAAATTTTTGTGGGATAATTAAGCAATAGGTTTCCTGCACAAGCTCTCTTTTTTTGCCTGCTGCCATCCATATAAGACATGATTTACTGCTTTTTGACTTCCACCATGATTGTGAAGCCTCCCCACCCGTGTGAAGCTGTAAGTCCAATGAACCTTTCTCTTGTAAATTGCCCAGTCTCCGGTATGTTTTTATCAGCAGTGTGAAAATTGCCTTTAAAACACAGTAGACCACTCCCCACTTATTCACATCTTTTTTTGCATCTTTAAATGGGAAAGCATTGTCTTGGTAGAGAGTTTGGAAGTTACTTCTTTTTGTGTTCTGATTATTGTCAGTATAGCAAGAAACCAGCACGTGAGTTGTTTTTCTAGTTGGTCTCATTATCAAACTCCTATTAGTTTCTAAGTTATGTGACTTGATTATTTTGGAATTTTAAGGTAGGCAGTATATACATAGTGCATGTTTTGAATCTTCTCTTCTAAAAACAGATCTCATTTACGTTTCTCTTTCATGTAGCATTGGCTAGGAACTCAGGTACAAAGTTGAATAGTCAGGTGGTATAGTCTGAATGCTTCCCAAAATTCAGATAGTGAAACTCAATTCCACTGGAGTGGATTAAGAGATGAGGCCTCTTGGAAGTGATCAATTCATACTCTACCATCGTAAATGTATTAGTGCTTATAAATGAACTGTAGAAAACTAGCCTTGGCCCTTTTTTCCTTCTATTCCTTCTGCCATGTCAGACACAGTGTTCATCTCTCCAGAGGATGCCACAACAAGGCACCATCTTGGAAGCAGGAGACTGGGGCTTCACAGACACTGATCAGACCAGTGCCTTGATCTTACACTTCCCAGCCTCCAGAACTGAGAGAAATAAATTTATGTTGTTGATAAATTACCCAGTCTGTGGTATTTTATCATAGCAGCACAACAGACTAAGACATCAGGTAAGAGTAGGCAGGCTTGTTTACCACTGACTCTAGCAGAGATGTTCCTCATATGACAATGGAAATATGACATCATTTTGTTTTCTAATAGACAATCTCAACTTGTTAAAGAAATGCTCTTTTATTCATAGAATAAAAATTTAAGAATTTTATACAAAATAATTTTATGCAAAATAAAGGTTAAGAATTAACCTTTAATAATTTTATACAAAATAAAGGTTTAATTTTACCAACTGTTTTTGCATCTTTTGAAATGACATAACAGCATGTTTTTCTGTACTCTGTTAATATAGGTGATGAAATCAATTTTCATACTATATTCTCAAGTAATCCATACCTAGTCAAGTTCAATTACTCATTTATTACTAGTGGATTCTACTTAGTCATTTTGCATATATTTAACAAATCAGTTTATTGTTTAGAGGTGGAGATTATCTGTGTCAGGATTCTATCAAGATACAGAAAATATACCAGTTATTTGATTATAAGAAATCTAACATTCAGAATGATTAACTAATAGAACATGGTTTACAAATACTGAAAGCTGAGATAAAAAGAGGACTGTAAATGGTCCAGAAATAGCAAGTGCAGCAAAGCAGCTACCATTTTTAGTCCAGGGAAGAGAGTCCAATAAAAGAACAAAGGAGCAGGAGAACTGCCTCCCCTCAAGCAGGTGCCCTGTAGTGGTAAGACTCAGAATTCTTCATCGTGAAAGTGGCTATCACCGTAAAACGCAACCTGCCAAACATGAAGTAACTCATCTAAAATCATGGACTAGAGCTCATTTCTGTAAGTGGACCAACATTGCTGCACACTGTGGCTGGTTAGAGCTACAATTGTTAGAGCCACAATTAGAAAGACTGGCTGGGAAGGAGAGCATGGCCCCAGGTCACCGCTAGAGTGCATCAGCACAGGCAACGGGGCTCTCAAATTGTATAGTGATATCAAAATGGAGAAAGTCGGAAAGCAGATGTCTTCCTGATGCTGTTGCCTTGCACCAGCCAACAAAGGAGAGAAGTTTAGTGTCCAGACCAGTATCATAGAACAAGGCAAAGAAGGGTGGCTCTGGGGCTGTGAGAAAACAATTTGAAAACAACTGGCTAAGACTGGTATTTTTTTTTTTAATCTATTGCTATATTGTTTGCTTAGGTACCAAGTAACTGCCAGATATACCACAGGAGTGAGAAGGATTTTTAACTTCTTTTATGATTTAAGTTATTATGCATAGCACTTATTTATTAAAGATTAGAATCAACAACACAAAACTGTTCTCATGGCTCTGGACTCTAACTGGATTTAGTTGCTGGATCTCTTACTGAATGCTTCAGAGAACTTAAATAAGCACAATCTCTGTGTCTCATTTTACTCTTTAAAAGTGAGAATAACATGAGTAAACTCACTGCTGTGTATGGCTTTCCTCATGAGGCAGACTCGGATGAAGAATAACATGCCAGAAGTATTAGAACTATTAATGGGATCAGAACAGGTGGTGGGAAAAAAGGGAGGGGGTTTGGCAGAGGGAGAAGTTTTACTCTGATGCCAGAAGAGGGTGTGACTTTAGCTAAGTTGCTCTGCCTGCCTGTAAATGGTTCAGTGTATGTACCTTAAAAATAAAATTACACAACTACTTACAGGTGGAAGATCCATTGAACCTAAGAAGCTTAAGACAGATCAATAGATGCTGAATACATACACATACACACACACACATATACACACACAAACATATGTGCACATACAACACATACACATACATATGTGGGAAACAGGAGTGAGAAAAGTAGAGTAGAAACTTTTCAGTTTGAAGTCAAGAGGTCAAATTTTTGTGAATCATAATAATATTAAAACATAAAATTGCATGTAATAATACTACTGTGCATATTTTTGAAAGGTGTTTTAGATCTGTGTCTCAAAAAACTCTGTATGTTGGTTATCTCAATCTTCAGATAAGGAAATTAAGAAATAGAGAGGAAAAATAATTTTTTAAGGTTACAGGGCTAGAGAGAAACAGATTGAGGCCAGCAAATCAGGTATTCAGTTTTTCATGAGTATTTATCCACTGACACTTCATTTGCTAGAAGTGTCATACACATATGTATGAATACAAAAATGTGTTTTACTTTAGAGTTTGACATAAGTAATTTTGAAATACACATAATAGTTATGCGTGATTCTCATTTATTCCACAATTATAAGAAGTAGGAATACATAATGCACTGGTTCATATTTTTTTCAAGCTAAGGTACAAAATATAAGTATTATGTTCAATCTCTTATTAGAAGTTTTTCTTCTTTCTGACACAGGGTCTCAGTCTGTCACCCATGCTGGAATGCAATGGTGTGATCATAGCTCACTTACCCTCAAAATCCTGGACTCAAGCAATTCTCCTACCTTAGCCTCCCAGGTAGCTGAAACCACAGGTATGTGCCACCATGCCTGACTGATTAAAAAAAAAATTAGAGATGGGATCTTGCTTTGTTGCCCAGGCTGGTATCAAATCCCTGGCCTCAAGCAGCCTCCCAAAGTGCTGGGTTTGCAGATACTCACCAACACACCCAGCTGGAGGTTCTTAAAGAAAGATTATCCACTTTTTCAGTGGTCCAAAATGACAATTGCATTCTAATTTAGGTAATCTGTGTCAAGTTAATTTAGGTTATTTAAAATTTCTCTGATTGAGAATTTCTACTTCAAGCTTTTAAAGTAGAGTGCAAAGAACATTGTTCCTGAAAATAGAGGAAGAGTTTGTATTATTTGTTCATTTTCTTTCTTACTGGCATGAATATTTGAAATCATTTTGTAATAAGCGATATGTCTCAGTTTGCTTTATTTGCTGCTTCCTATCTAGACACTTGATAGCCCCATGCAAAGAAGACATACATTCAGTTATACCACTTAGAGCGTACATCAATAAATCCATGCTGAAATTATCTTAGAGTTGAGAACTTATGATATCCTCACAGAAACTATGAAATAAATTATTGTTTTAATCTCAGGTTTGACATACGAGGACTGACTACCAGATCTTTTTAGAATGTTTTAACTTACAAGTATTGTTAGAAAATGTTGCTTGTTTAGCTATGATAATATATAGATTAGCCAGCAGTAGGCACATAAGTACAGTATGGGCATTGTATGCACATTACTGAGAAAATGTTTTTCTGTACATTTTCACCCTGCAATATTATGGAATAATTACCGTTATTCATTCTTAACATAAAGGTAGATTCCAGAAAGTTTCTTCCTATTTCTATTTCTAGCACTGATTTAATTTGGACGGCATAAGGACAATGGTGAAAAATGTTTATGAGTGTGTATGAATGTGTGTGTGTGTGTGTGTGTGTGTGTGTGTGTTGGTAGAAAAGAAAAGTGGTCCTGGGAGAAAGGAAAAGTACTGAATTAAAACTTTCTTGATTGTTGCAGAGGGCACTGTATTGTCAGGCCCCTGGATACGGTGTGAAGACTGTTCTCTACAAAACTCTAGGAGGCACAGTTTTCATCAGATTCACAGCCAGCGTGGCCATATGTAGTATGCCTGCATTTGGTAGCCATGTTTTATCACCCAGAATACCACTGAGTCATGGACATAACTTGGCTTTCTTTTCTGTAAAATTTATATTAATAAAACTTGACTACCTTATTTAGAAGTTTATGTTAAATCAAGTTTAGCCTAAGGCTACCTCCTTACATATTTTAAGTTCAGCCTAAAGGTTTCTCTATACATAGTGAACTATAACCTGAATGGAGGTGTAAACAGACTGTAACCTATTCTTGTGCCAAACACCACATTCTGGCCAGTCAAACTGGGCCAGCTGTCAAAACTGTGTTCAGATTAGGCAAACACTAAACTATAAACAATCTGGCTGCTTTTATACATCATGTCCACTTTTTTTTTTGGTTTTTTTTTTTTGAGACAAGATGTAGCTCTGTCAGTGCAGTGGGGCAATCTCAGCTCACTGCAATCTTTGCTCCAGCCTCCAGAGTAGGTGAGATTACAGGCAAGTGCCGCCATGTCTGGTTAATTCTTTTATTTTTGGTGGAGACAGGGTTTTACCATGTTGGCCAGACTGGTCTCCAACTCCTGACTTCAATTGATCCACCTGCCTTGGCCTCTCAAAGTGCTAGGATTACAGGCGTGAGCCGCCACACCTACCCATATCCATTTTCTTTAGGTTGCTTTCCTTTTTCTGTCTATAAATCTTCTACCACTTGGCTGCACTGGAGTCTCTGAGCCTACTCTGATGCAGGAGGTTGCCCAATTTGTGAATTTTTCTTTGCTTAATTAAACTCTGTGAGATTAGTTTGCCTAAAGCTTGTCTCTTCACAGTATAAAGATGGAATTAAATTAATATAGGCCAAAATTTTTTGAAATAAACCTTAGTAAATGTCAACCTTTCACCGAGACCAATACCACAAAGGTGAGGTGAGACTTTCAGCATGAAGAAATGAACTATGGAAATAAGAACCTGGAAATAAGAACAACGCGCTACTGTCAAATATAAAACAAGAGAGCACCTAAAAATGGGGAAGGGGAAGAGAAAGCAAAAAATAAATAGGTAATGATATGCACGGTAAATATTATAAGCATTTCTTATTGCATATCCTTTTTGAGTAAAGATTAAAATCTTGCCTACGTTAATGCAGATCCCTTGGAGAAAGACTTCACAGCAGGAAGGAAACCTAAGTAAGACAGAAAAGATACACTTACATGTGAAGATAAATGTCCTGAAGAAAAGAAACACGATTTGATGAGGTCATAGATTATGGAAGTCTGTCTTAATCTGAGTGTCTAGAAAGTTCTGGACAACTGTGGAGCTGAGCTTTGTCTGGTGAATAGGGATTAACTGGGCAAAGAAACATAATCCACATGTAGAGCTCTGTGACTGGAAGAAAAATGGCCTGTCTGAGGAATTGGAGAGAGACCCATGCGATAGATGCTCAGAGAACCGGTTACTGAAAGAAGCCACAAGAATGGGCAGAACTATATGCAAACAGTGGTTCTTATGAAATTGTTTGGTCTGTAATTTAAAAGCCATAGGGTAATCACAGAGACATTTAAGTTTGATAAAGTTTGACAGTAGTTTGGGAATGGGGTGTTTTTCAAATGGTAAGTTCCTCATTTTGAAAAGATGACTATGAATGCAATACAGAGAGCTGCTTTAGCAAAAGAAGGTATTAGGTAAAGGCAAAGGTGGCTGCTCTGTTGATGGCAATTTGTACAGAGATTACGAATTAATTCTACATCAGTACTCTTAGAATTCAAGAGATATGAAGATGATAATAAAGGAAAGATTTGGCCTTGGATCACTGTGCAAGAGTCGATAGAACGGAAGACAAGATTGCCGGCTTGTGCATCTAGAAGTTTGGTGATGCCGTTCCCTAGGACACGAAACACTCAACATGACCAGGTTTGAGACAGGAAAAGACGAGACGGATGTTAGGAGAACAGTTTGAGACCTGTTAAAAGCAAGAATGTTTTTAAGATATTCAAATGGAAATGTTGATATGAGTCTGAACTCAAAAAAAGATTTTGAAAGCGACACACATTTGCTAGTTATTGATATGTAGAGGACAGTGAGTCACTGGTTTGAATGCAGTGACTTGTAGACAGGGAGAGCAGAAAGGAGAAATTCGTCCGAAACTAATCCCCACAGAATCCCAGCTTTAATGGCTCATTAATGGGTAGAGAAGGGTGAACCAGTGGTGCCAGAGGGGTGGTTAGACAGCTTGAGGTAAAGAGTAGAAACAAGTGAAGTGAAAGTTTCAATAGGGAAGGAGTGGTGAATAGTGTCACACAGTGCTCAGGACCCCCTTATGATGAGGACAGAGACACATTCCTTGGCCTCTCATCCAATTCAAAACATTTCCTCCGACAGGTGGGGAAAGATTGTATCAGTTAAAATGTAGCATGCCACTTGAAATTGAACAATACAGAGTTAAACAGATATATGGATTACCGGCTTCCTTAGAAAAATCAGAAGGTGTACATTGTGTCTGAAGTTTTATCATTTTCAGAAGTTTACTTAAGCAAATTTGGTAGCAACACTAGGTACATAAATTCATGTGTCTAGCATTACACCTAGCATTTACATTTTCATTAAAATGTAAAATCATTAGGGGAGGTATTAACTTATTAATAAAAATGGTTGATTAGTAATCAGATGCATTTTCATGGAAATGATAGCAGATGCATATTACATTCCAAGACAGACAAAATATGCCAAAGCAAATCAGTTTGGGTGAATTCTTCCCTCATCAGTTCCCGTTTTTAGGCAGACTTATATATTTATTATCCCAGAAACAGACTAAAATTATAAAATTTAAAGGTGAAGTTTAAGAAAAATAGGAAAATAAGTGGGCGACTTACAGGTTTTTCCTAGTAAAAACCTTATTCTCTTTTATAAGTTAAATGAAGACTGGAATTGTTCCAGGGGTATAGGGACTTAGCATCTCTGCTAAGTATCTGTGGATGATAAAATATCCTGTTATTATAAGAGTGAGTAGGAAACTATCTTGTCTAATATATCAATGCCATCTTTATATGATTAATTCATTGCATGAAAAATATACCCCATTCCTTCTAGTAAATACAGTAACTTTAATAAGATAGCATATCTTTATGCTTGTAATAATGTAGAAAATAAAATGATACCCAATTTCAGAGACTTGCTTACATATCTTTGATGGGTATTGAGATCAGAATAGAAAATAACTCTGCTACAAGTTTATGAATCAAAGTTGTTTGGATAACCAAGTAAAAATGTTTCATTGAATTACATACTGTGTTTATACAAGACACACAGATCAAATAAAACATATAACAACACATCAGGCAAGAAACTTAAAGATGCATGGTATTATTGCTTTCCCATAGTCAAAGAGAGAAACACATAAAATATTAAATTTTTCGCAAGTGGGTTCTCCACGAGTTCTTTCCTGTTCCTTACCTGACTTTTTATTTTCAGATCTTATGTCCTCTCTAGTAGGACATTTTCTTCTAATATTCAAAGCTTCACTCACCTTTTGGAAAAAAGTCTCCCATCCCAAGCCTATATCACATGCTCTCCTCCTAGAATATACTCCTGAAATCTGGAACAGCTGGAAAATAACAGCAGGTTTTAACAGTACCATTATCAATCCCCCATGGCACCATAAGTCCCAGAAAATATTCCAGGGCAGCACTCTATTGGTTCTCTCCTCTAGCATAATTTAAGAGATTTTCACCCTCACACTCTCCAGATTTCCCTGATTGGACTCTTTGAGTCTTTCCCTCTATACTATGTGTTCACACACACATTTACACTTGCACGTGCACACACATACACAGTTGCTTAAACTGAAATTGTCGAGTTTTTCCGTCTCTCTTCTACAAAGATCATACTTTCTCAATGAAAAGCATTAATTTTCAGAAGCAGTGCAATCCAAAGCCGTATAAGGTGATAAAGAAATTGTTTTCTCACTATCACATACTTCAAAGAATCTAAGCAGTAGGTAAAGTGATTCACATTAGTCTACAAGTAAGTCCAGATTCTTCATTCCTGGCTCTTAAATGAGGCACCAAAGTACACATTGCTGAGACATAGGGGCTACTATCTGGGCTACATATGCAATTATTTCTAATAATACTGTATACTAGGGTCTGATTCTTAATCAGGGGCCCACTTCACATTCAGGCTTGGAGAAGAAGGGAGGTTCTATTGCCGTTACCAGTGTCGTCACATATAAGTGAAAATGAGGCTTCACATTCTCCAGCAGTTTGAAATGTTTTTGTTTTTCTTTTTCTTTTTGAGACGAGTCTGGCTCTGTCACCAGGCTGGTGTGCAGTGGCACAATCTCAGCTCAAGGCAACCTCCACCTCCTGGGTTCAAGTGATTCTCCTGCCTCAGCCTCCCATGTAGATGGGACTACAGGTGAGCACCACCACGCCCAGATTTTTTTTGCATTTTTGGTAGAGACGGGGGCATCACCATGTTGGCCAAGACGGTCTTGATGTCTTGACCTTGTGATCCTTTCGCCTCAGCCTCCCAAAGTGCTGGGATTACAGTCATGAGGCACCATGCCTGGCTTATATTGAAATGTTTTCCTAGGATCTATAGGACAAATGATATATGATAGAATTCCCTTTCTGTCACCACATAATTTGTTGATATTTTATACATCTCCAGGGTTGATTCATTCATTATTTAGTCATTGATTGTCTCAAATTGTTCTTTTGTTCACCTGAAGTTTGGCTACTATTCATAGGTTGTTCATTCATAAATGAGTGAATTGGAGTAGAGTATCTTCAAACTCTCTTTTTAAAATTTTCTTTCTATATGATTTGTGCATATTGATTTATACACTCACCAACTTCACTTCTCATTACACAGGATTGGGGTTTGCATTTTCAAATACCCTTCTTTTATCTCCTAGCAGCACTAATGCTCCCCATTCCATTCCAGTAAACTGAGCCCTTTGAATTCCCAAGTATTTTTTCTGTATTCAAAGAATTTCAGTTCTCATTGGAAGAAGACAGTTGAATAGCTGCTAACAGCAGCAAGGATATATTTCCAGTGTTTTCTGATCATTTCCTGTAAAACAAAAATGAGAAATTGTCATGTTCTGATAGTGTTCAGTAATTCTGAAATAATTGTGCTTAGGCAGATACGAGGCTGACTGCATAAAAATCACCAAAGATTATTTTTAAAATACAAGTTCTCAGTATCTCAGTAGGTCTGGAGTGTGGTCCAAGAATCTGTATTTTTTAAAGCTTTTCAAGCAATTCTGATGTGAAGCCAAATTTGAGAGCCTCTGCTATGCTCTGTTTGCTTTAGTTTGCCATCTAGCAGATTGCACTGTTCTAAACTGCTCCATCATTTAATACACATATGCACACATGAATTCCAAAGTTTGTCACTCAGTATCGATGTAATCTTGGCTAAACAATTTAACATCTCAGTGCTTTAGTTTCTTCACTAATAGATATTTTTAAGCATAAAATGAATTATATGCATCTAATATGCTTAGAATAGTGCCTGAGACAGAAAGATGTTACTATTTTCATGTTTATTATTAATCATTTATTTTTAGTTGTCAGACATTTATTAGTAATTTATAAAATTTCAGACATAGCTTTTCAAACTTGGGGAATAGTAAATAAAAAAACAGATTTATAAGTAAATAATTAAAATTGATGTGTTTGGATCAAAGACCTAAACATAAGAGCTAAAACTATAAAACATTTTGAAGAAAACTAGGGGAAAAATGATGACGTTGGATTTAGCAAATTTTTTGATATAATACCAAAAGCATGGCTAACAAAAGGAAAAATAGATCATTGGACTAATTCAAAAAACGTTCGTGCATCAAAAGAGACTATCAATATAGAGAAAAAGCAGCCTGTGAAATGGGAATGAATTTTGCAAATCATGTATTTCATAAGGGGTTAAAATCCAGAATATAAAGAAGAACTCCTACAATTCAACAATAATATCAGTGACATAAACCTGATTAAAATATGGGTAAAAAACGTGAATAGGCATTTCTCACAAGATATACAGATAACCAGTAAGCACATGAACAGATGCCCAACATGCTAATCACTAGAGAAACGCAGATCAGAATCAGATATCAAGATGAGATATCACTTCGTGTCTATTTGACTGGCTATTATGTAAAACAACAACAACTGTTGACAGGGATGTAGAGAAAGTGCTTTCTTGATGTCCAGAGTCATTTTAATCTGCATATTTCTGGTTCATAATTGTGAAAATTATGATATGCAATATTAAAGGACTACTATCAAAGGAAGAATCTTATGTTAGAAATTTGTGTATTTGCAATAACTTCCAAAATGTCCATGACAGATCATAGTACAATAGTTTTCAAATCAAATCTGCACAGTGTTGACTATGTTAACTTCCACTAACCCTGCCTACAGCCAAGTGGCATCTGGACCCCAATATTGACCAAATAGATCTCTAGAGCTACAACTGTAGAAAAAAATGTCTACAGACATAAAAATTAGGGTGAGAATGGATGGAAAAGAGTTACAAACTTGGTTTTGATTTACTCTGAACAGGAGTAATGAGGTGAAACTAAAATTGCGATTAATTTAGTGGGACTTGAAGTTTAACAAGGAGAGAGAGCAAATATAAACTGTTCTATAAATAAAGCTAGTTTTCAAGACAAAAAGAATGCTATAATAGTATCTAGAGGGGGAAATTTCTCCCTTTTTTCAGAAGCAGCATTTGGATATCCTTAGACTAAGATAGAAAGTCATTATAAAGGGAGAACTGTGAGATGCAGAAGAGTGTGTATAATCTCTGGAGCTAAGTGCTGAGGGAAGAGGATCTGAATGGCAGGTGGAGAGATTTGGGTAAAAGAAACAGTCGTTTCCTTGGGTGCAGATGTACTTGCGCATATGCCTCTGTGAACGTAGATGAGATCATTAACTTTTGACAACCTCTATCATCTTTATGCAGTAGATGAAAGAGGATATAACAATTTGAAAGTAGAGGGGAATATGAGTTTCTTAAAGTGACAGGGGAAAAAGTTTTGGCGATAGTCTCAATAAAATTGAAAAATATAAATTTACAGTCACCCCAGTGTGCATGATTCTGGCCATCCACAGCAGTTCATGTAAAATATTCTAAGGGTGATTTGTTAACTACATTTATAGTTTGCAATTTCATGACTGTGGAATTATAGACACTTATGTTAGGAAAGGAAAGCCAGCTAGGACAGAGCTAATGATAAATCTTAAGTGGAAAGAGGTCAAAGCACAACATACTTGGAAAGGTAAGAGACGTAGGAAGATTAACGAAGTATAAGAGCTAGCAAAAGTGTTCAAAACAAAATATTGGAGTTTAGACTCTGCAAGGCAATAAACTCCCACGTGTGTAAAAGTGACTCGATCTTTGCAGTTGTACAGGCCAACCCTTGAAGTCACCCTTGCCTTCTCTATTTCTAACATAGCTGCAGTCAGCCTCTCAGTAATCCTTCAGAATACATTGAGATCCCAACTACTCAGCACCGTCTGTCATGGATTAATTAGACTTTCTGCTTCCACCTTGTCTCCCCAGAGTCTGTCTTCAGTCTGTAACCCAGTGTAAGCATTTTTAAAAAGTAAATTTGTATCACTCCTCTGTTCAAAACCCTGTATGTATGCCCATTTCACTCGGAGTGAATCTTTGCAGTAGCTTCACTGACTTCACCTTCTATGATGCTTCTTCTTGCTTAATTTGTTTTATCCTTGCTGCTATTCCTCAGACTCAGCAGGCATACTTTCTGATTTGAGCTGGCTATTCCTTTTCCTTCAAATAATATGACAAACTTCTTCACTTCTTTCAAGTTTGGGTCCAAATCATGGTTTGTCATCACTCTTTTTCTGTAACCTGTCTCATTAATGTTTTCTACTTAAGCTGCTCTAATTTTTTTTTTTACCTTAATAGCATTTTTTTTTACCTCTAGCATATATAGCTACTTAATTATTAAAGTATTGCTTATTATCTGCTGCCTGTCAGTAGTGAGTAGGCTCATAGAGACAGGAATATTTGTTCACAAATCTAAACCAACTATCTAGAATGGTGAATGTCACAGAGTTGTGCTAAATAAAAGCTTTTTCAGTCAGTGATTCAGAAAAGTTAAAGAAACAATGACAATAGGCACCTGGTTATTTTGCTATGGAAACGAATGTTCCAAAAGAGATTTGAGTGTAGATGAATCCCAAGGTATGTTTAGACACTTTCATGCCAGACACAGGAGGGGTAGGTACTTAAGAGATGCCAGCACTGAGCAAATAATAGATGATTAAATACAACCAAACAAAATGACAGTCAAGCCATAACAGAATGAATAAAGATATTCTGTGCCTTGTTTACCTTATGCCTCATTTGGGTACGGCTATTGTGTGAACGTGTACCCCAGGTTCATGAGTTGAATACTTGATACCCAATGCAGAAGTGTTTGGAGGTGGGGCCTAATCAGAGGTGATTAAGTCATGAGGGTTCTGCTCTTATGAACGGATTAATGTCATTACTGTGGGAGTATGTTCATTATCACAAGAGTGGGTTGTTACAAAAACAGGTTCAACTCATTCTTGCTGCCCCACTCTCTTGCTTTTCTCTCTTTTGCCGTGGGATAATGCAACACAAGGCCCCTAACCAGACCCTGGTGTCCTGCTCTTGGACTTCCTAGACTCCAGAGCCATGAGCCAAATAAACTTTTATTTTATAAATTTATTTATAGGCCAGGCGCGGTGGCTCACGCCTGTAATCCCAGCACTTTGGGAGGCCAAGGCGGGCGGATCACGAGGTCAAGAGATCGAGACCATCCTGGTCAACATGGTGAAACCCCGTCTCTACTAAAAATACAAAAAAATTAGCTGGGCGTGGTGGCGCACGCCTGTAGTCCCAGCTACTTGGGAGGCTGAGGCAGGAGAATTGCTTGAACCCAGGAGGTGGAGATTGCAGTGAGCCGAGGTTGCGCCACTGCACTCCAGCCTGGCGCCTGGTGACGGAGTAAGACTCTGTCTCAAAAAAAAAAAAAAAAAAAAAAAAAAAATTTATAAATTATCCAGTCTCAGGATTCTTTTATAACAAAACAGATGACAGATAGATGCTTTGCACATACATCAGTGAGTTACTCTTTTACATGTATTTTATATGGTAGAATATTTTGTTGTATTTCGTTATGTGCAGAATATTTGGAATAACCTTTATCATCTCAAAGACAAGCTAACACAAAGTCTTCAAAGAAAGGAAACAAAAGTTAGTTAGAAAATCTTGGGTGTAAAATAATTTCTGGATTAATCACATTGTCTTGTTCTTTTATTTTGCTTAAATAAAAAAAAAATGGATTCCAGCTGAAGTAAAATTTCAGACCAATTCAGAATAAAAGAACAATTTTCTGATTCTGCTACAAAGAAATGAATTACACATTACAAAACGATTGCTTTCGCATTATCCAGGGAAACATTATCCCATCACAAGTCTGTGTTACTCAATTCTTTTGTACTCTTTGATAACAAAACCTGCAAGTTTTTAAAGTTACGTAAAGAATATATCACTATCATTTCAGGCAGTGTGGTATTACAAGTTACGAGAAATGCCTGGGAGCCTCCCACTTGCGCCTCTTCAGAGACAGCTTATTTTCTATCTTGAAGACTATAAAATAAAAAATGAACATAACAAATGTTTCAGTTTGTTCCCTAGACATAGTTTAAAGCAAAGGTAATACATGACTATAAGATAAAACATGGCAGTCTCTTTCTTAAGGTGTTCATATTTAGCAATATCTTTGAAGTTTTATTCATTAGGCAAATGGGGAAACCAAGACTATTATTTCTCCTGAAAATAATTTTTATTTAAGCACATAATTCAGAAATCTATATCATGTGCTCTTATGTCCTATTATATAGAGGGCAACTGCAGGATATCTCATTGCATTAGGCTGCAGATCATTAACTAAAATTGTAAGATTCTACCCACTCTTTCTTATCAGGATGCAGTAAAGGCATATATTCTTCCACAAGTTTCAGTTGTTCTCCAAATATTTCCTCTCTAATATACAGTGTTTTAATTTACATTTCCTTAGTGGCATATGATGTTGATTATCATTTCCTATGCTTATTTTCTATCTATATATCTTCGTTGGTGAGGTCTCACTGTGATCTTTTGCCCATTTGTAATTGGATAATTGCTATCCCAGATAGTTTTAAAAGGTCTTTGTATATTTTAGATGCAAGTCTTTTATCAAATATATGTTTTGCACATATTTTCTATCAGTCTGTGGCTTGTCTTTTCATTTTCTTAACAGTGTGTTTCACAGAGCTCAAATTTTTAATTTTAATAAAATCTAACTTATCAGACTGTGGTTTCTGCCTTTCCTACTTAGCTGCTGGTGGTGACTTTTTGGACTTTAAAAAAACTAATTTGAGTTCTTTTTTTTGAGTGAGCTAAATTTACTGATCCTAATTCATTCATCACGTTTCTTCTTGTTGAGTGACTGTTTCTTTGCATCCATTTTTTTCCCTTGATATATCTTCTAATATCCCAAGCCCCTCCTTTTTCAATCCTTTCTGTTTGCTATATGTGACACAACTTTATAAACTTCTTTAGGGTCCATCTTTGAATGGATAGGTGCGATTATAAATGTTGCCATTTTTTGCCAAAATCTTTTTAAGGTTGGCTTTATAAAGTAATTAGATAAATTTAATAGTATTTTTTTTTTCAGAACTTTTGTAAAGATAAGCTGCCTCTGAGTAATATTCTCTCTCTAATTTTCATGTGTATTTAGAAATATATAATTTTCAGTTGTGTTTTTGTGATATTACAGGTAAAACTCATTGCTGCTTCTCATGTAGAGCTCCTCCTGCCTGCATTTTTTTAAGCTTAATGGTAGCCATCCAAGCACTGAAATAAATTCCTACTAGCAGCATAGTTGAGGAGGCCTCAACTTTCCAGCCCTAAGAGTTATTATAAAGCTCCCATTCTTTTTTTTTTTTTTGAGACGGAGTTTCTCTCTTGTTACCCAGGCTGGAGTGCAATGGCGCGATCTCGGCTCACCGCAACCTCCGCCTCCTGGGTTCAAGCAATTCTCTTGTCTCAGCCTCCCAAGTGGCTGGGACTACAGGCACATGCCACCATGCCCAGCTAATTTTTGTATTTTTAGTAGAGACAGGGTTTCACCATGTTGACCAGGATGGTCTCGATCTCTTGACCTCATGATGAAAAACTGACATGTTTGTGAAATTCAACAACATGAATATTATGACTCGTCTTTCTCCTCGCCTGAAATAGTCACCATTCATAAGTCTAATGGAATATAATATTCAAGGCATGTGTATATTTATATCTATATTACATTTACAATCTATTTATATATTATCTATTTATAAATTGATGATAAAGATATAGGTAAATATAGTACAGAAGACACGTCTCATGCCTAGCATACTACATTTATTTCAGTTGTGCCTGAAATGCACATTAATTCATGGCACAGTATTTCACACTTTTTTAATGATTCTACTTGAATTATTTGACGAGTATATCTCATTTCAAGAACTCTCTTTCTTTTCACAGCCATAAAAAGTGATTTCTCGTTTGTTAAAGTTTTGTCATGAGATTGCAGCAGTTCAGTCACATCTTCAGGCTCCACTTTTAATTCTAGTCCTCTTGCTATTTCCATCACTTCTGCAGTGATTTCTTCCACTGAAGCCTTGAACCCTTCAAAGTCATCCATGGGTGTGGAATTAATGTCTTCCAAATTCCTGTTAATGTTGATATTTTGATCCCTTCTCATGAATCACAAATGTTCTTAATAGCATCTAGAATGATGAACCCTTTCCAGGAGATTTTCAATTTACTTTACCCAGATCCATCCAAGGAATAAATATCTGTGTTAGCAATAGCCTTCTGAAATGTATTTCTTAAATAATAAGACTTGAAATTCAAAATTACTTCTTGATCCATGGGCTACAGAATGTAAGTTGTGTTAGCAGGCATACAAACAATATTAATCCGCTTGTACATCTCCATCAAAGCCCTCAGATGACTAAGTATATTTTCAGTGAGCAGTAATATTTTGAAAGAAATATTTTTTCCTCAGTGGTAGGTCTCAACAGTGGGCTTAAACTATTCACTAAGCCATGCTGTAAATGGATGTGCTGTCATACAGGATTTGCTGTCCCATTTATACAGCATAGGCAGAGTAGAGTTATTATAATTCAAAAGAGCCCTAGGCTTTTTAGAACGTTAAATGAGCATTGGCTTCACCTTAAAGTCACCAGCTGCATTAGCTCCTAACAATAGAGACAGCCTGTCCTTTGAAGCTTTAAAAGCGGGCATTGATTTCTCCTCTCTAGTTATCAAAGTCCTAGTTGGCATCAATCTAAGGCTGACTTGTCTGTGTTAAAAATCTGCTGTTTAGTGTAGTCACCTTCATCAGTTATCTTACATCATCTACATCAGCACTTGCTTCTTCATCGCGTACTGTGTTATAGAGATGACTTCTTTCCGTAAACCTTGTGAACTAACTTATGCAAGCGCCAAAGTTTTCTTCTGAAGCTTCCTCATCTCTTTCAGCCTTCACAGAATTGAAGACCGTTAGGGTCTTGCTCTGGGTTAAGCTTTGACTTACAGAATGTTGTGACTGCTTTTATCTTCTATTCATACCGTTAAAACTTTTTTCTTATCAGTAATAAGGCTGTTTTGCCTTCTTATCATTCATGTGTTGACTGGGGTAGCATTTTTCATTTTCTTCAAAATTTTTTCTCTGCATTCACAACTTGGCTCTTTTAAGACGCCTAGCTCTTGGCCTGTTTCAGATTTCAATATGCTTTCCTCACTAAGCTTTAGTATTTCTAACATTTGATTTAAAGTAAGAGAAATTTGACTATTCCTTTCACTTAAACACTAGAGACCATTATAGAGTTATTAACTGGCCTAAATTCAATAGTATTGTGTCTCAGAAAACTGGGACACCAGAGGAGAGGGACAGAGACAGGACAATGGCTAGTCAGTGGAGCAATCAGAAAACATACATTTGTTGATTAAACTTCCTATTTTATATTTGCATAGTTTTAGTACCCTGAAACAATTACAGTAGTATTAGGTTGGTGCAAATGTAATTGTGGCTTTGCCATTAAAAGTAACGACAAAAACCACAATTACATTTGCACCAACAAAATAGCATCAAAGATCACTGATTACAGATCACCATAATAGATATAATAATAATAAAGTTTGAAATAGTGTAAGAATTACCAAAATATAACACATTTTATAACATAAAATGAGCACATGCTCTTGGGGAAAATTGGCAATGATGATCTTGCTCTGCACAAGATTGCCACAAACCTTTAATCTGTAAAAAATAAAAATACACACACACACACACACACACACACACAAATCTTTAAAGTGCAATGAAAGGAAGCACAGTAAAATGAGGTATACCTGTACGCATATTTAAATAAGCACTAACACTTTCCATCATTCAACAAATGATGCTTAATATTAGTAGTATATGATTAGTTGTGTATATTTTTTATTTTTCTTATAAATAAAGGTAGAAATACGTTGAATATAATATAAAAGTAGGTCTTATGAGTTATGTTTTTTGGTGTCTTATAACTTCTAATTACAACTGTGAAACATAAAATCATATTAACTATTTTATCTTTTTAAAAAAACAAATGCCATGAAGGTTCAAGAAATGGAAGGAGACACTTTCATTTCTTTCCTTTGGAGTGCATTGTCTTTCATGTTTCTTTTAAAGGTACAACTTTCATGTAAATTTCAGTGAACATATTCTTTGATTTGTATCTTAAAACCATCTCTCCAAATCGAAAATGACCTTTGAAAAATTGTCTTTTGATATGTTTTTTCCCAAGTTGCTTCAATACGGAATTCTAGAATTACACACTGAACATTTACTTAATATTTGTCATTTTTATTCCTTTATTCTATATCACATATGTTTCTGAATTGTGCTCTAAACAAAAGAAAGTTGGTAAACAAGTAGGATATTAAAATTTGATCAAATAACAAATTGAGTCTCTTCATGTTCAATAAAAAATATTTTTAAGAGCCTGTTATGATTAAGTCAGTGTGCAAAACGCTAGTGCCAAAGATTGAAAGACTGAATGTCTAATAATTAAAGATACAGCTAGTACGGTATTTATGTAATTCAAAAGTATTTAATAATACTAAATTTCCACAGGTACAATGTGGAAATCATGATGCTAAAGGATTCCTTTTCGTGAAAGAGCTTTCATTTGAACTAAGCACTAATCACCCAACAAATTTTGTCAGTAGAAAAAGGGGGAAAGGATTCCAAAGAGTTTAAAAACTGATTCCCCACATATCTATAGGATTCCTGAAGATAGTTCTGTAGCATTTTGATTATCACAGGAAGATACTCAGAATTAACACTAATTCTCCAAATAAATGGATCTTTTAAGACAGTTTGCTCTTAGCAGTTGCTAAAGTCAAGTATTATTGGAACTTTGATTAGAAATCAGGTCCTTTTACCAGAATTAAGACGTTAATTTTGAAGTTCTCAATTCCTAATTTATATCCCTAATGTTATTAATATTCATTCATCTATTTATGAAATATCTATTCAGTGCTTACTATATGCTGGGGACATGACTGTGAATAGGTATTTTCTCTTACATATTTTGTATTCTTTTATACAAGAATTAGAATAAGGAGAGGTAAATGCTAGGTAGTCTAAAGAAATGTTTACAATTAGTAAAATAAAACAGAAGCAAGGTGGGTCTTGCTGGGGAAGGGGAGGTGGCAATTGACAATTTTAAGTGCAGGTGTCAGAGAAGACCTTCCTAAGAAGGTAATAATAGTTTAAGCTAAGACTTCTGGGGAGTAAGGGAGTTGTTCAAGTAGACATCTTTGGGGAAGAACATTCTTGGCAGAGGTAACTTCTAGCTGGCTTAAAATGTCTAAGGAGAGAACATGCCTATAGTTTTTAAGAACCAGCAAGGGGATAATCCCAGAACTTTGGGAGGCCGAGGCAGGCAGATCATGAGATCAGGAGTTTGAGACCATCCTAACCAATGTGGTGAAACTCCCTCTCTACTAAAAATACAAAAAATTACCTGGGCATGGTGCGCATGTCTGTAATCCCAGCTACTCTGGAGGCTGAGGCAGAAGAGTTGCTTGAACCAGGGAATAGGAGGTTGCAGTGCTCCAAGATTGTACCACTGCACTCCAGCCTGGCGACAAAGTGAGATTATGTCTCAAAAAAAAAAAAAAAAAAAGAAAGAGAACCAGCAAAGGGAGCCAGTGTGACTGGGCCAAAGGGAGTCCAGGAGAAGGATAAACAGAGCAGATCAGAGAGGCATTAAGAACAAAACGTGTAGGTCTTGTCAGCAGTGTAAAGGTTTGGGTTTTGACACTGAAGGAGATATGAATTCTTGGAAAGTTCACCTCAAACAGGGAACATATTTTGACTTCCGTTTTTAAAGTATGCTGATTGCTGTACTGAAAATACACTATAGTGGAGCATGTCAGGTAGAACTTGGCAAACATTTTAGGAGATGATTGCAATAACCCAAGCAAGAGATAATAAAAATTAGAACCAACCTGTAAGCAGCAAAAATATGAAAATAATAAAAATTAGAACCAGCCTATAAGCAGCAAAAATATGAAAATAATGTATCTTCATATTTGAGCAATGATGGGGCAAAAATATGATCTTGGAGCAAGTGCTTTATTTTGAAACCCACCTGATAATGGAAAAAAACTAATATGCTAACATCAAAAAAATTAAACAGTAACAAACAAAGTGCCTGAAGGATGACTTGAGGTCTGAAGAATATAGGATAGAGGTCAAGGTAACAAAACATGCTTGAAGAGTAATTATTAAAGTGATTATGCACACATAGTATATAATGGAGAGTTTAGTTAACAAAGTAATTCAATATTTATTTAACAAATATTTGTTGGGTACTGTGTGGCAGGCCCAGATCTAGTTGTGAATGATAGATCAAGACACAAGCCAAAGCATAAAGTTAAAAATCTAGGTCAAGAGGATCATGAAGAAAATTTCCAACCTACGTTCATCTACAAAGTCATGTCTTAAGCAGCATGTATTGTTCCAGAACTGAATCAAAACCATGCACACAGTTAAATTCATAATCCTTATATAAATCCCTTAAATGTATAACATTCACTCTATTGATTCTAATAGTTTATTTAAAATATATGAGAAAAATTTTTAAAGTTCTTGCTTTGAACAAATTTTGTTAAAAATGTACATGTTTGTCTTTCCCCACAAAAAAGGCTTTAAAAATATATATGTGCATATCTATGTGTATAAATACATACATACGTGTATATCTATCTGTCTGTCTATATTTGATATGGAGTCTCACCCTGTCGCCCAGGCTGGGGTGGAGTGGTGCAGTCTCATCTCACTGCAACCTCTACCTCCCAGGTTCAAGCCATTCTCCTGACTCAGCCTCCCAAGAAGCTGGGGTTGGAGTAGCTGGTGTGCATACCGCCATGCCTGGCCAATATTTTGTATTTTTAGTAGACATGGAGTTTCACCATGTTCGTCAGGCTGGTCTTGAACTCCTCGTCTCAAATAATCTTTCTGAATCAGCCTCCCATAGTGCTGGGATTACAGGCATAAGCCACCTCACCTGACCTAAAATATTATTTATTTTAACACTTTCTTAACTACTTAGGCAAATAATCCTACAGTCTTCTTCATGTTATTACTTGTCAGGATCAAGATAATTTAATACCTGTAGCTACTTTTATGTTATTTTTCTTTAGGTCAAAAGAAGTATTAAGACCAAGGGTTGTCAATGTGAAATTTTGAGAGTTTAAAGCATGGTTTATTTTACTTGTATTACTCAATTACTTACTGCATGAAAATTCATCTTCTACTCCTCTGTCAATTCACTCAAACACCAAGATTCTATCAGACTTTTTTTCACTTTTGATCTGTATTTTCGTATTTTTGAACATATATTGGTTAGATATATTTTTATGCATTGTTCCTTCTGTAGCAATTAGAATGTGAATACAAAGAATTTAACTTCTGTTCCTCATTGATATATGAGCATCCCTTCATCCTTTCTGTCTACTGCCCATATGTAGGCAACTTTTTATTGTAATGACACTGTTATAACTCTGCATTCATAGAATCCTATATGATTTGTAAATTCTCTAAGTTGCAAGGTTTTATTTCATTTTTTCTCAGTGCCCGTAGAGGTGAGGTGGAAACAGAAGCCTCTCAGGTAGGTTATTACTGGTGGCCGAGCTGGATCATTAACCACAAACCCGTAAGTTCCAGCATACTATTTTCCGTGTTATTTTCAAGACAGTTTTTAAAAAGTTTTCAATAAATTAGAAGGTATAATTTATTTATGCTTTAAATTATTATGAAAATATGTGGTTCCAAACATCAATGTTTTTATTCCAAAATATTTATTGAATCTTTATTAAGCATTACACTTGGCTATCTAAAGTAGAGAAATGCATAGTGATGTAAATGTTTAACAGTTGGCTTTCGGGGGGAGAAAGGGCCTTATTTGAAGCTTTTGTGGTTTTCTTTTCTATAAATACTATGACTATGGTTGATTTCAAGCTATCAGCTTGATATTTACCAAATGCCAAGTTTAAGAGAGATGTTCACAGTCAGCTCTGAAAGGCTGGTTACAAAATCTGGTTCCAGCTCACGCTCAGAAAGATGACCATGCTAAAGGCAAGATAAGATACTGACAGAAATAGACCCTGCCAAACCTCACAAGGCAGTATATAATGTATATAAGAGAGATGTGAAAAACAGTTTACACATTTCAAAATGGAAACACTCGAATTCTTGTCTGACATTCTAACTTCGAAACAGTGAAGAGTATCCTACTATTCTTTGCTTAACTTACTTTTCTCTTCTAATTTCTAGCGTGTTGCTGACTTGCCACCACTTAGGGTTTTTTTCTTTTTCGCTTGGACAATCTTTTCACTTTAAAATTGCTTTTTCCCGTGAAGTAGCTTCTCTTATTTTTATTTCCATTTAACCATAGAGAGTTATAAATTGGCACTTTACTGTTTGTCAATAAGGGCTCTATAAACAAGTCCTCTGCTAGGAAAGATATGGGACTGAGGTCTGAGATTGATTTTGGTTAGTATTTACTTAAAATGATCACAGAGAACATTTCTTGACAAAAAAGCCCATTTCAAACCCTTAAAAAAAAGTGAAAGACTTCATCTTTACTGCCTAAAGGTAGCTGCCGAATTTCAAAAAGTATCAGCAATGTAGCTCTATGCTTTTCCTATTTTCTGTGGCAGAAGAGGAGCCATAATATTTATCCTGTCTAACGTGACCCAGTGTGATCCATCTACTTCCCTGCCTAAATCTCTTTCAAAAATTCTCTGTAGAATTTACTGCTACCTTGGATTCACATTGAATTATACATAAGAACATTTACTCTCTACATGTCTGCTCTTTGTGGTGAGATGAAAAAAAAATGTTTTTTGCGGTATACATGTAATTTCATATTTGACAAATTTTATTTTGAGTCTTCTAAATATTTTTATTGGATATGCTTAAATATGGGGCACTGTTAGAGTTCTTTTTCTGGGCTTCTTTGATTGCTGCTATTATAAATAAATATTTTGTGCAACTCAAATTCACAAAAGAACAGAAACAAATATTTTTTTGACATTGCAATCTGTTCTGCTTGAAAAACATGCAATATATTTTTAAATTTGGTGTCTGCCACTATACATTATCAGAGATGAATGTGCATAACTAAGTTTTCATATTCTATTTGGTATGCTGATAATTCAGGCTGGCTGTTTTATTATCACCTTAGCTTGTCTAGGCCACCAAAGATCAATGAGAACTTGAAATTAACTGCAGGTAGCTATTCAAAAAGCATAGTGCTGTAGATGTAAAAATGTGCATGTGGTTATGAAAAAGAAAAGTCAATTTCATTGTATTATATCATGCATACATCTCTTAAAATTGCTTTATCGATATATGATATTGGGCAAAAATAAGTAAAATAAACAAGAAGCATTCTCCTTTTCTCTACTTTCTGTCATTCCATATTAGTTTTAATGAAAATACTTTGATTCAGTACATCCTGTAGAGAATAGGAAAAATATTTCCCTATAGGTTTGTTGTTCAGCAGTTATTAAACAGACATTGGATAGCTGCATATTTTCTGAGACATTGATTTCACTGTTATTATACTTCAGTAAGTAGGATTTATGGAGCAGTATTTTCATCTGTTTAACTTCAGAAAGGCGAAAGCTTGATGAAAGATTTATGTTATTTATTGAGGATGACTAAAAAGGTATTTTGTAGCTTGTAAAGAAAAATAGTGTATTAATAAAATAAAACATTGTTTATTTCCGAGATGCCAATAAAGGTGGAAACCATTATATAGTTTAATTTCTTAATCTTTAAAAAATATTTTGTTACATTTCTTAGAAGTTTGCTAAATCATATTTTATCCATTTAAGATAAAAAGTATAAAATCAACAAGCAAATGTAAATGCCATATAAATTTAGAATTGCAGCAGAAAAATAACATTAAATGGATATAGAGAGCAAGTGCAAAGAAATATTATAATACAGCAGACTGAAAGATAAATGCATTTGATTTGAATGTAAGAAAGTACCAAAAAGGCAGTACCTGGCACCTGCTCAACAAATTCCTAGCGCTGTGCTTTCCAAAGTCTCCATTACTGACCTTGGTAGCCTGTATATCACTAGTAATAGCAGTAGTCATTTAATTTGTGAAAAATACTAGATGCTTAGTAAATGAAGAATATAAAATGGGTTTTATCTCTTAATAATCAAGTAAAGCCTTTCTAATAATCAAGAGGAAGAGAAAAATTTAAACCATCTGTAGACCAAATTAATAAAATGTTCAGAAATGTTAGAAATATAGGCAAATTAAATGACTTCAAACTTCAGCTATCTTTAAACTATTTTAGAAGCAAGTAAATATAAAATAGACAAGCAAAAATATCATCCCAGATCCTTTATGGAATTATATGGGTTAAAGGAAGAGAAAAATAAATATAAGGGTAGAAAGCTCTGGCTGTATTCTTTAAGCTAAGAAAATTTCCTTCAACCCTAACCCTTCTTGTTCTTTCTAAAGAAATTGAAGTACTTTACAGATTGAACAAATGTTCAAATTTTAGGACACTATTTACTACTGGAAGTAGTCTCTGTGCATTAAAAGGTCGTGTGTGTGTGTGTGTGTGTGTGTGTGTGTGTGTGTGTGTGTGTGTGTGTGTTTGTGTTATACAGAGTCTCTCTTTGTACGTGGGCCCTAATGTGCTTCTCACAACTTTGGATGTCTGCCTATTAATTTAGCCAAACAGTGGCTAGCTTTCAAGAACAGGATATGAGATCTTGTATCATCACCACTTAGACAAAAAGGCCAAATTGTGTTGTGCAATCAGTGTTTACCAGAACTTTGATAGAAGGGTATTAGAAAATAATCAGCAACAAAACAGCATTTCATTCCTTTTCTGTTATTAAGAGAGGTGAAAGCATTCACAACATAGGTTTTCGGCATCCTTAGATCAGCTAGCCAACACCCTGAAATTGCAGCAAAAATTTTCCTTTTCTACTTCAGGCACTAATTTATAAATATGTCAGCAAAGACAGCTTGTTCATTAGTACATACATGCCTCTAGATTCAGTTATACCAAAGGGTCACCAGGGACTAGACTTCAGAAAACTGTCCAGGAGTAAGAAGGTGTTTACTTCCTCATCTTATCATCTCTTGAAATTTTGCGTTAAAAATAGATGCCGATTGAATTGCTGATACTCAACACCCCATGAAGATGAAAATAAAAACAAGTGTGAGCAGTAAATGGTAGAATAGTGACCTAGCTGTTGAAATTCCGTTGATAACTTGTTAGCATCTTGAAGCCCAAAGCCCTGGTGATGTTTAACATTTTGGATAGCCTAAAAATAATCTGTGGTTAGTGTTAACATGAAACAAAATGTGTAGGTAAAATGCATCTTATGTATTTATTTTCAGGAAAGCAATAAAAAGGATAGAGTCACATGTGGCATAGTCACATATGGTAGATGGTTACCACTTTGATTCTGCCTCCTGTGAAAACATATGCAACTGATTGACACAACAGAGTGTACACAAGGGGTGGCCAAGAGGAAAACAGGGACCGTGCAAATGTAAACAGCATTGCACATTAGCAGCTGCAGGGTTGGGATACTGGCTCCCATGGCCAAGCTAAGGTACATAGATTTCTGACTTTCTGTCTGCCAGAGGTCAAGAGAGATACAAAGCAAGCCAGTCAGTCCTGTTTTGGCAGGGGAGACCAGAGATATAAATAATAATCAATGAGTTTCTGAAGGGAAAATAGTCTTTGACACTTTCTCAAAATTATGCAGAATAAAGTGAACAGTTTATTAGAGTCTCATAACTCAACATTTTATTAGATTTGTACTAAATTATTTTACTGTGACAAGAATCGAATTTACATACAGCATATAGATGCTATATACACTAGTCCTCCCTTATTTGGGGGGAATATGTTCAGGCATCCCAGTGTATGCCTGAAACTTCGGATAGTATTAAACCTTACATATACTGTGTTTTTCTATATATACATATGAAGTTTAATTTATAAATTACATACAGTAGTAGATCAACCACGATAATAATCAAAGATCACAATTATAACAATATTTGAGCATAACTGCTCTTATGCTTTGGGGTGATTATTAGGTAAAATAATGATTACGCTAACACTGAAATATTGCCACAATCTATCTGAGAAATGAGATGGCTACCGAGTGACGAACAGGTGAGTAGGCTATACAACATGGATACACTAGACAAAGGGATGATTCATGTCCCAGGCGAGGCAGAGCAGGACAGTGGGAGAGTTCCTCAAGCTACTGAGAGCAATGCACAATCTAAAACTTTTAAATTGTTTATTTCTGGAATTTTCCATTTAATACTTTTGGACTACCGTTGACCATCAGTAACAGAGACCATAGAAAGCAAAATCTGGAGAAGGGGGGAACTACCGTACACACAGAAAACATGAGCTATTGAGGGGAAATATTCAGAGGGAAACTACTGTACACGTAGGAAATGCGAGCTAATGAGGGGAACTATTCAGAGGGGAGCTACCGTACACATAGGAAACGCGAGCTATTGAGGGGAACTATTCAGAGGGGAACCACCGTACACATAGGAAACGCGAGCTATCGAGGGGAAATATTCAGAGGGGAACTACCGTACACATAGGAAACGCGAGCTATTGAGGGGAAATATTCAGAGGGGAACTACCATACACATGGAAAACGTGAGCTATTGAGAGGAAATATTCAGAATTTATTAGAAATCAAAACTAAAAATTTTTTAAAATGTGACAGTACAATAATATAAAATATTATTATGGTTTTTCCTGAATTTTCATTTTGAAAGATTTTTAAATGGTGCTAACAGTTTCAACTTTTTCTTTAAAAGCTAGTAAAACAATGAAGTCAACATATATTTTCTACTGGCCAAAAAAAAAAAAACAACCATAAAAACCAAAAAAATTGACATGCCAGGTAGAATACAATGACTACAAATAATATTTTTACCATTTTGAGATTTATTGTTAGTCTAGTTTACTTTAAACATGACAGCCATCCATATCTGTTCCTTATGTCTTAACTTCATCTGCATTAATATGATCTTCATTATTATCCATAAAATCAGAATATGGTAATGGAATCAGTATATTCTATATTGTAGCATAGTGATATTGTAGCATAGTGATGTCACCATCTTTATGTATTTTTTGAGTAGAGTATTATTTATAGGTAGAATACAGTCTTATACAAAACTTGAATACATAAATGTGTATAAATTAGGCTTTTTAAATAAAGCAAGCCCAGAAATGCATGTACTCATTCTGCCTGTCTCCATTAAACTATTGGTTGGAAAACTACATACTCTATCTTAGAAAGATTGGAAGTCACAGATACTAGTCTTCTTTCAGGCACTGTGAAATATGTTTCTCTCTGTAATCTCAGTCTTCTCATCAGTAAACTGGTGCTAGAGGATGGAGGACAGGACGTTACCAAGTCAAGCAAATAACATGATTTGATGAAAGCCTGTTGTAAAACTGTTTATTATTTTTATTATTGCACATAAAAGTTGTGAACAACAACAACAAAAAAAAGTGCTTTGCTCCTTTTGTGACACTGATGAGTCCTTAGAATGTAGCCTTGACACATGCACACGTATGTTTACTGCAGCACTATTCACAATAGCAAAGACTTGGAACCAACCCAGATGCCCATCAGTAAGACTGGATAAAGAAAATGTGTTACATATACACCATGGAATACTATGCAGCCACCAAAATGATGAGTTCATGTCCTTTGCAGGAACATGGATGAAGCTGGAAACCATCATTCTCAGCAAACTAATTCAGGAACAAAAAAACAAACACCACATGTTCTCACTCATAAGTGGGAGTTGAATAATGAGAACACGTGGACACAGGGAAGGGAACATCACACACTGGGGTCTGCCAGGAAGTGAGGGGGTAGGGGAGAGATAGCATTGGGAGAAATACCTAATGTAGATAACGGGTTGAAGGGTGCAGCAAACCACCATGGCACATGTACGCATTTGTAACAAACCTGCACGTTCTGCACATGTATCCCAGAACTTAAAGTATAATTTAAAAAAGCTAAAAAATATTTAAATGGAAAAAAATGAGAAAAAAGAATGTAGCGTAGAAAGAAAATATCAGCTGGCTCAGAATAGTTCCCTCTATCTAATACAGATTTTACAGGATTTGTCCATACAGAGGTAGAGAGTATCATTGCCCTATTAATTATTCATGAATGTGTTTGTCACAGGCTACCCTGAGAATCATAAAAACAATTATGTAGAGACAGATAGTTTTACGGTGAAATGGTATGCTGACTAAAACCAAATATAAGGACTCCTACTCTATTTCCTCAGTAAATTATTTCCTCAAAGAAAACATGAGAAATCTGTGAAACATTTTATGTAGTTAAACATTTTATGTAGTGTTCTAATAATAAGAGAAAAAATAAAAGTGTTGGCTATTATAATTGATTTTGCCTTAAATGCTTACTCCTATAGATGAGGAAGAGTTTCATTCTGAATAAGATTTCCACTGCCATGTGTCATGTGTAAAAGAAACATGTTTAGTAAGGAGACATGATATACCCACATTGCACAAATTGATATAATATGTATCAGGTCTTTGTGAGGAAATGAAATGCAGTTTAAGCATTCAACTTTAGCATAACTGAGTCTTCTGAAAAAATAGATCAGAGACATGTATAATCATTGCTAAAACAATGATGTAACAATGTGTCACATATTGATGAAAACGTAGTATTCTTGATTCACATTCTCTGCCCAATCTCATTTGTATATGAAGGAGGTTGAATTTCTGATCATCCACAAGGAGCTGTGGGAAGTGACTACCTTGAGATAATCTGATTTCTCAGTTCCACATCAATGGGGTATGGTGCTTTTCGCTTTCTTTACTCTTGCACTTTCGATGGCATTGGAGATGTCTAAATAATGTTTTCTCAGTTTATAAAATCAGCTCTTTTGGAGACAACTTATTCTATCTTGTCCTTACTGTATTCACAATTCCTGCTGGAAATGCATACCACAGTAACTGTCATCTTTCCCTGAATCTTAGGAATATGCCACATAATCATGTGAGCATTGTGGAATCGGGAGATACTTAATAGTAATAAATTTAAACTTCATTTCCATGAATATTGACTGATTCTAGTTTTTTGGGGCATTAACTCTGTATCCTTAAATCTATGAGAAAAAGATCCGTACAACGCCTGGCAGGCCAAACCAGGGTTGGTAGATTTAAACAGGTAAGCAAATCTTCTCTAGCAGGTATTATCTGATTTTGCTGATCTTGTTAGAAAACGCTTACTTTATGCAATGAACAACATCATATTTCTTCTTTTATTTTTCTGACAGAGGTGGCTGACTTTTGCTGTTGAACATCTTTTCTTGGCGATTATTAATGTCATACTTTCTTTGGTCAAAAGATGCGCCTGCTGAACTTAACAAAAAAATACTCTACAATGGCCTTTATGAAATCACCCAAGCCTTAATGGTGACACCAGTCATGCTTCTCACTGTCAGTATTCTCATTGTGGTATATTTAAAAAAAAAATGGCAGGTGAGGTTGGCCAGAAGTATACTTCCACCAAGGCTATGGTTTATCAAGTGTCTTGGCCTTCAGGAATAAGTTTGTTAAGACAAAGCCATTGGCCCAACAAACAATTATGAAGACAGCACACTTTGATTAGTTCCCTCTGTTTGTTTTGCTTGAAGATAGAATAACAGCATCTTTAAACATAACAAGGAAGGCAGAGTAATTGATCAGTGTATTCAGATACGAAGTAGCAGTCATTTTACTTCAACCTGAGTGTCAGTTAATTTTTACTGTGTGACAAACTGTTCCAAAATGACAGCAGTTTATTTGCTTACAGTTTTGTGGATCAGCAATTTTGACTCAGCTTAACTAGTTTGGCTTATCTGTGTTGCATGCAGCATTGGCTGGGTTCGCTCTCACATGTGTGTTCAGCGAGCAACTGAGAGTAGAAATAGGTTTTTCTGTTGCTTATATGTCTGGTGCTGCGGTGGTTGTTATCAGTGATAACGGAGTTAAGTAGTCATATCTACTCATCTTCTAGCAGGCTAGCTCAAACCCGCTCACATTGTTGTAGCCACAATGCTCTCATGAGCAGCCAGAGGGTAGTTCCCAGTGTATAAGCACCGTGTGAGCTTCTTCTTGGGTCATATCGGATAGTGTCTCACTGGCCAAAGCGAATCACATGGTCAAATCTTGAATCATAGGGTGGAGAAATTAACTGCATCTCATGGAGTTAATTTTGCGGGAGCATACTTCCCGTCACGGGAGCAGCTCCAAGTCACATTACAAAAAGGCATTCATACAGGGAACTGAAAAATTAGTGACCATTTTTGCAGAGGATCACAACTTAAGTTCTGGATTATGAACCACAGTGAAGAGTCAGACTGCGTGGTTTTGAATCCTAGTGTCACGATGTACTATCTATTTTAATTTGGACAGCTTCCTAAACCTTTCTGTACTGAAATTCCCTCATATATGAAAAGATATAATGTTATAAATGAGTTACTTCTTATAGTTGAAGCATGCTTGGTGCATAGTAAAACTTCAGTCAATGTTAGTTATTATTCTCTTAGCAATACAAATAACTAATATGTATTATCTTTAAAGTCTGGGATGCACATTCCCATCCACGTAATCTCTTCCTTTCTGTATCTACCCATTGCTTGCTCTTATCTGGATCTGCGGTCTTTCCCATCACCCCTTTACTTTTCATATTCAGGTTTATTTTGTTAATAGCCAACTGTAGTCTTCATCAAGTGTTAAACATTGAGTTTTAAAATAAGGAGACCCTATATTTAAGCCACTGGTTGACCTTTTTCTTGTTTGAGCACACCAAACCTGTTTCTAATTCAGGGCCTTTAAACTTCTTCTTCTGTGTTTGGAGCACTTTTACCCCATTCTTCCCATGGTTGGTACCATCTCATTATTCAGGTAGCATTTCAGATATCACTTCCTCACCGAGGACTTACCTGCTCACCGTACCTAAAAGAGTCTCTCCTCATGAATTACATTACCTCCCTATTGCATGACGAGTTTTATATACTACATTGAACACCTTACTCTCTAAAATGTTTATTGTCATCTTCCTCCACTTGAATGTAAGCTTTATTAGTGCAAGAATCATCAGTGCAGCTATATGTAACCCCTACGAGAATGCCATTTGTAATAGGTTTTCAGTATGCATTTGATCAACTTTGAAAGCATACTGTATTCCTATGTGCCCTAAAGTCCCTGACACCCCACTGTACACCCTGAGTTGGATCTTGGTAAATGCCTGTTTAATAAAGGAGGCAAAGTTTATTCAGTTTGTCAGTTTATTGGCATATTACGGAGGTCACTACTTACATAGGGGATTTTTAAATTAGAAACCAAGGAGTTAAAACATCAAGCTGGAAATGATATTAAGGACCAAAGGAAACTTGGACAGTACAGACAAAAGTAATGGATGTGCTTGAAAGCAATAATTCAGTTAGGTTTCTATTATCTGTGCTAATGAAGAGGAGCAATGAAGCAGATGATCCATAACAACAGATAATGAAAAACTATTTGCATTTAGCTCTGGGATGCATTATTCAGAGTCCCTAACTTGTAAACAGGTTCTGTTCCAAAGGTCATTTGTAAACAGGTTATTTTGGACTCAGAATACATTTCCTAGAAAATAATATAGCTGATTTATAGTAGTAAAAATATTTAGGAACTAAAGAGCAGCTAGAACAACCATTATACCATTTTAGTAAGAAAAAAGCCTTTCAGTTTCCAAGTAAATAAGTCCAGAAGCTGTTCGCACCAGCCACAGGTTTGCTTTTTCCCATCCAATCTTAAAGAAGCAAAAACTTCTCTTCTGCTTCCACTACTTTCAGCTCCAAATTAAAGTCTCTGATAACTATACTCCAAAGACAGTTGTGGTAGGTGGTGGGGTAGATTCTGGGATAGTAGACAGGGACTCTATAGTGAAGGTCTGCAGGTGGTAGACACACATTGTCAGAGCTGCCCCAGAAGCTTTGTGAAGACTTTTTTGGAATGGGAGCATATGGAGGTAGGCAGCCTCCTCTAAGTCAGGTGCCTGACGTGAAGAGATAAAAAGATCTGTGACAACTAGCTTGATATTGCTTAATGCATCAAATTTCAGATGAATTCTAGAAGGTGTAGCCCTAAGAAAAGGAGATAATAAAGTTGGAATTTTGTGAAACGATAGCATACAAGTGACAGACAATGATATTTTAGCAATATAATCATACATGAAAATAAGTCTGAAATTATGTGCGTTATGACACTGTGTATTAAGTTACTTATTTTTCTTTTTATTGAGACAGAGTCTCCCTATGTTGCCCAGGCTGGAGCGTAGTGGCACAGTCTCGGCTCAACTGCAGCCTCCACCTCCTGAGTTCAAACAATTCTCCTGCCTCAGCCTCCCGAGTAGCTGGGACTACAGGCCTGCGCCACCATGACCAGCTAATTTTTGAATTTTTTAGTAAAGATGGGGTTTTGGCCATGCTGGCCAGGCTAATCTTGAACTTCTGACCTCAAGTGATCCAGCCACCTTGGCTTCCCCAAGTGCTAGGATTACAGGCATGAACCACTGTTCCTGGCTGGCAATGTGTATAAAGTTAAATACAACTAAAATAACTAAAACTTTTAGGATATATAGATGGAATAAAATTGTATTAATCAAAGGAATGACAGATCTGGAGATCAGTGTGACAGCTAGCAAGGTGGGAGAAAAATGGAGTTTGAGGACCATATGGTTAAGTGCAGATTTTTGTGAAGGACCTAATTTAGTCCTGGATGCTTTTTTCTATCCCCATAATACTTATTCTGTTCTAGATATTATTTTATTTTCATATTCTTTAACTCTCCTTTATAGGGTAAACTTCTAAATGTCATTGTTTTTATTTTCCAGATTTGTTACGATGATCCAAGCATAGACAATTAATTTTAAGTGTAGTGGCGAGAATAGGTTATCATTGATTAGGTGATATTTGATCAAAGTTTGAAGAAGTTTAGATAATTAGTCATGATGGTATACGAAGAAAGTGCTTCTAGAAAATAGGAGCAGCTACTGCCAAGATCCAAAGGTGGAGCTTTCCTGACTTTTTAAGGAAAGGCAAGAAAGTTAGTATGGCTTGAGTGAAGTCTGCAAAGGAGTGAGTACTAGGAGATCAAGGTAGAGAAAAAACAAAGAAGCCAGAGCGTTTGGGACCCTGCAGGCCATTATAAAGCCTTTGTCTTTTACTGTGTGCACAACGTGTGTGTATGTGGGTGTGTATGTGCAGGTTTGTGACACAGTGGAGGTTTGGGCAGATGAGTATCATGATGTAACTTACGTAGTAGAAGACTTACTCCGGACATTGTATTGTGTTGAGGAGAGACAGTGTTTGTGGTGAGAGCCCAAATAGAACCCATCAGGAATCTATTATAAAATTTGAGAAATAATGATGGGCTGGAAAGGGGTAGAAGCGATGGAGGTGTTGAAAAGTGGCCAAATTCTGTAGGATCTGAGAAAAAGAGAAGAATCACAATGATGGCAAGGTTTTTAGCCTCAGCAATTAGAAGACTGGAGTTGCCATCTGCTGAAATGAGTAAGACTATGAGAGGCATAACTTTTTAAAGAGACGATCAGGAGTTTTGCTCGAACATACTAAATTTAAAATTTTTATCACATATTAAATAAAACTTAAGTTCGGTAACATAATATATGAGACTGGAGTTCAAGAGAGAAAGAAATGTAGGCCAAAGAAATAAAATTGGGATTTTTGTGGCATTATGGATAATATTTACAGTGTAGAGCTTGGATAAGATCATCATATATTATCAACCACTGTGTAAATTTATCATTGGAAATTGAAAAACAAAATTTAGCTTTTATATTCATTCTTCAGATTAGAAAAAATTATTTTCAAAATGAATTTGAGTTCCGATAACCCTTTTCTACTATATCCCATTATAAATACTTCATTCGGGTTTGTTTTTCATTTATATTGTTTATTTATTTGTTCCTATGAGTTATATTACTTTTCAAATCTAAGTTTCATTGCCTGTGACCTTTTGAATGCTGTCAGTGATTCACCCTGGTAAAATAAAGCTTTATATTTAAAACACAGTCCTATTGTCTGTTATTTTATTGTCTAATTCAAGTTCTTTCCTCACTGTGATGTGAATTGCTTCATCTCTGTTTAGAGTTGTAATTTGAATTCTAGAAAGAAACAAATCCTTCAAAGCCATTAGGAGGTTGACACATAATCTTACCAGTAAAGGGAAAGGCTGCACAGCCAATTGACTGTCTTCTATTTACTTAGTTTATTGACACTGTGTTAGTCTGAGAAAACTGGCATAGCATTTTATAGAGGAGGCTTTGTTTCATTAATCTTATATCCTGCACAAAATCTCCATAGCAGTAAACACTGTGTAGTACCACCAGACAGAGAATTTTAAAAAATAAAATAGGATATTTTTTCTAACAAACTTTCAAATTTCCGGTAGGTAAATATCTGTTTAGTTATCTTTTTAATTACATATGTGAACTTTCCAAAGATCCCTTCTGGTTGAATAATATTATTGTTACATATATCACTTCCTTTAACCACATGCTTAAATGTCTTTCACCAGTAATGTTGCCCTTTGACCTGTTTTTCTCTTAGAGTATTTTACGTGTTTTTAGGATATTTTGCCATGTACTTTTCAATATCGATGACAATACCAGATCTTTGATATGCTAATACATCTTGATACATATGCTTTTGAACTTATTTATAAAATTGTTGTCAGTGTATTCGTCAGAGTTTATAATGGGAATTGGCTTATGTGCTTATGAGGCTGTGCAAAGTTGTACTGCAAGATGCAGAACAGGAGAGTGGGTGATGTGGCGTACTTTGGGAGGTGATGATGGTAGAAACTGAGTCCAAAGGTCCAGTAATCATGAATACTGATGCTGTGCCACAGGGAAGGAAAAGATAGATGTCTGAGCTCAAACAGAGAGAATTCAAACCTTCTGTACCTTTTTGTTGTATTTGGGCCCTCAGTATGTTGAACGAGACGCTTCACGTTGTTGTGGGCAATCTCCTTGACTCAGTCAAATGATTCAATATCTTCCTGACACAACCACACAGAAACACCTGAAGGTAATGTTTTGCTGCTTTTCTGGACATCCCTTAACACAGTCAAGTTGACGTATAAAATTAACCCTCACAGTTAGTAAATAATTTTTAAAGAAATTTGCCTGGAACTTAAATTGCATTGTGTTTTTATTACCGAAATCTTTCAAAATCATAGTAGCTATAGTACTATAGGATGTACCATTGACATTATTATTATCAGATCACCACATAATAAAATTGATTGCTCAGACTATATTTCTGCTTAGCTTTTCAAAATGTGGATTCCATATTTATTTCATTGTGTATTTTATATTCATTCTTTATTTTATTGTGTAGTCTGTATTTCTTTCAAAGCAATGAATGTAAAACAACTGAGTTGTTACTATTGCCATGTATTAGAAATGTGTAGAAAAGACTAGGATGAAGTTCTGAAGAACTGATCGAACAGATACAACTGGTGAAGATTTAGCTTTATAGTATCAGTAAAAATTAGACATGCTTTAGCAGAAGTGTTGTAGATAGACTCTGAGTCTATAGGTTACAATTTTTAATTTGTTAACTATGTCACCTTGAATAAGGACCTCACCTCTCCCCTCTTGGAGTCTTTTGAATAGATATAGATATTAAATATGTATATATAAGTATATATATGTTAAGAAGCGAATGTATATATATGATAGCAAGTTAAAATGTACAGTTGAGTATAGTCAGGTCTGGTTAAACAGAAGAGTACAAGTGGGAAAGTCACCATTAAACGTAGAGTTAGAGATGTTGAAGCTAGTTGAGACAGCTGTGAGGGCACATTGGAAGATGATGACTGTATTAGTCCATTCTCACGCTGCTAATGAAGACATACCTGAGACTGGATAATTTATAAAGGAAAGAAGTTGAATTGACTCACAGTTCAGCATGGCTGGGGAGGCCTCAGGAAATTTACAATTATGGCAGAAGAGGAAGCAAATATGTTCTTCACATGGTGGCAGGAAGGAGAAGTGCCTAGTGAAAGAAGAACAGCCCAATGTAAAACCATCTTATCTCCTGAGAACTCACTCACTATCACGAGAACAGCAAGAGGGTAACTGCCCTTTGATGCAATTACCTCCCACTGGGTCCCTCCCATGACACATGGGAATTATGGGAACTATAATTCGAGATGAGATTTGAGTGGGGACACAGCTAAACCGTATTAATGACCCCAACTGATTTCCATTCTGATCTAGGTGTTTTAGATCAGAACTGCCAGCAGGAAGTCAAGCATATTATAAAGTGATTGTCCTAAGCTAAGACTCTCACAGGAGAACAGAAGGCCAGAGTCTTGAATGAACAATGCAATTTTGACCACTTAGATGCTTCTGATAATGATTTGGTACACACTTGACTCTGAACATAATGTCGAGAGCACACTATCCAAGCTACTGGAGCAGGCTGTGAGTTATCCTGAAGATGTAGTTTTGTTCTGGTGTTCGTTAGTACTCGATAACCAGTAAGCCCCAGACATGTCTCATCTTAGTGTTGTTGTTGACACTCATTGAGAGGTCCTGTTTGAAAGAAAGACCTCATCAGCTTTTTGTGGGAGAGACCTTGGACTAATTATACCATAGTACTCTACCTTTGGAAAATCTCCGTTTGAAAGTTTCTGTCTGCAGTACCAAATTTTGCCCTATTTGTGCACTTATTTTTTCACTTTTCAAATGTTCAAGTTGCATAATTCTACCTGGCGTATAAAATACAAGTAATATAAAATGGATGTAGTAGTTTTTATTATCACGGCTACATTAAAAAGTGATATGATTCTTAGCTCAAAAATATCTCTGTACTTTTACCTCTCTCTGCTTGTATCATCTTTCTCCAGATATTTTCATTACTGGTATTTTTATCAGGCAATTTCTCAAAGATTCCCTTCTTCAAGGCCTCCATTGATCACCTATTTAAAATCGCAACACCCAGCCCTTATGTGATTTATTGCCATTCTTGACTTACTTTATCTCTGAATAGCTTATCACCATCAGATATAATATATTTGGTTGTTTTGTTGTCTGTTCTTCACCTCATGGTTCCATGAGGCCATTTTATTTGGTTCTTTGACTGTTGTGGCCTGAGGACCTAGAATAGTGCCTAACAGGTAATAGCCACTCAAAATATACGTGGTAAGTGACCGAAATATGTGTGCAAACAACCTATAGAAGAATCACAGAGCTATTTCCAATGCGATCCAATCGTTAGGAACTTTATTTGCCTCCATAAAGTGATGGAACTTTATTTGTTCCATCACTGAGGAACTTCATTTGCTCGTCTTTCTAAGACAGCCTTGTTTAGATATATAATAATTCATATGCCTAACAATTCATTGAAGTGTACAATTAAATGATCCAGAGTTGTACAACCATAACCAAAAATTGAGAATATGTTCATCACTCTCCAAAAAAATCCATACTCATTAAGTTACTTTCTCTACTTCTCCTCAACTTTTTTAGTTCTAGGCAACCACCAATCTACTTTCTGTCTCTACGGATATTTCATATAAATGGAATCATACAATATGTAGTCCTTTGTTGTGGCTTCTTTCACCTACCATAATGTTTTGAGTTTCATCCATGTTATAGCATGGATTAGTAAATCATTCCTTTTCATTGCGAGATAATTGCCCGTTGTATGGCTATACCCCCTTTTATTTATCCATACATTGATTGATGAAAATTTGGGTTGTTTCCACTTTTTGGCGTACCCCTTTTATTTATCCATACATCGATTGATGAAAATTTGGGTTGTTTCCACTTTTTGGCTATTATGAATAATGCTATATTCGTATACAAATATTTGTATGGACACCTACATTTAAAAACTACGTTCAATATCTCTGAAAGCAATCACAAAATGTTAGTCACTTTCTCAAGTATTATTTGACATATTACTATTTTTATTGGCTTTATTGAGGTATGACTGATAAAAATTATATGTAAGGTAAATTTCATGATGTATTGATATGCATTTACATTGTGAAGTGATGACCAAATCAAGCTAACAAACATCCATCACCTCAGCTAGTTACCATTGGTTTGTACTTGTGTGCGTATTTAGTGAGAACATTTGACATCTGCTCTCAGCAAATTTCAAGCCTGTATTATTATTAGCTACCATCATCATGCTGTATATTCGATTTCCAGAATATATTCATCTTACAGCTAAAATTTTGCACAACGTGACCCACGTGCCTCCTTTTCCTCCACTTTTCAGTCCCTGGTAACTATCATTCTATTCTCTGTTACTATGAATTCAACTTTTTTTTTTTTTTTAGTTTCCAAATATAAGTGAAATTATGCAGTATTTGTCTTTTTCTGTTGGACTTATGTTCCTTGGCATAATGTCTGCCAGGTTTATTCATGTTATCACAAATGGCAGAATTTCTTTATTCATCTGTCTGTGGACACTTAGGTTAATTCCCTATCTTGGCTACTGTGAAAAGTGCTGCAATGAACGTGGGAGTATAGATATCCTTTCGAGATGCTGACTTCATTTCCTTTGGATACATACCCAGAAGTGGGGTTAATAGTTCAAATAGCAGTTCCATTTTTAATTTTTTGAGGGACTTTCACACTGTTTTTCATAATGGCTATACCAATTTACATTCCCACTAACAGTGATGCAGACTTAACAGCCCATTGCAGGAGGTACTGAATCAGAAGCTGCACTTTAACAAACCCCTAGAGTGAGCTGCTCATTAAAGTGTGGGAAGCAGGTATAGAATAGGTACTCAATGAATGTTCCCCCAACCTAAATGCCATATACTAACAGCTGTAGGCTAGCAAAATGTAGGTAACTATGTTCTTTTAAAATTAATACAGTTCAGATTAATGAACAAAGAGAAGCAATAGCAGAGGGAGCATTGGGCTTTAAATGTTTAATGTTCTAGTGTGTTTCGTTTTGATTCTCTTGAAATTCTGCATTCAGGTAGAATCATTTGTTAGGCATAATCTTGTGATGGAAACACTAAAAGAGATATGAAGAGGAAAGGGGATGTTAATAAAAATACAGATATTATTTGCCATAATTAGTGGAGATAATCACCCATTAGTCATTCAGTAAACTTAACAGGAAGTATTTTTTAAATAACATGAGTTAAATACAGGATTAAAAAGTCATGTGAGTGAATGCCATATGTTTTTATTTTTTTAACTCTTAGTGTTTTTTAGTTATTTCTAAACCCTGTAAATGTAAAAGTACAACAACAGAGGCACTTTTAAAAAGTAAGCATTTTTTCCGCGTCTTCCTCAGACTCATACCTATTATTTTCTACTTTGGGCTTGTTCCTTGAAACACGGAAGGCAGAGAAAAATGGGAATAATTATAGTACCAAATGTTTTTAATTAATAAACACATCATTGTATCAATCAATCAATATGAGGCTTTACATACTAAGGTAAGGGCATTGAATATTATGATTAGCATTAGGTCTTTCTGGGAAATAAGACTATGGTGAGTTTTCAACCTGAATCATCCTAGGAAACAAAGAGGAGTAGCTGCCCAGTAGGCTAGAGGGAGAAATCGCCAATGAGAAACGGTACAACAGAGAAAACCTCTTTCCAGTTGTATACGTGGCTGGCTTCTCTCTGTAAATCCAAGAATACTCTGAATATTGCTTGAACTAAAGGACCAAAAAGACTTTAAAAACTGAGCCATGTATAAGCCTACTCCTTTATATTTTAATATTAAAAAATTTATGTTTGTACATTTTCATTTTCTTTTTTCCTCATAGTATTTTAGGAACATCTCATGAACTTGAAAAAAACACAGATATAATATTGTAAATGAGCATTATGTTAATTTATGTTACATGAAATTCTGATTTAATTTTGATGATTAAATGGACTGGAATAAAAAAGAACAAATGAGTTAGCAAAGTCTAGGGCCTCTTTTTAGCTATGCCACTGGGACAGATTTTCACGTTCTATGTTTGTGTTATTCTTAAGTTAAATGGGTCTTTCCCCTAAATATGTCTAGTTAGTCTAAATGACACAGTTACACAAATGATCCATGTATCTACCATAAAAGGATAGGAATGTGCAAAAAATGAATTATATACTGTGTACGCAAATCTATAATTTTCTGATCTTTCTGGTGAGAAAACTGTTGATTAAGTGACTTTTTACTAATTAATAATAAATATAATTTTCCAAAATAAGAAATCAGAGCTCAATTTTTGCTGTGATAAAATTATGATTGCCTATGAGATTAATCACTTATTTCACAAATATTTTACTCATTTACAATTGTGACCTTTACATTAAAGGATTTGTTGATAACTCTTTCTATTACTCTTGGGCATATTTCTGGAAAAATGATATTAAATATGGATGTGGCCAAATTTTGCAGCTGAGAAAGTTCTACGTTTTGTAATTTCCATATGCTGTATTCAAACAGTACAGAGGTTTTGTTGCAGTAATATAGTTACTCTTATAGTAAATGTCATCATGTCTTGTTTTTTTAAAAAAATTAAAATAGTAGAAGTAATATTACTTATGTTTTGGTAGAACTGACTTTTCAATATTTAAGTGTGTTTTCCGCATGCCAAACTCTTACATTTCTTAATCAAATATTTTTTAAAAAGTTGGAAATAATCAGTGAATTACTACTGGGATGGCATTTCAGAAAACCTGGTGCTGCTGTCCTGCTCTCCCTTTACTCTTAGCAGATAAGCTCTAAAGTTGATTGTAAATACTTTTATTTTTCTGTCCAAAATTACTTTCCCCACTTTTTCCTTACTAAAGAGACCTCTGTTTTATTCAGGTATTGGCACTTTCTGTGTGACTATGTACAAGGTAGGTTTATCCCAACCACTGACTCAGTATTTGAGTTCTAATTGACCTCAACCAATCATTAAAGATCCCACTTTCATTGCCATTGATTGGTTTGGGTATAGTTGGAATGGAGTTATGGCCACTGAATGTGATGATTTCCTCCCTTTTTAGAAAGATACAAAGGAAGAGACAATCTCTATTTCCCAAGAATAGGCATCCTATGCCAATTCTCTCCCTGAACCCCCGGGAGTATGGAATTATCCTTCCTTGAAAACCCAGAACAGAACATGAATCATCAAAGAATTGGTATTTTCTGTTGACTCCACAGGGCCACTTTTCAACTGCAGCACTGGGAGTAGCACGGAGCAGAGGTTCACACATTTCTTAGAGTTCAGTACTCTTCCCACCGAGATTTGAAAGTCTGATCCTCTTCCTAGGTTTCTATCAGAACAGCTCATGCCCAGGAGCAGTCCAAAGACAGATATGAAAAGCTTTCTGCCAAGATAGTAAGTGGGTACTTATGTGATTACTTGGAAAGAAAAAGAAAAAGACCTGAGTATACTTGTATCCCAAGTGTGCAGGGAAAGCCATCTTGTTACACATATCATCTATTTCATGATACACTTAGGAGAAAGTAGGTACTGAATATATACTTTAAATTAATGAAGTAAAGAAGTATCAAAGTAATGATGTTTAAAAATTTAAAAATAAATGAATGAATATCATACTTCGATTCACAGAATAGCCAAATCCAGGAGCCAAATCATGTGAGCATAAGGGTCAAACCTGCCCCTCTTATCTTGAGAATATTAACATCTTTTAAGTTGGAAGGCAGTGTGGGATAGTAGAAAGAGCATGCACTTTAAAGCAAGACAGATTTGGAACCGGCTCCCACCTCTCCCATTTAAAAGACAATTGACCTTGTGTATGCTTTATCTCTGAGCCTCAGTTTCCATATTTGTGAAAAGGAGAGAACAGTACTTAACATGTGAGATTGTTATAAGGATTAAGAGATAATTGACAAAGTGTCAGGCACCTCAATAGGCATATAGGAAGCAGTTAATAAATACTGGTTATTAGAATATAATAAACCTAGTGATGTCTCTGTAAAATCAGCTGGAAAGAGATTTCTATGCTGTTATTTATTATCATGGAGATTTTTAAACCAAATTTTTATAGTGACTGATGTGCTTCACCATCAAGTTATTTGCATAGTAAAAATTCCATATTTAATACATTTAAAAGAAAACAACAATAGCAACAGTAACTACAATGACAAAAACACATAATCCATTACTGATTTGGAGATCCAGAGAATCCAGAGAAGCGGGGAAGGAGACAGAGCACATTACAAAACCATGTGAACAATTTGGATGGGAGAAATGGGAAAAAGGCTCTCTCTTCCTTGCCTGAGTCTCTGAATGGTGTAGACATTTATTGCAATAGTCAGTCTGTGGATGGCTCCATGTTTGTGGGGGTTCTAAAGCTCTTGGTTTAGTCCCACCCAGCTCTCTGATATGCTTTGAAATGGAGACGAGCACCCACTTTCAGTGGCTGCTTTTATCTAAGGGAATTAGCACTGTGTCTGCAGAAATTCTTCCATGAGGACGATTTTGTGTTTGGGCCCACTGCTAATACAGATGTGTCTCTATTTACATGATATGCTGATCATTTCAGTTGGAAGTTGCTAGTTAGAGAAGATATAACCTTCCTCCTGGAACAGCCTTTCCCCCATGGTTTACCTAAGTAACTCACTTATCCTTCAGGCCTCAGTACAAACATCATTTTCTCAAAGGAGGCTTTCCATGACCTCCAGATTAGATTAGGTCTCCTGCCACATTTCCATAGCTTTCTGGACCCTAGAGAATTTATCCCACTGTAATGTTGTGTATGTGCTATTGTTTATTTAAGATGTATGTTTCCTACTTGAGGGCAAGATGCGTGAGGGCCAGGACTGGGTCTGTTTGTATATCGCTGCAACTGGGTACACAAGTGCCATGCCTAGGAGAAAGTAGGCACTGAATGTGTACTTTAAATTAATGAAGTAAAGAAGTAATGAAGGAACGAAGTTAAAAAATTGAAAAAAATAAATGAATGAATATCATACTTTGGTTCACAAAATAGCCAAATCCAGGGGCACCCCCTCATGTCAGCATAAGGGTCAAAACCTGAAGCCTATGAGGTTAAATCCTGGCCCCACAACTGGCCAGCTGAGTGTCAAGTGGCAAAGTATTCAATCTCTTCTGTCTCATTTTCGTTATCTAAACATGGGAGATGATGAAATTGCTTCTGCCCATGGTTGGTGTGAGAATTAAATGTGTGTGTGGCACATAACAAGCACTAAATATGTGCACACCATCCATACCACCATTCTCTATTGTGGAATTCTCACTGCCAGTGTCTTCAATCATTGGTATTTAAATGCACTTATCCTTGGCTTACATTAGTGTACATACTTTATGTAATCTGTTGTATATGAGGGCAAAGCTTAGAACTGCTACAGAACTCTTGCAAACATGAAGGAAATTGACTAGAGCCAACAGGCCCCAGAAGCACAGGTCAAAAGGATGAAAGGAACCTGGAACTTAAATGATAAAATTGGGCCAGTGACTTAACCAACACTAGGTTTATTCTCTTTTGCAACTTCTTGACATGTGATGTGATACATGTACGCACATATAAGCCACTTGATATTAGATCTTCTGTAACATTAAGCCAGAAGCTTTCTGTATGATATGGTTAGATCAGTTTAGTCATCTACTTTCTGATAATATCTAAATAGTTGAAATCTCATGGAGATAATCATAACATCTAAAGTGGTTATCACCTAATTTGTTGTATCTAATCCCTTTTGGAACCTCTGTGCTTCTTTGCAATCTTTTTAGGTTTTCCTGGTTCTCTTTATTCTGGCTTCCTACGTGGTTGCTGTAATTGTCTGTAATTACCTACTTACTTATGATTCCTACAAGTCTCCCACATTAGAACATAAGCTACCTAAGAGCAGAGACCACACTACTTTGTTTCCTACTAAATATTCAAGTAATAGCAACACACCAAACACCCATAAAGCACACCATATGAATGAATAAGTTCAGTCTATAAATCAGAAATAATCCACAGCCTATATTTGTGGATAATTAAACTAATTCAGTTAGGGTAAAATTTATGGAGAGTAAGTTTCTTATCAGGCCCTATCCAGAATCCATAACATGTAATTTATAGACTCAAAAAACAATTTTATAAAGAGTAGCTTAAAGAAATAGTTTAAATAATAAAGTAAAACTTGAAGAAGTAAGTTATAATTTTGAGAGGAATAATACTATATTCCTTATTCTCTAGATGATGAGAGCTCCCAGTTCATGTAGTCATTGTGAGGATTAGGCCAAATTGTACAAGTAAAGCATGTAGAGATACAGTAAGCACTCAAGTTTTGTTAGCACTAATTATTACCATGTGTAGTTAAATATATATTAGGTTACCTTTACTTAGTTTGATAACACCACAAGGCAGTTAGCCTTATCT
>PVKV010001369.1:0-160841 GCA_004027835.1 Alouatta palliata | reverse complement strand
AGGGTTTCTCCCTATTGGTCAGGCTGGTCTCTAACTCCCAACCTCAGGTGATCTGTCTGCCTTGGCCTCCCAAAGTGCTGGGATTACAGGCGTGAGCCACCATGCCCGGCCGCCGTTAGCCTTATTTCTGTGGTACTGGTGAGGAAATTGAGGCTCAGAAAAATCAGCAACTGGCTCAAGGATACACTGCAAGTTACTGGTGCAATTGAATGTCATGCAACTCTAAAGTGGCTGCTGTTTCTACCATGCCACTCTGGATAAATAAGCGGTAGCCTATTTGATACAGATAGTAGAAGTGCTATTTCATCTCTAATGAAGTAAATGTCTCCTAAAAATTGAAAACTGAATGAGTGAAACTGTAGGTCACCCAGACACACTGTATGTAACAAAAATCAATATACACATTTTCAAGAAATTAAAACAATTCTAGAAGATTGACAAAATGTTTCATTTCTCTTCTGCTCTATTGGATTATCTTGACTTAAGCTTGCAGCTATTTCTTATAGACATACCACCAACTTAATAATTTACTGGGAGCTGTTGTGATTAACATGTCAGTGTCTCTAATTTAAACAGCAATGATATGTACCTTTTTATGCACGAAGATAAGCTCTTCATTCGTAGCTGGGAGTTTGTGTCAGCAATCATTTAGATTGCTCAAATATAAGGTTTGCTGATGTGAGAAAATTCCAAGCTGGTTAATTGCATCAAATTTTTAAGTGAAAAGCATCTTTTTTACAACCCTCGACTAAAGGAGGGGGTAAGTACAATCTGAACTCTCTTTTTGCAATTCTATAGTGACAAAACTGCTGACCTGGTTGTTCTTTCATCAGCTCATGCTGAACCCAAAATGAAGAAAATAAATACAAATTTTGAATCTTTATGTAAACATCCAGATGACATATTCTGCAAGTAAGGCAGTTTTGAATAATAAAAACTTTTGTACAGACTTTTACATTTTGTCATGTACAAAAGCTTACTTCAAACATTATGCAAAAGGAGATTGAATGTTCTTTCCCAGATGTAGCAAATTGTTTTGGATGACCCAGCCCTGAAATCTGCTATGATTAGTAAATAGAAACTGACTTTTTTATGACTTTTCTAGTTTTTTTTCCACAGAAACACAAGCCTACAAATGTATTTATTAATTTTTACGCTCTGTTTATATTTATCTGATCACCCTAAAATAAGATAGCAAAATATTTTCCCGCATAAATTAGAAAAGGAAACTAATAGATCCAATTAAAGTAGTAGTCATAGGCTTCAGAAAACATCAGAATTTATACATTATATGAAATTCAATTATCCCTCCTCCAAACAAAAGATAAACACTATTGAATTTAAATTCCTTCTAGAGCCCTTCTCTGTAACCCAAAACTTAACATTTATCTCGTTCTTGAAGTTAGTAACATTAAAACTATCTCTCCCACAAGCCAATTATCCTCTCTTTTTTGGGTGTCACTCTCAGTTTCTTTGAAACAATACGTTCTTCTATGTTACTTCAGTTCGTCCCTTCTCATCCATTACATTCTAGTTCTTGTATCCACCCCTTCCCCTACTGAAATCGGTATCACTAAAGTCACTGATGTTCTCTAAGTTTTTAATACAAGTCTCTGCCTTTGGTTTTCAACCTAATTTTTTAAGTATCACCACCAGTAGGCCAGAATTTTCTCCTGGGCTTCCTCAGTATCTTTGCTGTTTCTTATCTTTTTATTCATTAAAAAAAAAATTGATTAAATGGCTATTTTGTTAGTCATTGGTCTAGACACAAAGGACAAATAGAGTAAAGAATGGCCATAACATAGTTTGGATAGCTGTCCCTGCTCAAATCTCATGTTGAATTGTAATCCCCAATGCTGGAGGTATGGCCCAGTGGGAGGTGTTTGGATCATGGGGGTGGATCCCTCATGGCTTGGTGCTCTCTTCAGGATAGTGACTGCATTCTGCAGAGATCTGGTTGTTTTAAAGTGTGTGGCATCTCCCCTGCTTCCACTCTCTTCCTTGCTGTTCCTGCTTTTGCCACATGACATACTTGCCCTCTCTTTGCATCCCACCATGATTATAAGCTTCCTGAGGTCTCCCTAGAAGCTGAGCAGATGCCACCACCATGGTTCGTGTAAAGCTTGCAGAACTGTAAGCCAGTTAAACTTCTTTTCTTTAAATTACCCAGCCTTGGGTATATCTTTATAGTAATGCAAGAACAGCCTAACACAGGCTCCAACAATTTCAGAGTATAGGGATAAATTTTACAATAAATAATTACAATATAATGGCATAGTGTTATAAAGTCAGTATGTACACAGGTCAGTGGGGACAAGAAAGCATCAGCTTGTTTTTTATTGGAAATAGTTTCTCCTCATGATTTATTCACTTGCGTATTTTCAATGTATACTCATATTTAAAAGCTTACTAATTTTTTTATCTTCTGCTTGGAACATTGTCTTGACCTAAAAATACTATCACTTGAATATGTTGTAATCATCTTAAAACAAACATGGAATTCCTGATTTTCAAAAAAGTACATATAACAAATTAAAAATATAAAAGTCTTCTACTGTATAAAAATCAATTCTACAAGAAATATCAAATTTAATGGAGGAAAATATCCATTAACACAAAGAAGCAAAGATATATACAATTACTTTTAATTTTAAATATTCCAAAAACAGATTCTAAACATTTCAAAAAAAAAAAAAAAGATAAAAGGCACAAATTCCGTGGGTAATGATACAATTCAAAAGAGTCCACTGAAAAGCTACAAAAACCGAGAGCAATTGGTCAATTACCAATTCAAGATCAACATATGCACATCTGAGCTCTCATATCCCAAAAAAGTTCTGAAAAATTCTACTAACAAAACAATAAGATGTCAAGGAACAATCTGAAAAAAAGAGAATACTCATGCTAATATTATTTTTCAATTTTATTTAGCATGTAAAATAATATACAAGTTGTTTTATAGAAACATGCTGTATTACTGGAATGTAATACTCAATATTGCTACAATGTCAGCTCTCTGTAAAGTAAGCTATAATGTAAGACCTGAAACTGTAAAATTCTTAAAGAAAAGAAATAGAAAAAAAAGCCTCCTTGAAATTGGTCTTGGCAGTGATGTTTTAAATATGACACCAAAAACACAACAAAAGTAAAATTAAACAAATAGGACTATATAAAACTGAAAAGTTTCTGTAGAGCAAAGGAAACAATCAACAAAATAAAAAGGCAACCTGCTGAATGGGTGAAAATATTTGCAAACCATATATCTGATAAGGGGTTATTATCCTAAATATATAAGGAACTCATATAACACAGTAGCAGAAAATCAAAACCAAAACCAACCATGAATAATACAATTAAACATGGGCAAAAGATCTGAATAAACATTTTTCTAAAGTAGACATAAAAATGGCTATCAGGTACATGAAAAAGTGCAAATATTACAAAATGCTAAAAAATGAACTTACATATACATACATATATATATATATCACATTGAATTTCAATGAGATAGAAGTAAACAAAAGGCAGATCAAAAAGAAAATGGCTACATAAATGATGATGTCTAGCCATGTATAAAAAGCAAAACAAAGCAAGAGACCTTTTCACATAGAGATGTGAAATAATTTCCATTACATACAGTTAAACTGTCCAATTATGATATTCATGGAAAGCAAATCCTGAAGCAAAAATTATGTACTACTCTGCTATTAGAGAATACAATTCCAGGAAAGTTAGGAGGACCAACATCAGGATCCAGAGTGGCACTTGGTGTCTGTCCCCAATAATTGCTTAATCTCTAGGGACAGTATTCCCAGAGAAACAACAACTTCTCAGAACACGATAGCTCATTCTAGGAAAGAAGGCAGAAGATTTCAGTGATAAACTCTCATCTCCCACATCTCAAATATTTGCCTCCCAGTCCCGCTGCACTCCTGTGATATGGGTGTGGACACCTAGAGAGATCTGCTTCAATGACAGCTTTATCAAGGATGCCAAGAAGCAAAGGTTGAGAGCTGTGGATCAGGCAGGAGACAGCTGCTACTGGGCTGTACCTGCATGGAGTTGGTGGTCATCCACACATTGCTGGTTTCCTCAGTAAAGTCTCAGTCAGGAGATCAGAAGCCGATGGCCTAGGGGAAAAAGAGAGACTCAGAGGACCATAGGGGCAAATGAGATTAATGTAACATGTATGTTGGTGGCCATTTAACTTTTAGATGCCTGGTCACATAACTTTTAACAGTGCTTACCTCTGTGGAGAGTACGTTTAAAAGGAGAAAGTAAAATACATTTTGTTTTGTATACTTGTCAAATGACTTTGTAAGATGTTTATGTACTATTTCAACGCAGTTATATTTTTAAAAGAATAATGTATAAAATTTTGCATACTCAGATGCTAACCGCAGGAACAATTAGGCCAGCTGTAATTGTAGATTTGGTTTACCTAAAACTCCATTGCTCTATGACCCACCACTCTGTTTTCTAGTTTACTAGCATTGCCACAGATCCAACAACCAAAAATAAAAACCTTAATCAAATTCTTAATTCCCCTCTGTCTCTTAAGCCACACGTAGTCAATAACCATGAATGCTTAACTATCAACCAAACACATAATGGGTCAAAGCAGATATTTGCAAAGTTGTGTAGATGAGCCGGGCCAGTTCCGAATTTCAGCAGGCTGTCATTGAATCATATGTGTTTACATATTTAAAGAAATGATGAGTCATGCAAAAAGCAGTGGCACTGGTCAAGAAAGATTGATAAGTTTCTTCACCTCTCTCTGCCTCACTTTTCCCATCTCTAAAATGGAGGCCAGTAGTAGTGTCTGCTCCGTATAAACCAGAGTAACAGAGATTAACAGTGCCAATTCATTGCCTGCAGCATTCAGGAGAAAATCTATCTCACAAGCACTATGTCAGGTATATTCAGTTACAACTGCAACAACTATTACCGTTAAAACCCTGACCGTAGATTCTTACTGAGATCCAGGCATTTTTCCAGTTGCTTTACACATATGCATACATACTCTTAAACATCACAAGAATCCAGTATGTTGGTGATATTTTCATTTTACAGATGGGAGAAGTGATTCCCTGAGATACTAGGTATCTTGATCAAGGACAAGCAGTGACTAAGTGGTGAAGCCTAAGTTCAGTTCTCATTGATCCAATAAATAAAACTTAACTGGAGAAAGTTTCCCAGACATGTATTAATCTCAGGAAAATATCAGAAACTCAGTTCTCATTGAGTCAGGCTTCAAACTCTGCTCTTCAATGTTCATGGCTGCTCCAGTCTAATTATTATAGTATGACCGAGTAGCAATAATCTTTATGGTAAAGTACCTCCGTATGGACTAATGTTACTGCATTTTCAAGCATTGAAAGCTAAAGAGCCAGATCCTGGAAGCTGCTGATCCCTCAAAAGTGCTCATACTACACTGGCATGTGGGCATAGCAAGTACTCTCATGTATACAATAGCATCTTGCTTTTACCTCTTGTAAAAATGATCGTTTTAACCATACAAAAACAGTGGATAAGAACATGGACTTTGGAGTCAGCTCCCTGTAATTGAATCCTGTCTTCATCAGTTATACTGTTTGTATGACCTTGGGGAAGTTCCTGAGGCTTTGTGCCTCAGTTTCCATAACTGTCAATAGAGCCCATTGTAGGTATATATGTAAACTAGATAATGAGCTCCTGGAAAGCAAGTACATAATGCTTATTGTGCTTTGTACTTCCAGAACTCAAGATGACTGCTAGAATATACTAGGTCCATCATAAATATCGGTGGGCTGTTGAGTAAATGAAATGGAATAGGCTGTTTCTCTCATGCTATCCAAACTACTAATCCTCTAGAATCAGCTCAAGTTTCTCTCCTGATTATTCCAACTTTCATCACTAGATTGCTTCACCATCTGATCTTCATTTATACACAGTCATGCCATTCTACATTTTCAGATGATTGGAGGTAGCTAATTTGTAAAGCTTTATTCAGAACTGTATGTAAACTATACTATAAACATCAGTCTTAATTTAGTGCTAGCTGATTTGATCACCACTTTATCTGGTCAGTTCCACTCCTTTCCACTCCGACTCAGGTTAAATGTTCATTTCTCAGGAAAGGTTTCAATACCCACAGACTAGAGTGCAGTCCATATGTAGCCTTCTCATAGCATGCTGTACTTACTACAATCGTCATTAAATAACAATTTGTATGATTGCTTAAAGTTCATCTCATCTCTTGCATTGTGGGCTTCCTGAGAGCAGGAGAATTGTATGGCTTGCTATTTTCTGTATCCCTAGAGTCAAGTACAGAACCTGTACTTGGGGATGTCCAGTATATCATCATTGAATATATTCTCTTAGGTAATGCTTTGGCAAATAACAACTTTCAAGTTTTGCTTTTTTTTGTATTTTCCTCAGAATCTTCAATGTAGGAGAAGTCTGGATTGTTTATAACCTTTAAGAACTCTGTGCTATCACTGCACATTATTTTCAAACATGTCTTCCAATAAAGAAAAGCATACTCTGAAAAATATGGCTTCTCCCTTGGGAATGTCTGGGTAGCCATTTAGAACAGCAATAAAATGATACACATGGTAATCTAAAATCTTGATATATTTCCTAGAAAACTCAATATTTTTTCTAAACTGCTATATAGAGCTTCAATAATTAAAACATAAAGAATATTAAATCATAATTTCATAATCACAAAAATAATGTCTTCTTTATACACTATTTTTAAATTAAGCATTTAGTCAGTTGCATAGGACAGTTTATGCTGGAACAATACAACTCTATTTGTCTACTCGTCTATCTATGGAGCTGTTGAGCAATCTAAATTCTGTTACAAAGAATGTAAAGAATGGTTTGGGAAAAAATTCATAAATAGAGTTAAGATGAGTTTAATTCACTCCATTCATTCATCAGTTTATAAATGGGTCTCCTGTTACATGGACAGTAATTCAATTGCATTGACAGTTTGCTTTAGCATTTAGAAACTGAATATTCCAACCAAAGTCTATCTACAGTTTTCAAAATCAAGTATCAAAATGATTTTAAAAGATAATCGATATAATGAATAAATAAAGCTTAACTGGAGGAAGTTCCCCAGACATGCATTAATCTTAGGAAAATATCAGAAATGGCAAATTAAATGTACATAATCAAGTTCCATGAAGAAAAATGAAGAGAGGACTAAAATGTTTCTATTAAAGACTTTCTTTCAATGACTAGTTTAGGCCAAATAACACATTGTTATTCTGAGATATGGCGATCTTGATTTAGAAATAAAATCAATCATCTCTATCTGTTGACAGTAGGATTGACATACTGAATTTCTCATTGTGTTTGTCTTATACATTTTACATATGGTAATTACAAGTTAATATTAATAAAATCATAATATGTACAAAGTCCTTTCTAACCTTCTCTTTGTAAATTGAAACATTGCTTTTTCTCTCATTAAAATTTGAATATATCATTTCCTTTGAACACATGTGTCTGCTTCCTGCCTGGTTTCACAGGACTAAAAATGTTCCAGGGCCTAGAATATTAAAGGAATTCAGTAGACCACTGATTCGATATTTTTTTTGAGACAGGGTCTCACTCTGTCACCCAGGCTTGGGTGCAGTGGCAGGATCTTGGTTCCCTGAAGCCTTTACCTCCCAGGCTCAAGCTATTCTCTTGCCTCAGTCTCCCAAATAACTGGGATTATAAGTGCCCACTACCATGCCCAGCTAATTTTTGTGCTTTCTACGAGACACAGGGTTTCACCATGTTGGCCTTGCTGATCTCAAACTCCTGACCTCAGGTGACCCACCTTTCTCGGCCTCCCAAAGTACTGGGATTACAGGTGTGAGACACCAGTCCTGGCCTGATCTGATTTAAAAAAAAAAAAATGAATTATTATGGGAAAGGCTTCTGAGAGGAAAGAAAGATAACAACCTAGACTGGGTGAAAAATAGACTAGTTAATTCTTAAAATGATTGTAGCAAACAAAAGAAAATCAAAGCCAGGTGTTCAATTGATATGATACCAAGTACATCTCTTTTGTGATCGTGGTTACTTCACACAGCTCCATTAGATGGTCTAGTTTCATAATTTCTGGGAAACTGTGCCGGAGGATAAGAATGACTGGGGAGATCTGGGAGAGAAAGAGGTTAGTGGAGGACATTCACACTGTCCCTGGCCACTTCGTCATTGGTCATCCAAACACATGAAACAGAACCTTTTTTTTTTTTTTTAAGAGTGAAAGAAAGTTTATTAAGGAAGTAAGAAACAAAAGAACGAAACAGAACCTTTTTTAGTCGTTAAAAACGGAGATGACCTATTGGCTATAAGGGCACTCTAGAACCATCTACTGCCTTTGTTACCCGCTTATGGACTTCGTAAGGAGTAGTAACACACCTAACCCAAGTGCTGGCGTGATCCGGAGCAAACTGCATCATTGCACTTTATCTTTCGCTGTGTCCTCACCCAAATCTCATCTTGAATTGTAGCTCCTATAATTCCCGCGTGTTGTGGGAGGGACTCATGGGAGAGTCCCCCCCGCCATACTACTCTCATGGTAGTGAATAAATCTCATGAGATCTGATTCTAAGGGGGTTTCATCTTTCACTTGACTCTCATTCTTCCTTGTCTGCTGCCATGTGAGTCATGCCTTTCTCCTTGCACCCTGATTGTGAGGCCTCCCCAGCCGCGTGGAACTGTAAGCTCATTAAACCTCTTTTTCTTTATAAATTGCCCAGTCTTGGGTATGTCTTTATCAGCAGCATGAAAGTGAACTAATACACCCTCTTATCATTGTCTTGGCTGGAACTAGGGCAAATCCTCTGGTTACTAAGGCCCAGTATATGGTAGGCATGCTATTGCATATATTCAAAAGGCATATGCTGTACTTTTTATTAGTTGTATTAAATAAGTATGAGGCAAATTTTAGAGACTTAGTAATATATTATTCTTATGTGTTTACTGGTTATTTTCTCTATTTGTTTTGTCTGTTACCTATTTTCTTCCTATATCAAATATTCAATTTGATGATATATACCTTAATTTAGATTTTTAATAAACTCTATCTTAATGTTAGTGGACTATGTTAAAGTTACATTTTATCTTAATATTTAATTATCTTTGTATATTCAGCTTTGTGCACTACTAAGCAGTAGCATTCAAAGTTGATAGATTCTTTTTATTTAATGCAGCGAAGACTACTTATTGACTCTCACTTGTCATGAGTTCGGTTTTATAAGGAACACAGTAAACATAAATCTTACGATTTTCAAGAAATCTTTTACTCTGAGATTGAAAGATGTTCCATGAAAACAAGAAACTGATGTGCAATTGAGATATAAAACTCAATAAATTTAAAAGTGCAATTTAAAATCTTCCCTTTATAAACCCAGATCAACATACAGAATGTATATATTTTTAAATTTTACGTTGGTTTTTCCTTTGCTCTTTTCTCTTGAATCCTGTTACATTTTTGCTCAATTAATTATAATTATACATAATATTTTAAATTATTTAATTGCAGTAAATCTCCTCCTACGCAGTCTTAATTGACACAGGCTAGATGGAGAAAGTAATATGCCTTTTTTATTCATACTCACCAGCACATTTCCTTGGTATTTGCAGCTTTGACCACAGGTGACTTTTTGATGCTGGGCTTTTTGTCTAATTATCAAGACGACAAGCCTCCTACACAAAAATGTGTATTAAATCAAAAAAGGTGAAGGGCAGGATTATGAGGCATTAATGATTCGTTTCTAGACTTGAAGGGCCTCAACCTCAGAGCCAGGACTCAGCAGTGTTAGAGGGGAAGCAGTAGAGGGCAATGTTCATCTTCGATCAGTCCACGTCAGACGTCCAAAAGGAAGCCATCCATGCAGATCCTACAGCCGTAGGAAAGTGAGCCTGCTAAATCAGTTCATTTGGGTGAAGAGAATTACTGGAATATGTTGACAAGCAAAGACTAGGAGTAGAAAGTTAGAGAGGAAGAATATAAGGACAGTGGATGGTTGATGAATACGAAACTTGTTTGCTGGAAACGATCTTACAACCAAGAAAGTATTGAAAGATAAGCCAGGCAGAGTGTGTGCTTGTAAGAAGGCTTGGGGAAACAATGGAGTGAACTGACCTTGGTCATATTACAAGAATTTTCACAGGTAAAGATAAAAGGTCTCTGACTGAGGAAACAGCAGGATCAAAGATGTGGGTGCCTAACTGTGCCTACTCTCTCCATAAAATACAAAAAGCCAAAACTAGTGAAGTCTAAAGGGGAAAGAGACCAGCTTAAAATCATGTTGAGAAGGATCCTGAATTCCATTACTGCAGGCCAGTTTCTGTCTGCAACCTGGAACCATCAAAAATTTCTGAAAGAATCAAGTGGACATCATTGATACTTATTTTAGGAAATAAACTTTGGAAATTATACGAAGAGTAAATAGGGGAGGTGAGAGTCTGGGTACAGAATCATGGTAAGGCTACACTGCAGTAGATAAAAGACAAGCCAAGTGCCAATGGCAGACAGAATGGAAAAGGAACAGTAAATATGATGATGATGATAATAGTAATAAGTACTTATTACTATTCTGTTATTTAATTATGATTTAAATAGCACTTAATAAAGTGCAAGGCTGTACCACAGAAACTTTATATGTATTAACTCTTTGAAGAATCATAATAACTTTATGGTTTAGGTACTATTATTATTCCCATTAACACATAAAAAATTGCGGCACAATGAAGTTAATTAACTTGTTCAATTTCACACAGCTATTAAGATATGAGGGACAGAAGATAGATCAGGTACGATAAGCATAGGGAGAATATTGTTTATATGTTTCTTGTATTACATGTTTTAGAGCAAAGAGCTTTATTCCCTTTGTCTTTATCTTTCAAAAATGTTTGCATCTTCTAGCTCCTGGGAAGGCAAAGATGGTGTCTTCCATTAGGCAAAGGTTTGGTGCTTGTGATTTCATATACTTTATGAAAGATTTGGGTTTCCTAAGCTTGAAACAAACTCACTGTGTATCCAGCATCCACCTGGGTTTTCTCTGCACCACAACAATGTGACTGAGGAGTCAAAGGAAACTGATGTGAACATGAAGCTCTTGCTGCCTGCTGTGCCATGAGTAGCAAAGTTCTTTGTGTTTGATCTTGGAGTCCTGTGTCTTCCGCAGCATCTGTGAAACTGTAGCCAGCTAACCTGTTAGCTTATAAGATGATAAAATCTCAGATCCTTCACCTTTATTATATGGTGATTTACTTCTTGACTACAGGGTTGAAAAATATAAGAAATTATGACTAACACTGATATTTTCATCTTTCATAATAACTGAACTAATTTACACTCCCACCAACAGTGCAAAAGCATTCCTATCACGTCAGTCAGGTAGTGTGATGCCTCAAGCTTTGATTTTGTTTTTATTTTTTTTCTTAGGATTGTTTTGGCTATATGGGCTTCTTTTTTTTTTTTTTATTCCATATGAAATTTAAAGTAGTTTTTCTCAATTTTGTGAAGAAAGTCAATGGCAGCTCGATGGGGATAGCATGGAATCTATAAATTGCTTTGGGCAGTATGGCCATTTCCACGATGTTGATTCTTCCTAACCATGAGCATACAATGTTTTTCCATTTGTTTGTGTCCTCTCTCATTTCCTTGAGCAGTGGTTCCAATACTATGTTGAATAGGAGTAGTGAGAGATGGCGTCCGTGACTTGTGCCGGTTTTCAAAGGGAATGCTTCCAGTTTTTACCCATTCAGTATGATATTGACTGTGGGTTTGTCATAAATAGCTCTTAATATTTTGAGATAAGTTCCATCAATCCCTAGTTTGAGAGTTTTTAGCATGAAGGGCTGTTGAATTTTGTCAAAGATCTTCTCTGCATTATTGGGATAATCATGTGGTTTTTGTCTTTGGTTCTGTTTATGTGATGGATTACGTTTATCAATTTGTGTATGTTGAACAAGCCTTGCATCCCAGGGAAGAAGCCAACTTGATCATGATGGTTAAGCTTTTTGATGTGCTGCTGGAGTTAGTTTGCCAGTATTTTATTGAGGATTCTTACATCGATGTTCACCAGGGATATTTACCTGAAATTTTCATTTGTGTGTGTATGTCTCTGCCAGGTTTTGGTATCAGGATGATCTTGGCCTCATTAAATGAGTTAAGGAGGCTTCTCTCTTTTTCTATTGTTTGGAATAGTTTTAAAAGGAATGATAGCAGCTCCTTTTTGTACCTCTGGTAGAATTTGGCTGGAAACTATCTGGTCCTAGACTCTTTTGCTTCATAGACTATTAATTGCTGCCTCAATTTCAGAACTTCTTATTAGTCTATTCAGGGATTTGACTTCTGCCTGGTTTAGTCTTGGGAGGGTGTAAGTATCCAGGAATTTATCCACTTCTTCTAAGTTTTCCAGTTTATTTGCATAAAGGTGTTTATAGTATTCTCTGATGATAGTTTGTATTTCTGTGGGATTGGTGATGACATCCCCTATATCATTTTATTGTATTTATTTGATTCTTCTCTCTATTCTTCTTTATTAGTCTGGCTAGTGGTCTATTTTGTTGATCTTTTCAAAAAACCAACTCCTGGATTTATTGATTTTTTGAAGGGTTTTTCATGTCTCTGTCTCCTTCAGTTTTGCTCTGATCTCACTTATTTCTTGTCTTCTGCTAGCTTTTGAATTTGTTTGTTCTTGCTTCTTTTGTTAGTTCTTTTAACTGTGATTTTAGGGTGTCAATTTTAGATCTTTCCTGCTTTCTCTTGTGGGCATTTAGTGTTCTAAATTTCCCTCTACACTGCTTTAAATGTGACCCAGAAATTCTGGTATATTGTATCTTCGTTCTCATTGGTTTCAAAGAACATCTTTATTTTTGCCTTCATTTTTATTTATCCAGTAGTAATTCAGGAGCAGGTTGTTAAGTTTCCATGTAGCTGTGCAGTTTTGAGTAAATTTCTTAATCCTGAGTTCTAATTTGATTGCACTGTGGTCTGAGAGACTGTTTGTTATAATTTCCATTCTTTTGCATTTGCTGAGGAGTGTTTTACTTCCAATTATATGGTCAATTTTAGAATAAGTGTGATGTGGTGCTGAGAAACATGTATATTCTGTGGATTTGGGGTGGAGTGGAGTGTTCTGTAGATGTCTATTAGGTCCGCTCAGTCCAGAGTTGAGTTCAAGTTCTGAATAGCCTTGTTAATTTTCTGTTTCATTGATCTAATATTGACAGTGGGGTGTTAAAGTCTTCCACTATTATTGTGTGGGAATCTAAGTCTCTGTGTAGGTCTCTAAGAACTTGCTTTATGAATCTGGGTGCTCCTGTATTGGGTGCATATATATTTAGGATAGTTAGCTCTTCTTGTGGCATTGATCCCTTTACTGTTATGTAATGCCCTTCTTTGTATGTTTTGGTCTTTTTTGTTTTAAAGTCTGTTTTATCAGAGACTAGGATTACAACCCAGCTTTTTTTTGCTTTCCACTTGCTTGGTAAATCTTCCTCCAGCCATTTATTTTAAGCCTACCTGTGTCTTTGCATGTGAAATGGGTCTCTTGAATACAGCACACCAATGAATCTTTGCTTTTTATCCAATTTGCCAGTCTGTGTCTTTTAATTGTGGCGTTTAGCCCATTTACGTTTAAGGTTAATATTGTTATGTGTGAATTTGATCTTGCCATTATGATACTAGCTGGTTGTTTCACCCATTAGTTGATGCAGTTTCGTCATAGTGTCGACGGCTTACAATTTGGTATGTTTTTGCAGTGGCTGTTACCAGTTGTTCTTTTTCTATGTTTAGTGCTTCCTGCAGGAGCTCTTGTAAGGTAGGCCTGGTGGTGACAAAATCTCTCAGCATTTGCTTGTTCATAGAGGATTTTTTTTTCTCCTTCGCTTATGAAACTTAATTTGGCTGGATAAGAAATTCTGGGCTGAAAATTCTTCTCTTTAAGGAAGTTGAATATTGGCCCCTACCCTTCTGGCTTGTAGGGTTTCTGCCGAGATATCTGCTGTGAGTCTGATGTGCTTCCCTTTGTGGGTAACCTGACCTTTCTCTCTGGCTGCCCTTAGCGTTTTTTTTCTTCATTTCAACTTTGGTGAATCTGACAATTATGTGTCTTGGGGTTGCTCTTCTTGATGAGTATCTTTGTGGTGTTCTCTATATTTCCTGAATTTGAATGTTGACCTGCCTTGCTCAGTTGGGGAAGTTCTGCTGGGTAATATCCTGAACAGTGTTTTCTGACTTGGTTTCATTCTCCCCTTTCAGGTATACCAAATAAATGTAGATTTGATCTTTTCACATAATCCCATGTTTCTTGGAGGCTTTGTTCATTTCTTTTCATTCTTTTTTCTCCAATCTTGCCCTCTTGCTTTATTTCATTGAAATGATCTTCAGTCTCTGATATCCTTTCTCCTGCTTCATCGATTTGGCTGTTAAAACATGTATGCTTCACAAAGTTTTCATGCTGTTTTTCAGCTCCCTCAGGTCGTGTATTTTCTTCTCTAAACTGGTTATTCTAGTTAGCAATTTGGTCTTACCTTTTTTCAACGTTCTTAGCTTCCTAGCATTGGGTTAGAACATGCTCCTTTAGCTTGCAGGAGTTTGTTATTACCTACCTTCTGAAGTCTGCTTCTGTCAGTTTGTCACCTTTATTCTCCATCTCGTTTTGTTCTCCTGCTGGCAAGGAGTTGTGATCCTTTGAAGGAGAAGCAGTGTTCTGGTTTTTGGAATTTTCAGCCTTTTTGCACTGTTTCTTCCCATCTTGGTGGATTTATCTTTGGTCTCTGAAGTTGGTGATCTTTGGATGGGGCCTCTGAGTGAATTCCCTTTTCGTTGATGTTGAAACTATTCCTTTCTCTTTGTTAGTTTTTCTTTAAACAGTCAGACCCCTCTGCCTCAGGTCTGCTGGAGTTTGCTGGAGGTGCACTGCAGACACTCTTTGCCTGGGTATCATTGGCGGAGGCTGCAGAACAGCAAATACTGCTGCCTATTTCTTCCTCTGGTAGCTTCATCCCAGAGAGGTACCCGTCAGATGCCAGCTAGAGCTCTCCTGTATAAGGTGTCTATCGGCCCCTACTGGAAGGTGTCTCCCAGTCAGGATACACAGGGGTCAGGGATCCACTTGAGAAGGCAGTCTGTCCCTTATCAGAGCTCAAACACTGTGCTGGGATCTTCAGAGCTGCTAGGTAGGAATGTTTAAGTCCGCTGAAGCTGTACCCACAATCACCCCTTTTCCTAGGTGCTCTGTCCCAGGAAGGTGAGTAGTAATAACAGTAACTTGTACTTTATTTATAAGTCCCTGGCGGGCTGCTGTCTTTTTTCAGAGATGCCTGTCCAGAGAGGAGGGAATCTAATGAAACAGTCTGCCTGTAACCACCTTGCTGACCTGTAGTGGGCTCTGCCCACTTCAGACTTCCCCTTGGCTTTGTTTACACTGTTAGCTTAAAACTGCTTACTAGAACCTCCGCAATGGTGGATGCCCCTCCCCGCACCAAGCTTGTGCATCCCAGGTCGAGCTCAGACTGCTATGCTGGCTGTGAGAATTTCAAGCCAGTAGATCTTAGCTTGCTGGTTTCCATGGGTGTGGGACCCACCAAGCTAGACCACTTGGCTCCCTGGCTTCAGCCCTCTTTCCAGGGGAGTGAACATTTCTGTCTCGCTGGCATTCCAGGCGCCATTGGGATATGAAAAAAAAAAAAAAAACTGCTGGGGCTAGCTTGGTGTCTGCCCAAACAGCCACCCAGTTTTGTGCTGGAAACCCAGGGCCCTGGTGGTGGTGTAGGTATTGGAGGGAATCTCCTCGTCTGTGAGTTGCAGAAACCCTGGGAAGAGTACAGTATCTATGCTGGAGTGCAGAGTACAGACCCTAATAGTTTCCCTTGGCTAAGAGAGGGACTTCCCCGACCCCTTGGGCTTCCCGGGTGAGGCAATGCCCCACCCTGCTTTGGCTCACCCTCCTTGGCCTGCACCCACTGTTCATCCAATCCCAATGAAAAGAACCAGGTAACTCAGTTGGAAATCCGGAAATCACCTGCCTTCTGCATTGATCTCGCTGGGAGCTTTACACCAGAGGTTTTCCTATTTGGCCATCTTGCCAGCAATCCGCGAAATTAATTTCTAATTGACTATAGAAGGAATAGAATATTCAGTAATGTTTTTGTTATATTTGTACTTTATTACTTCTAAGTACTTTGACTGCTGTCATTTCCAGCTCTCAAACGACATTATATATTAGCCTACACACACACACACACACACACTTATACAGTGACAGATATACATACTACCTATATGTATTTATGTTACATATGTGTTTACATACATAATATATACATAGTGACAGATATACCTGTGTGTATGTGTATATATATACTATATATATAGCAGAGAAGTAGAGTATACTGTGAGACTTCTTCCTTAAACAACATAAAGAGACAATGTGGATGAAGACGGGTTTGCCTATTTGCATTTGAAAAGCTAAGAAGTTTGAAAAGTTGCAATACAAAGTACCGACTTTTGTCCATTTCTGACTAGCTGTAATGTTTTTCAAGTGCGTTTCCTCATTACAGATTTGTTGGATCTTCTTCACATGTAGAAATTTTGATTTGACATCAGGAGTTGAAAACAAAACTGTTGCTTTAAATAAACTGGAAAGAAAATCAGCTGTTTACAGGATTTGGGACATCATCACCATGCTCATTCCTAAAGTGGCTATTCACAAAATGACTTTGGCAGAAAAGAGAATCTTTCAGCAAACAGCTTCAAGAGATTATTTAATTTGAAGGAAAATAATCTCTTCTCAATCTGCAGTTGCTCCATGATATAAGAAGGAATGCTGGTTAAGATAGCACATTTCTGAAAAGCTAAGGTTTTGTTTCAACCTTTGAAAATTAAATTATGTGTCATGCTAAAGGTTTATAGTCATCAATTACTTCACTAATTCCAAGCCTGTGGTCTCTTTCGGAAGACACATAGAGCACAGCATAATCTCCACTGGGCAGTTTCACATGATGTTCTTGTGACTTAAGTTACAAAAGACCATTCAGATGGAAAATCCCCAGTGGATAGTCTTATCATTCAGAACACAGACTCCATTCAAGCAATGAAATAGATTTCAAATTCATTTCTTAGCATTTCCAGGTGTATTTCTATTGCAATATTATACAATTTTTGTCTAGTTTTCTGCCATCATCTCTCACACATAACCTTATTGATTCTATGACAAATAAGTCACTCAGCTTGTAACTACCATGTTATTTGAAATTTCTATTCAAGGTGTTCTGGACCATTCTCCTTTACAAATAAAGTCACTTACTTATTATTTATTCTACTGAATATAACAAAAGTGGATACAGTGAAAGTGATATTAGCTTTCCCAAGTGAGGAATAAAACTGACTTATGTTCTATCCCTGGTTCAGTTATGGAAGGAAGATTTTGCACATTCAAAATTTGTGTATCTTCTTGCCTTTACCTATTTAAAATGTAAAATTATAGCATATATATATATATATATATATATATATATATATATATATGGTAAAATTATTAAGTTTTACTACTTTGAATAAGAAAGCAATATGGATGTCTGGATAACTATTTAAGGGCAAATTTTATAAAAGCTTGGTCACTAAGTAATTTAAGATGTAATTTTCTAAAATCTTGCAGTGATAAAATGTGGACTCCTATTACTGATTATGTCTATAAATTGTCTAAAAATGTGTTTATAGGCAATGAAAAGAATTGGTTGAAAGTAAGCAAATGGAATTAGAGGAGTATACAAATAAATTAAATAGAAAAGAACCATGAAAGAGAAATATTCAGTGAAACTTGATAAAGGAAAGATTAGAGCATTGAATGAGAGTTATCTATGTATCTGTGGATATTTACTCTGCACTTTGATGGACTGGGAACTACAGAAGGCAGAAGCCTGACTAAGGGACTGTTTCTGACCTCAAGGAACTTATGGAGAAGTGCTTCTGTTAAAAATACATTAGAATGTAATATGATTTAAGCTTCCTCGAATTCATAAAAGTGAATGGGCCTGTTAATACTTATGGAATGCATACTTGCAGCAACAGACACAGATCCCAGAAGTCATGGAACAGGTGCAGAAATCGTAGCTGTGGAGCCAGCAAAGAAGGGAGTACAGTCAGGAAGGTGATGAAAAATATGCTTTTATTGAAAAGAGTACATACGAAGCTAGGGATTTACATAGGGAAATATAAAGACTTCAGGATGAAGTCTTCTGTGGCCCAGCTGGAGCCATGTTGGGCACAGTAGGCATCGCGAGGACAGCAGGAAACTGCTTCTGAGAAATATTTGCTTCCAGTTGGCTGGAACATCTTATCAGTCAGCACAAAGCATCAGTCTGTGTCTATAGCCTAGCCATCTCTGTTCTATTTTGTAGCTGTAACGTCACATTGCTTGCCTTGGTTGCTGTCTTCAAAATCGATGACTCTGGTTGCAAGTATGTTTGAATAAGGCCAGCTAGATACATCAGCTTAATTCTATCATAAAAATAAATTTAAACAATTAGACATTGGTGTTCTCTACATGAAAAGGAAAGACTATAAATACCTATAGGTTCTCCCAACTAAAGACCTTAAGAATTATGCAGCCTACCTCCTTTATTTTTCCAAATGGAAACGTGAATTAGTATTCGCAGTAGTGAAATGACTTGTCCACTCTCCCACAACATTTATAGCAAAGTTATGAATTTATTCACATAGTAGCTTAAATGTTAAAAATATATATTAGTCAATCAGTCTATCAAACTGGTCATTTGGTATACCTGATCCAATCTTCTTCAAGACTCCTTCGCCCTCTGACCCCACCAAAAAAATTTTTAATTTTCTCCAGTTGGAGAAAAAAGTAAAAACAGACTATTGGTTTAAAACACTTCGGACACTTAAGTCTTTCCCAGTATCTTTAAGAGAATGTTTCAATTTTTCAGATTTCTACCATCTTCCTCCTCTTACCCGTGGTGAGAATATCCTTTTGCCCATGGATTAAAATACTTCTGGGATCAAATGTCCTCTCACTTCTTTAGCCCACACTCATGACTTTGACCTCTTGATCATCACTGACATGTTAGCAATGTGGCTTAATTTGGAGAAAGGCTTAATTCACAGAATTGTCTCCTCTAACTTGGTCAGGTTCTAGCAGTAATCACTGGCTGACTTTTGTTTTGTTTTGTTTTTGAGACAGGGTTTTGCTGTCACTCAGGCTGGAGTACAGTGATGCAGTCATGGCTCCCTGCAGCCTTGACCTCCCAGGCTCAAGCACTTCTCCCACCCCAGCCTTCCAGATACTTCCAGCTCACCACCACACCCACAGAATTTTTCTATTTTTTATAGAGACAGAGTTTGATGATGTTGCCCAGGCTACTCTCACACTCCTGCACTAAAGCAATCCTCCCTCAGACTCCCAAAACTCTGAGATTATAGGCATGAGCCACCATGCCAGGCTCAGGGTTGACCTCATGTTAGCAACTGCTTGTACTGTAGACTTCTCTGCATTTCTACAATAAGCTCCCTCAGACTCCTGGTGTAGGTTCATCTGCAGAATCACCAACGAAGTGCACCACATGGCAGACTAGCCAGCTCTCCATCTAGCCACCTCCAGAGTTCCTCCTCAGAACATACAGCTGTACTTATTCCTTGCAGGAAGAATGACTCAGACACTGAACATCAGTCCTCTCCGTCACTGTGTCTCCTCTGCTGTGGCCACTTCCTTCAAGCTGCGCAGGGCAGTCATCTGAGGCAAACCCCTTTCAGAATCCCAAATACTATTCTAGTCAAAAGCCCACATCCTTGACTTTTCCAGACTGCCTGTCTACCACGTTTGTAGAGAAAAGATGAAAACTCATGTGTCCTCTGCCTCTTTTATATGCTTTCTCCTATTTCTGAAAGTTTACCAGGTCCACAGCCCCAGGAAAAGAGTTTTAGACTTTATTTTCTACTCTATCCTCATTTCTTAGAACAATAAATCTGTCCCAAGCCTACCCCTCATTGATGGGAGGTATAAAATCTGTATGTTAAAGAAAAAACACCTTCAGCTGAGACATCTGGGTTTGCTGGGTGTTCTTTAGATAATCCTTAACATCTTACTGACTGCAAAATTCTACTTGGAATAGTAATTCTTTCTCTTTGCACTTCATTTATAACAATCCTCATCTCCTGATCACATCCGTGGAAAGACGGATGTCTCAGGCCCACTCTGAGGAAAATAAGGGGCAGCATGATACAAAAATAGTGATGGCACAACCTCTGTAGTGTGCTAAGAAGATAAAGAAATAAATTAATTCATTAACTTAATTCAGAATTAGTACATTTCAGAGATTACAATCTTACCCTGTATTCTAAAATGCCATGAAAAGTATAAAGAATCAGATATTTCACATGAGAAGAAGAATCAACCTTGTTAGAAACTTTGTGTCTTAAGAAAAACTTACGCTTTCCACCATTCGATAATGTTCCATTTGAGATTCCTAGGAAACCTTTTGGTAGGAAAAACAAATAGGGATATCATGACCTAAAAACACAGTTTATTTAGGGGAGTAGGAGAGGTAAAGAGTGGAATAAAAGTAGAATGATAAAATATGAGACCAAGAGAAAACTGGGTCAAGATTAACAAGTGAAAATGAGTAGAAAAGCATGAATGATTTTTTAAGGGGCTTGAGAAAATTGAACATTCTAGGACAGATATATAAGGAAATTGGAAAGACTCTTGGGAATAGCAAGAAAACAGCTAGAAATTATGCTCCTATGAAGTAATAACATATTCCACATAGTAAGCTGGGTTTAAGAAACTATTTTTCATAGAGAGTCTATGTACATTTCTTAAGGGGAATCAATGGTAGTCCAGTTAGGGAATTATGTAAATCTATCAAAGAACTGGAACACTTTTATGACTATGTGATTTGAAACAGAGCACATGTGGCTTATCTAACAAACTTAGTAGAGCAAATTCTTTACAGTGTAGTGTCATTGAAATGCAAATGGTATTTGCGATGCAGAGGAGAAAGGTTTGATGTTATTGTCTTGCCCTTGGAGATACAGTGTGTTCCCAGCTTGCTGTTCTTTACTTTGTTTGGAAACCAGTTAGCACAGCGTCTGACTACCTAAATGTTCTGTATCATTTATTTTTGGTCTGTCCAAGATTTTATTACTTCTTTCATTTTTCCTGGTTTCCTTTTTCTGATAAATATTCGCTGGAGTTTTCTCGAAGTCTAGGGAAAGAGGATATGTTAGCCTTGCATGTTTTACTAGATACACAAGCATATAAAACATTTTGTGCTCATACATTTACTCAAAAATATTCATGTAGTACCCAGTCCTTGCCAAGGCCTGTGCTAATCTATGATTTATATAATTGGAATAGAATGCATGGCCCCTGACACCATGTGGTGTACAGTCCACACGGGAGACAGCTATTACTCAAATGTCATGTGACTTGGTGCCAGAAATACACCAATGTGAGAGACCTGGGTAAGCACAGTGGCGTGGGACATTATTGTCTAGAATTTTAATTCTGTCTGAGCTAATGAGGTGAGATATGGTGGCCAACCACTAGCCTATATATCTATCATGGAGTAAATGTTATGAATATATTTCCTTTTGAAAGATCAATTTAAAAATTGTGTCTTTTGTCTGTATAGTCCTGAGCCAGAGCACATGGATTTGTCAGAAGCTTTTGTATAGGACTCAATATTTGATGGTCCTGGGCAAAGACTTATCTAGAAAAGAAGGGAATTAGAGTAAATGATTCTTTAAGATATGTACATATTAGAAATAAAAGTTTGCATAGCAAAATGTTAAGGTATCAGTGGTAATTAAATATACTACAAATATATTTAAAGACTAGTGTCATTAATGAAAACCCCAGTCTACTGCCACCTAGTGGAGATTGATTTAGATTCCCTATTACTTTATACTTAAGCACACCTTTGGTCTTAGCGTATCTGTATGTTCCTGTGGAATCAAAATGAAAACTACCAAAAAACATTCGCATTAAGTAGGCAGCCCTCACAAGCAAAGTTCTCTCTGGACATAGGTAGTACTACTTCTGCAGACTCTATTCCTAATGGAGTGTCTCTCTTCTTCATAAATGTTCTGTTACCCTGAATAGCAAAAATGAAAACAAGTTTTCACTTCTGCTATAAAATTTAAAATAGAAATAATCTAATGTTCTGCCTGTACCTGACACTCAATGTGTTTCGTGGATTTCATGACAGTATGGCTTCTTCATCTGGTATTTTGCTCCTCCATTATGGTTCAACAGATTTTCCCTTCTGATTTCACATACCGTTGTCTAAAAATCCTCATCGCCAGGACCTGTTAGCCTCTAATTTCCTTTACCTCTGTGTGATTTTCTAAATGAAACAAGACATTTTATACTCATGTCTCTGGTATATCATTCTCATGACCCTTAGAAAGTATGCATTGATAATATCTAACAGCCTATCAACAGTCATTGCTTCTATTAGACCTCACCATTTCTCAGAACTGCTGCATGATCAAGTTCTCCAATTCAGAAATTCTTCTTTCTGACTATAGCCTTCTATTATTTCTTAAGCTCCCATTTTACTTAGTGATGCTCTTTTTACAGAGAACACACTCTTGGGTGACTCGAGAGGTGTCATTATTTTTAGGTGGCTAATTTTGTTGAGACGAGTATAGGATTTACAGCTGGGACCTGAAAGATGTTAATAACCAAGTCAGAACACCTGATTCAGGTATAGCTTACAGAATTGAGGCTGCAAAGCCAGAGCTGCTTGGGTGGGGATGAAGACCCTCTCTCCATTTGTTTCTCATTTTGGCTTTTGTTTCTCTTTCAGCGGGACAAATCTCTTTCTCTCCTACAGCACACAGGCTACCTCCAGTGACTAGCAAAGATTACTATTACTACCAGCATCTCAGTCTAGCAGTCCTCAGGGATAAAAAGTATTTCCTCCTATCAATGGGCAAATAGCAATCCCAGGGGAAAAGTCTGATTGGCCCTGCTTGGGTCACATGCTTATGGATTGGACCAATCATTGTTGCCAGGCAAATGAAGTAATATATTTGGTGAGGCTCGGGTCATATGTTTGGTTTTTGTGGCAAGGGTTCAGAAGGGAGGGAACAGAAGTGTTTACCAAAATGATTAGACAACCCACTTCACCAAGATCACTAATTTCTTTTTCTACCACAACTTCAGGGGCTGCTTGATCTGTCACTCATTTCTGCCCTATCTTCTTCTCTCTTCCAGGTAGAATCCTTTGTTTACCCATAATTTATGCTGTTTTATACTTTCTCTTTCAAATTTTCCTTTCGTTTCTAATCATAGAAGACTCAGAAACATGACTTCCCAATCCTAAATTATCAAGAGCAATATTTGAATTGCCAGCTCTTCTTTTGAAGATAGGCACTAGCTTGGGAGTCACATCCCAAGTCAACTTGGGAGTCACATCTCCTCCATCACACCCTAGTCAAAGGAGAAAGAATGACTTGACACATTTACTGATGGTGGCAGAGGTTTCAGGTGAAGTAGCTGCCATTGGCTTAATCGTGATCTTCGGGACGCCCTCCCATTCTACTCAGCTGTGCTTTCTTCTCCAGCTATGCTCTGATAGGCATTTCCTTGAGGCTACTGTGAGAATTTGCAATTTTATAATCATTTTGGGACTCTTTAATTTTCTCCCAATGACGAGCTTTTGAGAACTTGAAATTCAAATGGTTTGAATAAACCAAAAATTGCAGAAAACTTTAGTTTTATTAGTCTCCTCTCTACCATACTTAAGCAAAAAAAAAAAAAACATGACTCTACAATGCGTCTATTAGAGAACAATTAGATGACCAGTGAGTTCACATCAATTTATTAAAATTAAATCACCAGAACATATTAGGAAACAATATTGTCAACCTCCAGTATTCTCCTTTCCGGGTCCTAAATTTATCACCTTTTAGGGCAAATTGGCTGCTTCATTTTGGATTCTGCCCAAAGCTCTCTTGATATGTAGACATTTCATTTGCATACAAAAAGGCGCACTGCATGGCTGGATAAACCAACCATCTGGCCTAAGCAATTTATCTGGATTATTACTGAACTGTACAAAACTGTGTAAATATATATTCCTAAAATTCCAATTGCTCCCTTATCCATCTGCCTTACTGCCTTTCCCTTCAGCAACCCTGATTGTAGAAAGGATCATTTGCTTCCTCAACCCCTGACACACGGACACACGGATACATATGCACATTATCTTCCTGCTCTATTGACTGTTGCTAGTGAAAGCCGAGTCATAAAGCCAGGCCAGTTGGTCCACTGCCAATGTGTGCCGTTCAGACTCAGACTTTGTAGCTGATTAGCATGCCTTTTACTCATCCCTAGTTAAATCCCCATCACATTGTCTCATTTCTTTAAACACTCATTCCAAAATGTGCATTCTCCTCCAGTCCTGGATTTCTTATTCTGGAAAGTAATCTATTTTATAAACTCAGGGCTAGATATACTAATGAATAAATAGTATAATGTACCTGTGTGTTATTTTTAACATCATAAATACGTTGATATAGGAACTCATTATGTGACATGAGTTTAGTTTTTTATAATTAAACAGTGGTTTTGTGTCTAAAATTTTTTTTGAGACAGAGTTTCACTCTGTCACCTAGGCTGGAGTGCAGTCCTGTGATCTGTGCTCACTGCAACCTCCACCTCCCAGGTTCAAGCGATTCTCCTGCCTCAGCCTCCCAAGTAGAGTAACTGGGATTACAGGCATGGGCCACCATACCCAGTTAATTTTTGCATTTTTAATAGAGACAAGATTTCACCATGTTGGCCAGGCTAATCTTGAGTTCCTGACCTCAAGTGATCCTTCCATCTTGGCCTCCCAAAGTGCTGGGATTAGAGGTGTGAGCTACCACACCCAGCCTAAAGTTGCTAATTAAATTATTATTAAGCAAAACTGGATCTAGGAGATTCCAAGTGATACCTTTAATTCACTATTCTATGTCCTAATTAGTAAATCCACAAAAACTATACAATAGCATATTTAGAGCATGGAAGAGCAGAGACTCTGAAGACAGACTGCCTGAGTTCAAATCCTGAAACTTCCACTCAAAAATATGTGAGAAATTTTGGGCAATTTACTTACTCTTTCTGTGTTTCTATTTACTCATCTGTATCTACAATAATAATTTCTATCTCATCAGATTTAAAAAAAAAACAGTTAAATAGTTAACATTTGTAAAGAGCTTAGAAAACACTACATTTATAAAATGAAATCAACGCCTCTAAGCCACCTTGCACAAAAAGAAAGCCCACCTGCTTGGACTGAATCTGTCAGTGTATGACTTTATTTCATGCTTAGCCTTTCGTCACAGGTGCAAGCCCTGAAGTTCATACCCCCTTTCTTATCACGATTCGCTGACCCAGCTGTTTTTACAGGCAGGTCTGAGTCGCTGCCTCATCAGTTCAGTTTATTTCAGTAGACAAATACGTTGGCGTTTGGGATAAAAGTTTTCGCCAATAGCAATGAGTAACCATGTGGCTGCTTTTTGTCCTTTGTGTAAATATCCCACAGCAACACTGGCCATGGCCAGTGGCAAGCTGAGGACCCGGGATGCCCATTGTCCAGGCTTTGTGCTCTCAGGGATACAGCTATCAAATGCCATCTCCATGTCTTCAGCTCCCAATTCTATCCACTACGCTACCCACAGAAATTTGGATTCTACCCATAGTATTCCACTGAAACTGTTTCTCCAAAGTTATTGATGGATAATCTAATAGTTGAAACTTTCTTTCTTATTTTTACCACATCATTCGAATTTTCTGTTAGTTCGTTGTTCCTTAGATTTTATAACACTCTCTTAATTGTTGGAGTGTTCTTCTCATCTTTTTTTCTGTCATCTTTATAGGCTCTTATATCTGTACCCCCTTCTTAAACCCTTACTTCACTATATGTTGAAATTCCTGTTTATTCTGCCTTTAGTCTCTATGCTTTTGAAACTACAAATTTAGGCTCAATTTTCTTATTTACTCCCAAATTACAGCCATCATCCAGCGGTAATTATGCCTGTATCAGTTCTTTCCCAGTTTACATCAGCAAGATACTAAATAGTTTCTCTGCACCTCTAGTCTTATCCCTTTCAAAGCCCTAAAGTAATCTACCTAAACTAATGGTGCTCTCATGGCTCTATATAATCTATAGAATAAATTCTACATTGTGTAATGGAGTCCACATGACCCTCCACATTCTAGAATCTTTCTACCCCCGATCTTGCTCTGCAGTATTTCTTGCCTTGCACATAGCTCTCTAACATCACCAAATATGTGGTATGGCTCACAAATAGCACATACTGTTTTGTTTTGCTTTGTTTTTAAACCTCTTGCTTTCGTGTGTTGACTTCTCTGCCTGGAATAACTTTTCATTGACTTTATCTGCATCCTTTAATAAGATACAGTTTTCACATGTCAATTCCTCCAGCAACTTCTGATCAGCCTGTCTCCCACGCCTGGGTTAAAGCCCTTCTTTCATTGCTCCCATGGTATCCATTTTATGTATTTCATGGGATATTAATTAAATCTTACTTAAACTCTACTCTTTAATACTTAAGGTGTTCTTTGATGGCAGAAACAATATATGTGTACATATTCCCAGTTCTTCCAAAGCACTTGTCCTTTAAAAGGCACTCCATGATATTTATTGAATGAATGAATAAAGGATTCAATGAATGAATGGTTGCATAGGGGCAGCAAAACTCCCAAGAAATTGACCCTTGAAATGTACTCAGACACCTCCTTCATGAAATTCTAAAACCTTATTCAGTCCAAAGACACAAAGCTCGTTATGCTGCCCTTGTGTTTCTTTCATACAGAGACAATGAATCATGCCGAATTACAGCTCCTAAGACCTTAAAGCAAATGCACAATGCCCTGTAGGACATTCGTCTTTCATACTGCATTATATTTTTAAATGATAATTGTTGTCATAAATGTTCTTACTCACATTTCAGCTAGTTAAAAATTTTGCCTGCCTCAATAAAATGAAAGATGCCAGATTGTTTACAGATGAATTAATCATGACATTATCTCTGAAACTTTGAAATTACATCAATTACATTGCATTTAGCATCACAAATAACCTGCATATTAAACAAATGGAATATTTTCTCCTATTAATAAAGATTAAATCATTAACTACCACTACTTGAATAGCAATGTGACTGCAGTCAATGGCTTCCAAGACAGAGAAGAAATCTTACTCTGTCACAAAATATATGCCATCCTTTCAGACACATCATCAATCTTTACGAAATCTGGGAACATTTGCTTTCTTTAGGAGTTTGTCTATGGATTGATTATAACATTTAGACGTGGTAGACTGCCTAATGTTGAATAATTCCACTTAAAAAAAAAATCCAATGCTTAGGCTTCTTTGTGACTCATAAGACAAGCATGTCTTTTCCGTTTCCAGTTTAACTTTTCAGATACTTAAAATATTTGGATTTAGTTGATCAATGTCTTTCAAACAGTGGTTTTCAGATGTCTAAATCAAGCCAGGTAGAGCCTTCAAACTTTGTATCCTGTCCCTTTTGTGAGTTCTGTATGACTATATAAGAAAGACAGAAATAATTAAATAAAAATTTCGTTAAAATAGACTGGTCTCAAAATATTGGCAGAAGTAGCCTTCCATTTATTTTGCTAAGTTAATTTTTTTTTTTTTTTTTTACCCTGTGAACCTGAATATCTGACACAGGTCTCAGTTAATTTAGAAAGTTTATTCTGCCAAGGTTGAGGACGCGCACCCCTGATACAGCCTCTAGAGGTCCTGACAACATGTGCCCAATGTGATCGGGGCACGGCTTGGTTTTATACATTTTAGGGAGATATGAGACATCAATCAGTATATATGATGTACATTGGTTCCATCCAGAAAGGGTGGAACAACTCAAAACAGTTGAAGGAAATACTGACCATTTTGTGCCTTTTAAAAGGGGAGAGAAAACTGAAAATGGCAATGAGAGACTGTGTTAGAGGAACTTCCCGGGTTGGCTTTGGGCTTTGTTTCAAGCACAGGAATTTTCCTGCCTCTGGCTGGCTAGGGGATTTGTTCAAGGGCAGGGACTTTTCTCACCTCTGGCCCCTGGAGGTGGAGGCTCAGTGACTCAGGGTTTTAAAACAGTAAGGAATCTGGTAAAGGATTCAAAGACCAACAGAATCAAGTTTGAAGAATACCCGTCTCATTGGATGAGAACAAGAATGGGGAGGAAGTAACTTGGGTATAAGCTCCAGCTGCACAGGCCGGCAGTGGCACCCACTCCGGGTCCCCTTCCACAGGGTAGAAGCTGTCCTTTCACTCTGCCTAATAAACCACACCACCACACACTCGTTGTGTCCATGAGTTCTATTTGAGCTGTAACACTCACTGTGACACCGGGGCTCTCTTCCCCATTCCTCAGGGTCGGAGAGGCCAAGAAGCTGAGTTCCGGAGAATCCAGTTGCATCTAATCCAGTTATAGTGAGATACAAGAAAAGTATAACTTTGGGTTAAAAAAATCTCTTATAATTTATTAAGAGTCAATCAACCCCTTAAGAAAATTTCATTGTTATAACCAATTCTTTAGAAAAAACAAAAACAGAAACATGAAAACCTTTTTTTTAAAGAAAGAAAAGAAAAAGGAAAGAGAGAAAGAAAGAAAAAGAAAAGAGAATGAAAGAGAGGGAGAAAGAAGAAGAGAAAGAAGGAGAGAGAACGGGAATCTTGCTCTATTGCCCAGGCTAGAATGCAGTCTAAAGATGGGAATTAGAAAACCTTTTAAATACAAACACACAGGCACATGGGTGTGCACGCACACAGGCACATCTTAGATGTTAGCTTTTAATTAAGCTGACTTTTAACCATTGAGGTACTTTAAAAAAATCTTTTAAAATCTCATTACCATATTTTAGCTAGGACAAATTGCTGCTATTTCAGAGATACCAAGTATCAAACAGGAAAGGGCTCGATTTAGGAACCAAACCCAGGCTGCTGTGGTGAAATAGAGAAAGCAGAACCTTAGCTATGGAACTGCAGCATGGGGCGACAGCCATTGCTCGTTCAGTTTGGCCTGGTTACCAAATAGGTGACCTCACTATGTAAATAAAGCCCTTTAAGTTAGTCAAAAATCAAAAGTCTGTCCCTTTTTTCCCCTCTTGCTGGCTGTTTTTCTCCCCACACCACACTACCTTTTCTTTGTGTGTGTGAGAATTTTAGCCACTTGAGAGGACTTGTTCCCCATAATTTGAAACATTCCTTTGGATTCGATCAAGTCGGATATAGAGTTGGTCAAACCCAATGGAAGAAAGACTGAAACAATAACAAAAACAAAAACAAACAAACACACAAAAAACAGTTAAGCAAAACAAACAACTACACAACTTACAAGATTATGGAGTGCTCTAATGGTAAGGAGAAATTAAGACCAGCTGGTTGTGAAGCTTAACTTTAGCCAAGACAAACCCCAATTCAGTTACTTACCTAGGGATGGGTCTAAGCCTGAAGACTGATCTCTACCACACCAGAAGGAGGAAAGAACTCAAGCTCGTTTTCCCTGTCGGAAGCTAGCTCAGACTCCATAATGGAGTCACCTGCCTTCTAACGTCATGGAAGCAGGAAAAACTTGCTTTTTGTGTGTTGGAAGCAAGTAAAACTCCCCTAAAAAGGAACTGAACAGCAAAGTAAACTTCAGATCGTGATCATATTTGGGGAGATCATGGATTCTCTGAGGGGATGCTTCCACAACTCTGCAAATTGTCTTATTGACTTGAGCCATAAAGATAGCTTAGGCTTCTTAAGACCAGTTGTCTTAAGAAAGAAGAACCAAGATAACTTGCTTGTAATCGTAACTCAAATAAAATATCAAGGGGAAAGTGTTGGAACCTAGTGGAGAACTCCCAGGAAGATGCTGGGGCACAGAAAAAGAAAAGCAAGAAGCTGGAAGAAATCAGCTCGGAACCCCAAGCCACAGGTATTTCATCAGAAAGATAGGTGGGGGTGTTTTGGCTCCCCTCACCCCTGTGGCAGACTTCTGATATCGTAACTGTTAGATAGCTCCTCTACCTTTGTGAGCCCAAACAGTGGTATAGACTATAGATAGCAAATTGGTGACTTTTTGAGGGCATTTCCAGACTACCAACCCACCACAGATAACTCACCCTCCCTCTAATCTGAGCAATGGTGACCAGGCACCATACTTGTGAATTCATCAGATAACTGTGTCTTACCCAGGGAATCTCAGCCCTCACATCTCCACATCACGGGAACCCCTGCAGACACTCCTCAGTGCCTGCTCAGATTGTGGCAGCTACAAAGGACTGGCTGGACCTAGGGGAGCTGCAGAATTTCCAGGGGTCTATCCCCTGGGGAGGGAGTGCTGCTCCAATAGAAGGTAGAGTTTAGCTCATCAAGGGAGCACCTCTTGGGACAAAGAAAACCAGATCATGTGCTTTTCAGTGCCCACATGTTCCCTGTTTGTGAGCTGTAAGTGATGGTCCTGCTTCCAGCAGAGATCCAGGTGCTGTGGTTGACTGCAAGGGAGGACTGTAAGCCTGAGTGCTCAGGCCCAGGCATAGAGAGGGGTGCTTCTGCTCTCCCTCTGCTCACTGCTACAAACACAGCTGTGGCAACTCCCACAGGAAGATGGCACAAGCATGCTGGAGGACAGCCTTTCTGAGGTTATTAGTGGTGACCGCATACCCACCAGTAGTGTAGGCCCAGAGTTATGTGAAAGGTTAGCCCTGTCCCCTCTCTACACAGATCATCAGCATTCCTGCAGTGGAGAGCTAGAGGGTTTTGTGTCTGGGGCTGAGCGGGGAGGTTCTGCACCACAGCCCTTTTGACAGTGAGCTCACAAGGCAGGTGCCTTCCATGGCCCTTGGCAACATTGCAGCCTGGACATGGATGTGAGTGTCTGACAGAACTGTGTCCTGAGTACCAGGACAAGGGTGTGACAGGGAAACGGATCATGTTCCTGCCTCTCCAGACAATAGAGCTGGAGCCGCACCACCCCCACACTCTAAGGATATCCCAGCGCATTCCACCATGAGCTTCCCTAGCACCGCTGTCAGGGCTGGTGCTTGTGTTTGCCATGGGGGATCTGAGGGTGAGCTTGCTCAGTCCAGCTCCAACTAGCTTCATCCCCTTCTGTGGAGCTGAGTGGGGAGCCCAGGCCCCTGAGCATTCCACAGACCAACCCATTGCCTGAGCCAACGAAGAGCTTCTCCATGTCAACAGTGAGCGAGCATCAATCCTTCCACTACCGCCATACTTGGCTCTTACATGCAAGCACCACCTGCTGGCTTGGAGGTTAAACTACACACCCAATACTAAATCTGCTGACACAAGTGTGCAGTGCATGGGAGTAAGATAAGAAGCTTCCGGAGACCTCCACCATTCTGACCCTGCAGGAGGCCATGAGCCTACTCACCTGCTGCAGTATGTTGCTACTGCAACCAGCATTTGAGAAAGTCACATTGAGGATATCTAAAACCAGGACTCTGCATACAGAGTCTTGACACAGAAAGTACTCAGAACCAAAACCAGATGACCCTAGGTAACATACATTATACTCACATCCTCAAGGGAAGAAAAAAACTCCATCCAAATAAAAATTTCAAAAATAAAGGAGAAATAATTTATCCCTATGAGAAGGAACCAGTGAAATAATTCTGGAAGTATGAAAAAAACAGTGTGTTATGACACCCCTGAAGGATCACACTAATTCTTTAGCAAAAGATCTTAATGAAAATCAAATCTTTGAAATATAAGATAAATTCAAAATATTGATCTTAAAGAAACACAATGAAAGATCCAAGAGTAAGCTAATAAAAACAACAACAACAACAACAACACAAAGATATCAGAAAGTCAATTCAGGAAAATAATTAAAAATTTTCCAGTGTGATATTTTTGTAAAAGACAACTTCTGGAAATGAAAAGTTCATTGAGGGAATTAAAAAATACAGAAGAAAGCTATAACAATAGACTAGACCAAACAGAAGTAAGAATCTCAGAGCTGCCATGGAACACTCATAATTTCAAAAAAATTTGAAATTATGCTACATTATGTTTTTTGCAGGAATATGGATGGAACTGGAAACCATTATCTTAAGGAAAATAACTGGGAGACAAAATCAAATACCATGTTCTCACTTATAAGTGGAAGCTAAATACATGGACAGAGAGAGTGGAATAGGCATTGAATACTTTGGAAGGTGGGAGGGTTGGAGGAGGATAAGAAAAGAGAAATTACCTGATGGGTACAATGTATACTATTAGGGTAATGGTTACATTAAAATCACAGACTTCACCACTATGTAAAATATTCATGTCACGAAACTGTGCTTGTGGTTTCTAAATCAATCTTTAAAAAACATTGTGAAATTACATAGAAAAATAGTTATAATGTTAAGTGAATAAAATATTTTACATATGCATATGAATAATATCTTTATGGCTATATTAAAATGCATGCAGGGAAAAACTGAAAGAACATTAAAGAAAATGTAACTAAGATTATCTTTTAGTAGTGAAAGTTTGGGTGGAATTTCCCTAAACTTTACTTCTTTGCATATTCTTAATTTTCTTGAATAATCTATATAGTTTCTATAATGTAAACTTCCAAAATAAATCTTCTACTTTGGTATCTGCACATCTATTGAATAAAACTCAAACAATAAGCAGATATCTGTCCAGGTTCTGTCTTCTTAAAACTCTAAATGGACTGTTTTTTTTAAATAAAGGACATTTCTCTATTCTATTATTTTTTTTCCACTACCTTCCTCCATAGAAAAAACTCTCTAAAGAAATGTCTGTGCCTACACCATGTGTGTATTTATCATATACTTCCAGCTTCTGGCCCTGCTTAAATCTGACATCTCACTTCTGCCCTTGTATGGTCTCGAGTTACTTCAGTGTCACTAAATCCAATGAACACTTTCTCAATATTGTCACTTGATCTCTCCCTTCTCCTTGAAACATGCATTTCATTAAGTTTCCATGATATCCTGCTCATGATTTTCTCATACTTCGGTGTTTGGCACTTTCTAGTCTTACGTATCAGCTTAACCTTTTTAGTCTAAACTTCAACGGGCAAAAATTAAATGGTCAGTCCCAGACTCTTCTCTCACTCTGTACTGTTGCCAAGATTACAGTATCTATCTCTATCACTTTAATTATCATAATTAGGTTGGAAATTCACATATTTATATTCCTGACGTAGTCTTCTCGCCTCATTTGCACAAATCCAGCTGTCTACTCAGCATGTACACTAAGATGCTGTATATGTACCACACTGTGATGTGCAAACTGAAATAATGTCATTGGCCTCCTCTAATAAGCTCCATCCCTGGTGTCCCTTATATTGCCAAATGACGTAGTCATCCACCCAGTTGCTTAATCAAAAAATCAGCAGGTTATGTTTGTTGTCTCCCTCTCATGTTCAAATTTATTCTAGCACCAAGTCCTGCTGATTCTGTGTCACAAATAAATCTTCAGTGTGGCCACCTGTATGCATCTGCCTTGTTGAAACCCAAGATAGCTTTTATGCTCACAACCAAAACCATCTCCTAATCCTCACGTTATGTTACAACATCAATTTCATGGATCCACATTTCAAAAATAAAATAAAGTAGAATGGAATAGCATAGAAGAGAAGAATAGCAAAGAGGAGAGAATGCTGTTTACATTATTAAGCATTTTTATAAAAATTTTATCTTAGCTACAAGAGTGCTGTGTGTTACATGTGGTTTGTTGTAAAAGCTATTGTTATTTATTTGGATAGTATTAGCAACAGACTAGAAAAACACTGTTCTAACTACTATCCTTCTGCTTTGCACTTTCTAATCTGTTCTCTAAATTTCCAAAAATGCTACAAGAATAATCTGTAACAATTGCAAATCTGATTACGCCATTCCCCCATATAAGCAATCCCTGTGCTTTCCTAGTGCCTTTTGAATAAAATCCGAAGCACTAACCATATCAGTTTAAATTCTGCACTATCAGGTATCTTCCTCTTTCTCTGAAATTTGCAGAGCACTGTCCCACTCTTTCAGTAATCAAGGAACATTGATCATCTTTGTGTTTAAAAACATTCTGCACCCTCTGACCACTGGTATATTCTGTTCTGTCTCCTTGAGATCTGTATCCGTGTGTCCTTCAACTCTCAAGATCTTCCAGTTATGCAGTTTTCAGCTTCCACATCACTTTCTCCTGAAAGTTTTGCCCAGTTTATCAGACCAGATTCTTTTTCCTGTTTTATGTTCTGGTAGCCTGTTTCTCTTGTTGGTAAACTTAATGTGTAATCAGCCTGCACCCTGTACATTTGACTTCCCAGAGGACTGAGTTTTTCCTAGAGAGTGGTAACTATCTTGTGCTGTAGACCAAGTGCTCAGCATAGTCTCTGCCTTGCAGTGAGTGAGCACTCAGTAAGTATACACTGAATAAATAAGTGGACTTCATGAAATGTATAGAAGCCACCAAAAGAAACTCTTTGTATTTCCCATCATAAATCTATAAAAAATACACTTATCCACACCCTTTTTTTCTCTGTGTGTATGTATTTGTGTATCCCTTTTCACACTTATCCACACCCATTTTTTCTCTCTGTGTATGTGTGTGTATTTGTGTATCCCTTTTCACACTTATCCACACCCATTTTTTCTCTGTGTATGTGTGTGTATTTGTGTATCCCTTTTCACACTTATCCACACCCATTTTTTTCTGTGTATGTGTATTTGTGTATCCCTTTTCACACTCATCCACACCTATTTTTTCTCTCTGTGTATGTGTGTGTATTTGTGTATCCCTTTTCACACTTATCCACACCCATTTTTTTCTGTGCATGTGTATTTGTGTATCCCTTTTCACACTTATCCATCCACACCCAGTTTTTCTCTCTGTGTATGTGTGTGTATTTGTGTAACGCTTTTCCTCTCATCTAAGGTAATCATGCAGTATAGTGAATTCCATCACTTTCTACCTCTCAGATAATTCACTCTATTGATTATACTCTTTATCTCATTTGTATGCATTCTTTACTTACTCCTGGATCTTTCTGTTTAGATTTTTATACATGTTTTATAACACTTCCCTCTTAAAGCAATCAAATAAATGAAAAAAACTCTTAAAACCCTAAATGTTTCTTCAACTACCAATCAATATTAATTTTAAGAGTTCTGTTGAAAGGAGAGACTTTCACAATTGCAGAAAGCTTATTTGGGAGGTGATTTCAGAAAACTGCAATGAAGGAACAGAAAAGGAAAAAAGGTCAATATAGGTGCACTGTATCCTGGTCATCATGATGGGACCTTCTAAAAGAAAAAGGAATATCTCTCAGAATTGTGTGCCTGACAAAGGGCTTGCTGGAGCGTTTGTCCACTGGCTCCTCTGACCCAGAGATTAAGAATCCTTGAATCTCTGGGTTAACCCCTGTGAACTGTAGAGCCATGCTCATTCACGCAGGATCAGAGTAGGCTCTCAAACAAAAGCAGAACAACTTGCAGCATGCCCTTTGGGACTCTGCTGTTTGTCCTCCCAATGTGTTTCAATCTGAACTAAAGATATAAAACTCCACTGGCATTGCTCTCAACACTGGCAACATGTGGGAGATAAACACTGATACCGATGCACCAATACCAAACGTCACAGTTCAATCAATGGCAGCATGCAGTGCAGAGAAGTGCTAGTTTAGGGGATGATATGGTGGTCCAGTCTTATTTTCCCTGACCTTCAGCAGTATTTGGCTCAGTTGCCCAAATATTTCTTCTCAAAATGCTATCTTCCTTTTTTAATTTTTCCAGGACATGATTTTCTTTGTTTTCCTGAAATTCCATTGTGGCTGTCTCAGTTGCCAATGTGTTACTTTAAACATTGAGATTTCATAGGATTAGGACCTAGACTCTGCTCTTTACATTTCATTAATTTTTTTTTTATTTTTATTTTTTTTTTTGAGATGGAGTCTCACTCTGTCACCCAGGTTGGAGTGCAGCGGCATGATCTCAGCTCACTGCAACCTCCACCTTCCAGGTTCAACAATTTTCCTTCCTCAGCCTCCTGCGTAGCTGGGAGTACAAGTGTGCACCACCACACCCGGCTAATTTTTGTATTTTTAGTAGCGACCAGTTTTCACCTTCTTGGCCAGGCTGGTCTTGAACCCCTGACCTTGTGATCTGCCCACCTTGGCCTCTCAAAGTGCTGGGATTACAGGCGTGAGCCACCATGTCCAGTCCATTATTTCATTTTTAATGCTGCCTCATTGTTCTCTAGCCCTGTTATCCTTTTTACAATTACTTGTTTAATGTCTATTTCACAAGGTTGTTATTTCCAAAGCACCATATTTTTCTTAACCCCATCATAAAGAAAAAAGAGAAATACATTACATATAATTAATCAGGAATCCATGGGTTTTAGCCCTACTACCATCTGGACCGGCACCAATTGCTCTTCCATGCACAGCTACCTGTCCTTGTAGAAACTAGCCACAGGGTAAACAGGGCAGGTCTATGATTATTCAGCAGCATACGTCAGTATTCTCAGCAGAGTGCCAAAAGCCATTTAAAGTCCAGTTTCAGAATCATTTTCAAACACTCTTTGGCTCTTCACAGTGATATTTACTCGTAAAATAACCTCGTCTTCAGTCATCAGCAAGTAGTGAAGTGTGATCAAAGCATCATTGGTCAGATTTTTGGATATGGAAAAGGTGGAACAAATCCACTTTTTAAAAAGGTGCAAACTGTAATAAAATTATCAGATGATTTCTGAGAAAAAAGGCCTTCTCCTGTTTGGTATTTATACATTATAAACAGGTAGGGGAAGCCCATCTAGGACTTGGAAATGCTGATGGAGGCCCATCTAGGACTTGGAAATGCTGATGAAGCAGAATTGCTGGTCAATTAGGAAACAAACAGTTTCTTCTGAAGAAAAGCACCTCCTGTGATACCTCCTTTGTTGTGATAAACAGTTTGCAGTGGTTATAGGGGAAGTGATGCTTACTGAGTAAAAAATTAATTATATTCAAATGTGCATGTGTCATGGGTGAGTGGACTGAAGATTTTCTTGAACCAGTGTAATATTTGATGAGCATACAGGAAGACATAAATGTGTATAAATTTTGAATATTTACTGAGGAAGTTTATTATCTCTAAGTAAGGTAGAATATGATATTTAATTATGTAGGTAAAGCAATAAACTCAAAGCCACCAATAGATCATTGCTGGATATAAATGCGGAGTCTAAAAATAGCTAAGCCAACATAAATATTGTTGTCATGATTTATTAATTTAAAGTACTAATGAGTCATTAAAACTATTCTAACTAGCCTCTGTCATCAATCAACAGATATTTACTAAACAGTTATTAGATATGTTCATGCTCCCACTTTGCTATAGAATAATATAGAAAGGAAAAGATAACAAAAACCAGTTAATCCTAGATAGGAGACTAATCTAAAATTTTGAATTATTTGCCTTGGGTATGGACATTGATCTTAGAAAGGAAAATTTTAAAGACCAGTTGCTTTACAATTTACTGCAGATTACTTCAGAGCTATTCACAAAGTGGCTAATTAATGCAGTAACCATGCAACAAATAAAAGGGATTGGGCATGGTGTGAAAAACAGAATAAACAAGCATTCTATGCTTCTCAAGAAAAATCTGTTTCTAGAGAAATCTACCATTGTTTTGGTTTACCTTTGCTCTGACAGAAATGATGAAACTTTTCTCCCCTAATTCACATTTCTTTTTCTTTTATTCTTTCTTTTTTTTTTTTTTTTGAGAAAGTTTCTCTCTCTGTCCTCCAGGCTGGCATGCAGTGGCATGGTTATGACTCATCACAGCCTCTGCCTTCTGGGTTCAAGCAACCCTTCCACCTCAGCCTCCCAAGTAGCTAGAGCTGCAGGTATGTGCTACCATACCCAGCTCTTTGTTTTTACTTTTCATAGGGACAGGGTCTCACGATGTTGCCCAGGCTTGTCTTGAACTTCTAGTCTCAGGTGATCCTCCTGGCTTGGCCTACCAAAGTGCTGAGGTTGCAGATGGAAGCCATTGTGCCCAGTTTCATTTCTTGACTAGGCTAATTCAAACGGATTTTTGTTTCAAGTGACGTGCAGATAAGCATTTAGATACATAATGATCCCACCCATGTGATTAAAGGGCCAGTGCCTGGCTACTAAATTTTCCCCCCAAAGCATCTTTTCATCAAAACTTTTATTTTCTTATTGACTATTTTCTTATATTCAAAAGTAAAGAATATTATGATTTAACAGAATATTTGGTGAAAACAGTAGTTAGTTCACTTCTACCCTATCCATGTAAAAGTGTTATAATAATTATAAATATCTTCTGAAAAAGCACAGACGTTTATGATTTAAAAATGTTTTGTAAATAAATTGTTCATGTCTGTGTTAGTCCATTTTCATAGTGCTATAAAAAAACTGTCTGAGATTGGGTGATATATAAAGGATAGAGGTTAAATTGACTCAGAGTTCAACATGGCTGGAGAGGCCACAGGAAACTTACAACCATGGTGGAAGGCAAAGGGGAAGCCACACATCTTCTTCACAAGGGGTCAGGAAGGAGAATTGCTCAGTGAAGTGGAAAGAGGCTCTTATGAAGCCTTCAAATCTTATGAGAATTCACTAACTATCAAGAGAACAGCATGGGGAAAACAGCCCCATGATTTAATTACCTCCACCTGGTCTCTCCCTTGACGCATGGGGATTGTGGGGGTTACAATTCAAGATGCGATTTTGGGTGGGGACACAGCCAAATGATATCAATCCCTTAGTAATTGCTACATAGATTATAAAACATCCCAATCCCCAAACTGTATTTCAGTCAACACAGTTACCAAATTAACACTAAAATTGGAAAGTAAAACTTCCAATATGAATCTTTATGTACCATTGTCAGAAGTTTCAGCATGCTTCTTTTAATTGTGAGTAAGTGGAATTGGTAGAATTGTAGTTAGGGTTACATGGTAAGACAATGCTCATGCTAAGACAGTTAACATGGGAAAAAGCCTAAGGCATGACATTTTTCTCCATCTCTTGATTCTGTACCACCTTTTGAGATCATTTGCCTTTCTGTGCCCCAAGTGAGAAAAGAAAAGCTGTAACTGTGTCTCATCGCTGTGATGGTCTTTGGAGGTGTAAATATCATTAAGCTATAGTGTGCAGTAATCAGTCAAATGCAAATCCAGGTGTTGCAGTGAAGTTTTTTGTCGCTGTGATTAAAGTTCATAATCAATTGAATTTAACTCACAGAGACCATTCTTGATCATGTGAATGGGCCTTACTCAATCAGGTGAAAGGCCTTAAACACATTGCTAAGATTTTCCCCATGAAGAATAAATTTCTCCTGTGAGCAGGACTTTACATGCCCCCTCAACCCCTACCATGGCCTAGTGTTCCAACCTGCCCTGTGAATTTCAAACTTGCAACTCCAACTCCCACAACTGTTTAAGCCAATTCTTTGCAAAAATATTTTAATGTAAATCTCCTACTGATTCTGCTACTCTGGTTAAACACCTGACAAGTCCCCATCATCTTGGCTACAGAGGAGGAGGCCAGACACTTCAATGTAAAGAAGCCACAATCAAATGGTTTCTATGAGCCTTGACATACTAATATAAGCCTTATTCTACCTCTTCAAATGGTGCTTCGTGCTTAGCTTTAATCTTTGAAACTATTCAAGGAGAAAACACTAGAAAGAAGCTGAAAAAAATAGCCTACCTAGGTAACGTATAATAATTTTTCAATTATCTGAAGTAGAAAAATAGAGAACTTCTTTGAAAAATCTTTCTGACCGATGTCTTTGTAGAGTTCTGTACATTTTACTCACTTGTTGATTAAAAAACAACCTATTGGTGCCTGGGAAGGAGAAAAGTAATTCTCCCGAACCTAGTTCAATAAATTCCTAAACATCTTTTCATTTTATAAACCATAGGTGAACTCCCATATTAAAAGAGAATTTATTTTCTACAAGGATTATTTGTATTCAATAATCAAATTCTTTTAAATAAACTATTTCTCTATTGCTATCTTTATTCTTAAATTGATTTTTTACAGGCATATATATCTATAGGAACATACATATGGGACAAGGAATGGCAGTGCTGTGGTCAAGGATAGGCTGAGGTAGGATGTTTACATCAGCAAGTTTACAGCACAGACGTATAATTCCATTTGTCATCACAGCCATGTAGCCATAACATGGGAAGGCTATCACCTGGCTCTACGCCACTCTTGTCTATAAAAGGTATAATTTCCCTGTTGACACTGTGTAGGTTCGCTGGTGCCCACAGAAAGAGAGTCAGAGGGGAGCCAGGACACAGCTCAGCTCACTGGTGCCCAGAGAGAGAAAGAGCTAAGCTGCTAACCCTGAAGGTAAGGGAGAGCCGGTCACACAGCTGTGTGTGGGGGACGTGGGACGAAACAGCCAACACAAGGTGAACCATATGAGAGAAAGCTGTTCATGAGAACTGCTGCTGAATAAAATCACCTTTCACTGCCTACCGCCCCCTGAGTGTTCTTTCTGCTCATTCACCCACTCCCTCCAGACTTCAGCATGGGCTGGAACCTAACCCCAGGCATAACAATTGGCATAGTCATGAACCTGACATATGGTTATGCAATTTGGGAAATATATGGATTTGAGAACTTATGCTAGGGTTAAGGACTGTGTGCTCCATCATGATTATGTGTTCCATCATAAAACCCATGACCAAAAAATAGATAATAAACTGATTTACGCCTATGAAAATATTTTAAATCTCATTGCACCTGTCTTATAATATCCCTTTTTCAGGACTAATGATATGAAAATTCAGGATTAAAGATCAAAACCCATAAATCATACAGAAAATGACACCTGTTTTTCTTCTTATAAATCATTTTTCTGAAACCCCAAAGTGTGACAAGGCACTGGATGAATCCATCATGCCTGAAGCAAAATACAATATTAGTTTCCAAAGATATGCACAGTTTCAGTACTCTGCAAAAGCTCGTTAATTTTATTCACAAGTATTTGAGAATACAACCATCAATGGGGTGATGAGTGAAAGGAATTTACTAGAACATCTTGATTTTTATTTTAATGAGGAGAAAGGGTAAAGCATATAGGTGTTCCACCGATCTGTTTCACAAGCACCTCCAACTCAGGAATGCTGTTTAGTTGTTATAAATTAAAACTATTATGATGAGGGTCTGGAGTCCCTGAACTATGTAAGTGTAACATATATGAAGTCTAGAATAAGTAATTTTAGCCTGAGTTTGTCACCTGGGAAATAAGGATATCAATTTTCAAACAGAGGGAAAAGGAGGAGGAGAAAAAGAAAAGTTGAGAGGGAAAAGTAAGGAGATAAAGGATGGGGTGGAGGAGAAATGCACTGCCTATTTCTAAAGGTTGTTCTTACCTTAAGAAACATCTTTAAGTTACTTTTGATTTCTATTCCTGCCTCTTTTCTAACCCAAGTATCTAAGTAACTCACCTGCTCTCATTAGAACTGTCCAATGCCCACTCCAAGTTTATCCTACTAAATCATAAGGTCATGCAACTTTAAAAGATAAAGACTACTAAATTCTTAAAATAAGTGACTTTAAAATGATTTTAGTGACTTTAAAATGATTGCAAGTTTAAGAAAAAAAATAATAGAACAGGTTTTTTTGGATAGAGGAAAATATCCAGATATTAAGTTGGTGTAGCCCATAAGCCATTTATTATTTATTCATTCACTTCATTTATTCGATAAACATCTAAGTGTTCCTCACCTTGAAAGACACTACCTGATGTTAGTTTTGTCTAACATACTCCTCTTTTCAGTGTCTTGCCTTCTCTTACTGTGGAACCTCACAGAGTCTCTTAAAACCTCTCAGTTTCAATGTTTAATTTTTACTTGTTTCCACCATGGCCATTATGTTAGTAAAAGCAGAGGCTCGTTCTGGTAGAAATAGATGAGGTGCAGCGATTTGTACAGAGGGTCAGGAAGAACCTCATCTGTTACCCTCCATTAATGTATACTCCTGGCAAATTGACTAGGTCAGAAGACTTACATAAAAATTTAATTTACTGGTTAATCAAGTGGACAAAAGAGCACGCTGGATATTTAAAACTCTGAAGAAAAAGCACATTAATTACCTTAGAGTACTTTCTATCAAAGAACTAATCATCCCATGTTGAGTTCATTGTGCCCCGATATTTTTGTCACCTAAGAGGCAGAGACCTCTGCTACTCATGAGTCCTGTGTTTGAAAGAGAAATTTTCTGTGAAATAAATGACATTTTTTAACTAATGATGACTTTATCACTTAATAATCAAACACATCTACAACTGCTAATCAGAATTTCTGATAGGATATTTGCAATCAGATTCTGCATAGCCAAAATTAGAAGAAATTGCACTAGTCCCTCATACAGGTTTTTCATATAAGAAATAATAGTATTGATTGTAATAGTCTAATATTAGATGTGTATTTATTCCAAAAATCAAATTACATTCAATTTTTAAAAATTATTTAGAGAGATAAAGTCATACTTCATAATAAATGATTATGTTGCTTCAAGCATTAAATTTATAAATTCACCATGAAAATAATTTTTCCAGTTATGTGGAGTAAGAATGAACAAAACTCATTTGAAAAACAGATACGGCTTAGCAAATGTTCTTCCAGGCTTTATAATTATGTGTTATTCTTTCTTTATAGCAGTGCAGAAAATTCAAGTGTGGTAAAAAGTACCTCATCAGTTGCCTGATTGGAGGAACTAATTTAGACTGAACAGGAATGTGCTTGCAGAAAAGGAGATAGGACCTTGTACAGCATGATGTGTACCTACTTATTTACTTTGAAGAGTCCCTAAGTAATTTTCAATTATAATATGATCAATCCTATATAAATTTCTGTTTTTGTTTTAACCAATCAGATTCATTCACAGAAGCTATATTATTGAGGATGATGAAATTATACAAACTTTCAAAATGTAATTATTACTCAATGTTTAATAACATGAAAATAAGCAATTTCATGTATTAACGCATATTCATTCTACAAATAACTTTAAGTGTCTACCAGGTGTCAGACACTGAGAAAATTATACCAACTAACACAGACACTTCTCCATCCTACTAGAGCTTAGAGAATTGTCTTCATTACAAAAGCTGGTATTGATATTTTAAGTGTTGTGTTTCAGACACTGTCCACACAATTAAATGTACTAACTATAATTAGTTTACTTTTTCAGTAAATTATCCATTAACACTGACTCTACCTCAAAATTATTTAAATCCTATCATCTGTGGCAACATGGAGGAACTTGTTACATGAAGTAAACCAGGCACAGAAATACAAACATTGTGTGATCTCACTGATAATGTGAAATCGGAGTGATTTCGTAGAAGTAGAGAGTAGAACAGTGGTTACTGGAGACTGGGGAGGACAGGGATGATGGAGGATTGGGAGATGTTGCTCAACACGTACAAATTTAGTTAGAGAGAATACGTTCTTCCGTTCTCTAACACAGGAAGGTGATGGTGCCAATGCCAATGTAGTCTATATTTGAAGATGGCTAGAGGAGGTTCTGAATATTGTCACCACAAAGAAATAATAAATGTTTAAAGTGATGGGTATGGTAATTACTCCGATTTGATTATTATACAATGTATAGATCCAGTGAAACATCACACTATATATAAATATGAGCAAATATTATGTGTCAATTATAAATACAATTAATAAAAAGCATATAAGAAGATGCATAAATTTAACTTAACTATATATATGGTTATATAGTTATATATATAAATTATACATAGTTATATATAATTTAACTTAACATATATATGGTTATATAGTAATAACTATATATATAAATATATATATTTAGTATATATAATATATATATATAATACCCCTGGTTGGGGTCTCTATGACCAAGCTGGTCTCGGTACTACAATCATGACTTAAAATTAAGTTGTTGAAAATTGTTAATATAGAATCAATAATCAAAATTAAGAAAGTTCCACAAGAACTTCAAGGCAGAAAATGTAGTGCTTTTTCTGCTGACCTTTCAATTAGCTTGGAATTAACAGAGTCCTAACTACTTCTTGCAATAATTGTTTACATAAACAGTCTATTTATTTAAACATTTTTCTTCTGAACTGCAATATTTTTCTCCTCAGTTTTATCTTGAACTACTTGCACTTTATTGTCCTTTAAAAATTAAATTCTGTTTTCTGCTAAGACATATTTGTAGAATTTTAAAAATCTTTAACAGTAATGACAAAAATTCTTATCCTAAAACGTAAGATTGTGAACAGTCTGACCACAACCTAACTTCCTTTTTATCTCAGAGTTTCCCCTCCTTAGAGACCATGTGGAAGACTAGAATAGCCTAGTCTCAAAGACAGAGATCTTTGTTCTGTTTCTGATTGCACCACTGAATTTTTGAATGAACTTTCTCCTCCTCTTCCCACTCCTGTCCTTCCTTTCTTCTTCATCCTTTTATCCACATTACCATTTCAAGTGAAATCTAATATTTAACTCTTCACAGTGAAGAGGTATAAACTGAGTTTTTTTGGGTGTTTGCTAAGATATTAGAGTCTAGAATTCTGCTTGCCTGTCTGTCCACTTCCTTTCTGGTCTGTCCTCTCTGATGTATCTCCAGAAAAATCTTAGGCCCTGCTGAAGAAAACTCTAGGACTAGATAAACCTTCTACATCTCGTCTAGTGAAATTTCTTCCCCTCTTTTCTAAAACAAGTTTATTCATGATTCTGCTAGATTTCTACTTCCTTCATTAAATCTATCTCAGAAGCTATAATACAAAGATATTTTTCTTTATATTAAATCAACACAGTCTCTCCCGTATTTTACTATGCAGCATCTTCTAACATGTTTATAGGAAGCTGTTACATATTGATGGTTGTTAGCAAAAAATTAAATGAGAGGGAAATAGACGACAGAGAAAGTGTGACCAATCTATGTCAAATTAGTATGGGAACAGTTGGTATGAACAAGATTTACCTGAGATCTTTAGTTCAGAAACTCTCAAAAGATTTTCTATTGTATTTAAGATTATATATGATAAACATTCTATGGACTTCGTTATGTACCCATCATGTCTCATTGTTCATTTGGCTGCTTTTCATGATCTGAATGCCCTGGACACGGTCTTCTTGATAGGACACTGTTCTTTTTTCAGTAACAAAGTGGTGAATGTGAGACAAGCTATGCTTCCTTTAAATACTTTCACCCTTAATTATCCATGATCTTTATCTATGTGTGTGGCAACCTAAGAAAAAGTCTGGGAGTTAGAGGTAACTTAGCTGTTACATGACAACAAGGCTAACAATCTAAAATATATTAGAAATCTCTGTTCTTACAACAGGTCAATACTGCTCATCTCTAGGAATTATTTCAGTGGCTTCTCTAATAGATTAAATCACATTTTCAAAAATTCCTTCCACTAAATGGTGGAGTCTCCTCTTCTGGAATCTGGGTTGGCCTTATTTGCCTACAGTTTGCTTTTATTTATAGCAAGTGAAACTATTCTAATTATGGCTAGGCTTTTGTAAGAGGCCTGGATGCTTTCACCTTTTATCTTTGAGCCCTAGAACTCTGTGTAAGAATTCCAAGTGCCATGCTGTGAGGACTCCCTGGCCACACAGAGAGATAACACACAGGTGCTCAGTTGGCAGCTCCAGCTAAGCAGTAGCCAATGGAGAGTGTCCATGATCAGCCCAGCCTGTCCTTCAGACGACTTCAGTCCCAGATGCTATCTGTCTACAAACACTTGAGAGATCCCAGGTGAAACTACCTAGCTAAAAGCAATCATACCACAAAACCATAAGAGATAATGAGTTGTTGTTTGAAGCTACTCAGCTTTGGGATGGCTTGTTTAACAGCAATAGATACATAGAATAGTTATTATTACTTCTCTCCATTTTAATAGCACCTCACTATTATATAATTATACATTAACCAACGTCTTTTATAACTCCTGCATATTCATTCAGATTTTTTCAGTAGATGTGTCTTTGTACAATCACGTAGCTCAGAGGAAGGAATAGCCATTATTTATGGAGTAGTTCTTTCAAATTAGGAATTCAAGATATCCAAACATGTAAGAGGCAAAGTAGGGCAATCACAGACTCCATAAATTAAAGTATGAGCTATAAAGCTTAGTGCTGGGTATGGTGGCTCACCCCTGTAATCCCAGCATTTTGGGAGGCTGAGGCAGATGGATCACCTGAGAGGTCAGGTGTTCGACACCAGCCTGGCTAACATGGTGAAACACTGTCTCTACTAAAAATACAAAAATTAGCCAGGTGTAGTGGCGGGCACCTGTAATCCCAACTACTCAGGAGGCTGAGGCAGAAAAATTACTTGAACTTGGAAGGCAGAGGGTGCAGTGAGCCAAGCTAGCACCACTGCATTCTAGCCTGGGCAACAGAGCAAGACTCTGTCTCAATAAAAATAAAAAGAGGCTACAAAGCTCATACACATGTATGCTCTCACAAGGGCTGCTATTGCATTTGTAGTCTCACATGCATAGATTACAGTTGCCCTCAATCTTAACAATACTTTCAGAATGTGAAAAAAATTAAAAGTGAAATATAAAAATGGTTCTCTTGCTACAAAAATTAGAGTGCATTTCAGAAGTCAGCAGTATTTCGAACACAAACTTTTACCAGAGTTTTTAATAAGCAGATAAATGAACAAATGTATAAAATATATAAAACTATAGAATACTACACATGGATTAAAGTTTTAGATCCTTAACACCTTATGAGACTGAGAGGTATTATATATAAACTAAATCATAAAAGAATTATTGATTTCACGTAGAAACCTTCTAGCCTATTATCATCATTAGATGAAATAGTAAATTTCTTTTTTCTTACATTGTGTAAAGTTAGGAATTTTTAACATATGTTTTATGAACCATCCATGAAGTCTTTGGATAGGCATTATACATAAATGTCTAAAATTCTGTATTTATTTGTATGTGTGCATTATCTGTGTAGAAGACCATGTCTTTCATCATATTGTCAAAGAAAACAAGAAGGCTGGATGGTTTACAAATTATGACTAGAATTTAATTAAAAAGAATTCACCACAAAGTAAAAGTGACCTAAAAGAATACCAGAATAAAATAGACAATATATTAGAATAGATTATGGAACAGTAATTTCTACGTAAACCTCACCTCTCAGTGGTTTACATAGAAGCCTCTCCTCTGGGCTGACTGTACCATCCTGGTTTACTGCACTACCATAATTTTACTTCCTACTCTTCTGGCAGCCTATAGTATTTACTGCTTATCTAGCTCCGGTTTCTGTAATGGATGAGACTCAGGAGGGAAAGTTCCATCTTTTCTATTATCTTTTGTAAACTGCAATGTTGATCACTTGTCAGATAGTAATAATTCAGTTAAAGTGTCATCAATATATATGTGACACAGAATGGCCTACATGGTGCATTTAGACAGAAATAGCTTAGATGTACGATGCTTATATTGTGAGTTTGAAGTTAGAGACTTTGGATCTAGAAATCCTAACAAGCAAAGAATAAATAACCACCAACTATTATTATTTTCCCTCCACACCTCCTGACGGATCCTTCAGTGACCCAGAATAACAACTTCCACCTAAGTTAGAGAAAATGTTGACAAATGAAGGTAAGGGCAACTAAATCCAGGCATATTTGAGTGCTCTGCCATGTTGATAGGGAAAATACCTGAGATACAAATTGGCTATACACTGTAACTAACCCAGAGGAGAAAGGTGACTTTGTTCATCAACACATGCACATCATTCTAGAGGATATGCTCATACACTGAAGGAAAGAAGAAAATAATTCATAACGCTGGCCCTCTAGTCTCTTATGAATGTATATTTAGGAGTGGCAAAGGAATTTTTGTCTTTTATTTATTTATTCAGTTTATTTGCTCTGACACCAAGGATAGCAATATGGGGGCCTTAAGGCATCTTTCGTGAAAGACAACGTAAAGGATACTATGTCATTTTTCACAAGAAGAAATGGATTAAAATCATCACAAAAATTAACTGTAAAGAACTTTCTAAAATAATTATTATACTAAAACTGTGGCTAAAAGTGATTATAAACATTGTTACTGAAAGTATATTTCTGAAATGAAGACCAATATCCATTTTTTGGGAATTATATAGGCATTATTCTATATACATTCAGCAATCAACAGACATTTCCTTGGATTCTCTATTAATCCTGGGAGTGTGTGTATGTGTGTGTCCTCAGTTATATACTCAACTATATTTAACTTCTCCATAAAGAACATGAACACATTAAGTAATTAATGCTTGTCATTTACTTTAAGTAAATGCCGTTTGAGGCAAGTGCTATATCTGTGTTAAGTAATAATGAAGATAATGGGCTGTCCAATTGTGTAGGTTATTTGCTAGCAGTTTTAAAACACACCGTATGTTTGCTAGAATGTAGATATTTATTTTTTTCTTTAGGAAGGAAGACAAGCATTCATCAATGTAAAAGAAAACTTTTTTTAATGTGAGAGGCATGCTGATTTATGTAATGATTCTGAAATTGTCTAATACTACAGCACAGTCAATCAAGCTGTAGTTAATATGCTAAAGAGTAAGAGAGAGGCTAATTCCTTGGCATTCCTTCTTTTGGTTTTCTCAGGGCAGGAAAATCTTGCACTTCACTCATCCAGGAAAAGCATCTTATTTCCCAGATCACTTGGTCTTTCACAGACTTTTTCCATGCTTATTATCAGATTGCTATACCTTTAGAATTTATTTTATTCCATTTATTCAATATACTTCTGAAATACTATTGAAAGAAAGGAAGCCGGGCGCGGTGGCTCACGCCTATAATCCCAGCACCTTGGGAGGCTGATGTGGGCAGATCAACTGAGGTCAGGAGTTCCAGACCATTCTGGCCAACATGGTGAAACCCCGTCACTACTAAAAATACAAAAATTAGCCAGGCCTGGTGCTCGGTGCCTGTAATGCCAGCTACTTGGGAGGCTGAGGCAGGGAAATTGCTTGAACTCAGGAGGTAGAGGTTGTAGTGAGCTGAGATCATTCCAGTGCACTCCAGCCTGGGTGACAGAGCAAAACTCTGTCTCAAAAAAAAATAAAAGAAAAAAAAAGAAAGAAAGGAAAAAAAAAAACCAAGAAAACAAAAAGAAATGGGTTAAAGCAACAGGCCAGCAATCCATCTGCTACTCTGTGGGAGATGACATGATTTCAGTGGTACATTGAAGAAGAGGGGAGTCAGGTGACAGCAATTACCTTTGCACATGGACTCTCTCAAATAAGTCAACTAATGACATTTGCTAGGAATATGCTTTATCTTTAAAAGACTCTTAGGAAGATGTCTGTGGTTAACAATTACCTAGAATAAAACTCAGGGTCCATGACGTGACTCCCTGAGGAGTGTCACCTGAAATATACAGTGCTGGGCTATAGTATAAGGAATCCCACAAACCTCACCCACAGATCTCATCTACTCTGGGCCAAAAGTGCAGGTCCAAGGTGGGAAGCAAGACCTGGTCAGCTGTCCTTGACATCCCAGATCTCTGCTTCATGTGCACTTTTCGATGGCTTATAATTTTGACATTATTTAATAAAGCCTGATACTGGGTAAGATCTCTGACTTAGCAATTCCATGTAATTGTTATCTTTTTCTTTACGATTTTCTACTGTAAAAGCCTATATCAAAATATTTTATATAAATTGTCTTTTCTCTCCCATTTTAATCAGTATATGTAACTGTTATGTTCACACTTTTTGTCTTCTACTGTCTTTTAAATTATATGAAATTTAAAAAAAACTCTGAGAGATAAATAATTTAAGAACAACATATTCTTCTCTAAAAGCTCCTCTGTGAAAACTCGTTTGTTCTAGACAAGAGCCAAGGACTAAAACCCTGAGCAAGATGCATGTCAGAGAAACACTACTGGTGGTATTAACAACACTAGCAAAACAAGATGGGTGTTTCAACACCGTCTCCAATAACCCAGGCCTTTAACAATATTTGTCAACTCTATGTCTCCTGTTTTCATTTTAAAGTCCTCACTATATGAATCATAGCTCTGATTATGTAACTTCCATCTTAAAATCTTCAGTGGCCCAACACTGCTTGCAGTGTAAAGTCTACTCTTCTGATTATACCCACAAGATGTTCAACACCATGATCTCAGTTATCTGGAAAACAGGATGTCACAAGCTTTTCTATGTAATTTACCACTATTGCACCAAACTGTTTAGTGTTCTCAGAACACTATGCTTTAGTCCAGGGTGATTTCTCAGTTTTGGTGTTCCTGTGGCTCCATAAAGCTATGTATCACAACCATTGTCATACTGTTTAAGTATAAAGGTTGTGTGCACTGTACAAGGACACTGTATTACCTTATAAACATCATAGTAAATGTCTTATTCTAACAAGATGATCAGAACAGATCATATCCCTTTATCTCTATTTAGAAATGTCAAACCATCTTGATTAACAAGCTTATCAAAATCATATGAAGCAGAGAAGACAGTTTTTCTGAAAATGAATGGTGGAGGGCAAAGTGAAAATAAAAATAGTAGATGCTTTCAGGCTGGGCGCAGTGGCTCATGCCTGTAATCCCAGCATTTTGGGAGGCCAAGCTGAGCACATCTCTTGAGGCCAGGCGTTCGAGATCAGCCTGGCCAACATTGGGAAAACCCTGTTTCTATTAAAAATACAAAAATTAGCCAGGGCTAGTTATGCGTGCCTGTAGACCCAGCTACTCAGGAGGCTGAGGCACAATAATTGCTTGAATCCAGGAAGCAGAGGCTGCAGTGAGCCAAGATTGCACCACTGCACTCCAGCCTGGGCAACAAAGTGAGACTCTGTGTTAAAAAAAATTGCAGATGCTTTTGATAATTCTGTCCTTTCATTCCCTAGTAGTCATAAATGCCCTTTCTGCAATTCATAAAATTTCAAAAATTCTCAACTCAGCAATATGCAAGTGTCCCATTCATAAGCAAAACATCATTTATCCTTTCCTCCACAGGGTGACTACATGAATCTTAGTTAAGACACACTGTTCTCTAAGACAAGATTTTCTGTGTAATCTGCAGACTGGACTGTTTAGATATGATCTCAAGGTGCAAAAGGCCATAGCTAAATAATACTACATTCACCACTTCAGCACACTGAACATACATTGATAAAGCTAAAACAGGATAATTATCATTAAAGCTCTGATTTAGAAGGGGGAAGGAGAAACAATATATAAGGCATCTATCATCCTTCCTGGACATGGTTTGCAAGGATTCCCTGCTAAAGAAGTGAAATGTTTCTTGGTCAACGAATGTGAATTCTACTGTTTCTCTTCACTGGAAAATTCACCCTTCCATCACTCTTCCTATTTTTATGTGAAAGAGAAATCAAGCAGCTATGCTGCATTACCAACTCATTTTCTGTGTGGGTAGTTTCAAGTTTCAAACCTTAGGCGTAAATAATCATATGAATCCTTTCTTACTTACCTAGCTTGGGATTCTTCTGGTAATAAAAATCTTAAAACCACAGTAGGATGCTGGCAAATTTGCATTCTCTCAGCTTGCCAACCACGTAACTAAAGATAGCATTCTTGTTATGTTAGAGGTGATTAATCTGGATGCTGCATCCTTGTATTTCAGCTACAGACTTTGGTGTTCTTTCCACTTTGGTCTTTAATAGCCTCCTTCTAGGCCTCTGCTTCCAATTAATGGGCTTAGATAATGACGTAAGTTTATTTTGCATTTTCCTACAAGACTAAATCATAGTGGGTGACTAAAGAGTGGCAATTCATTTGATCAGGAAGATAACATTGTAGAGAAAGCTTTCACACAGAACTAAGGAAACACACTTCCTCAATTTTCCAGTGGCATCTATGAATGTGGTTCTTGCTCCTCACCATGCCAGAGGCAAAACATCACTAGTACAGCCATAGAGAAGAATGAAATCATGTCCTCTGAAGCATCATAGCTGGAACTGAGGGCCATTATCCTAAGTGAAATGACTCAGAAACAGAAAATCAAAACTACATATTCTTATCTACAATTGGGAGCTATAAAATGAGTACACGTGAATATAAAATATAGAAATAATAGACACTGGGGACTTCAAATAAGGGAAGTCGGAGGGGGTGAAGACTGAAAAATTACCTGTTAGGTACAAGGTTCACTACTTGCGTGATTGGGTCACTAGAAACCTAAATTTCCCCTTTATGCAAACTATTCATGTCTACTGATGTAACAAACATGCACATGTATCTCTGAATCTAAAATAAAATAAAACAACAAAGGAAAGAAAGAAAGAGAAAGAGAAAGAAAGAGAGAGGGAGGGATGAAGAAAGGCAGGAAAGAAGGGAATGAGGGAGGAAAAGAAAGAGTAACTTAAAATATTCACCTAGTACGACTCCCCACTATGCACGATTCTCTAACTCTTGGTCATCATGGATTGCTGGCCATAGCAAACTGTACCATTCTCTTCCCTCTCGTCTTTTAGTTAGGACAATTGATTCCAAAGCTTAGATCTTCTTCCCTCTAATACCATATTATAGGATTTAAGCATTGGAAAACACATCCTGCTTCCTGATATTAATCAAGTATCTGTTTTCAAAATCACAGTGGTCATTGGTCCAGTCATCACTTTGCTCCTTACAAAAAGATGTCCAGAACTCCCAATTTAAGGCAGAGATACTTTCCCTGTCATCCACCCTATCTTGACTCAACTGATTCAACATTTGGGTCTTTGAATTCCAAACATTCCCTCTTACTACCAATTTTTCTGTTTTCCAGCACACTTTATTTGCCAATATTAAATAGCCAACTCAAGCCAGTTTTAGCAAATATAGCGAATTCATTAACTCATATAATTAAAAAGTTAAAGAAAGGAATCTGGCTTCAGGCCCACTAGTCACACTGACCCAGAGGCTGCCTGTGCCCCTCTGGCTCATGCTGCTGCTTTCACCTTCATTCTCTCTCCACAACTTAGCTTTGCCCTCCTTTGTGCAGCCTGTATTTTCAGGCAGTCACTCTTATTGCAGGATAATGAAAACTCTGCATTGTATTTAGGTTTATAGATTGCCAGAAGCATGCTTTTAACAAACCACTGCAGTAGGGAGAGATGGTTGAACCAGATTATCAAAAACAGTTTTGTGTTTTTGTGTTTATTTGTTTATTTTTACTAGACTTGTAACAATGAACCTACAGTGAGGCAGAGAAGAAAAAAAGAAAAATAACCTGTGGGTTTTTTTACATCTCAACTCATTAGCAACCCAAGCTTTTTCAGAATTGTCAATAATTCTCTCAACATTCTTATTTTATGACATGATTTTGAATATGTTGAAACTTACTCTAACATAATTTCAGGATGTACATGTTTAAAAATAAAAGGAAAGTCTCCAGGCACATCTGAGTGTTCTTTCTTTCTTCTCCACATTTTCATGATATTTGGGCAGAAACATCAGCAACAAGCAGCACTAAAATGAAAAGAGTAAGAAAAAGTGAGATTATGTCAGAAAATGCCATATGTCAAAAATTCACAATGCAAACAAGAGATACAAATTTAGCACATTAGAATGGTTGTCTTTTTAGAGGGAAGTGAAAAGACTAAAAGAAGATAAAAGGGGATATAACCATTCGTGAAGGGGTTGACTTTACAAAGAGGAAAATAACCTCCTCTGAGAAAGGAGGAAAAGGCCAGTGTAAAAACTTTTGAGGAAATGAAAGTCATCTGAGGTGTGTATTTCAATACCTGAGTAGTTGAGGAAAATGAAACATGTTTCAAATGATTTCTGTAGCAAACTAACACTGGAGATGAATAACAGAAATACTGGGTACTACTGAAGAAATCAGCCACCATAGGAAAGAATAGAGTTGAAGTGCAGTAGGCAAATAATTAAAAATCACAGTGTAGACATCTTTTAGGGAATAAAACAGTATCAGAGAAACAAAACCCAAAAACATAGTTAATGATTCAGTATATTCACTAGTTCTTTTTTCCTAACAGATTTTTTTCCAGGCTAAAAACAAGAACATAAAATGTCAATGGTAGGATTTACCCAGAACTGAAGATTGGCAACCCTTCAAAAAGAGAAGAGTAAAATTATTTGTGAGAATTTGAGACCACACATTATGTTAGGAAGGAGTTTTTTTTCCCAATCCTAATGTAACTGGGGGGCGTGGGAGTGACCCAAACATGCTCCCAATTCCTGGATGGGAGATTCTTGGCCTCTGTTGCCTGGAAAATGAGAAAAGGGGCCCTGGAGGTGCAGTGAGTTTGCCATTGGAATAAATATCGTGGATCCAAATAGGTTTGCAGAGAGAGAGAGAGAGAAAGAGAAGGAGAGACAGCTCCCACGCTGCCATGGGAGGGGATCCAGAGGAGTCCCTATAGGGAGGGAGCAGGGGCATTTTAACCTGAGTTATTCCCTCCCCGTTCATGTTCTCATCCAATGAGAGGAGTTTTTTTCAAACTTCCTCTGGAGTGATTGATCTTTGACTCTGATACCGGATTGGCTGCTTGGTTCACAACAGAGTCCCCTCCTCCTCGAGCTTTCAGAGGGCTTTCTGGACAAAGAAGCCCACCTGGATTTTTCCACCACCTGGATTTTTCCACCTAGCCCATGCTTGGGAAACCTAGACAAATAACCTTACATTTGAAACCCCTCTGCTTCCTAGATGGAGGGGGTGGAGCCAGGAAACTCCTGCCATTGAAACTATACCCCTCGCTACCTGGGAAGAGAAGTTTTTTTTTTAACACAGTCCCTCACTAATGACTTCTTCCATATAGGGAGAGCTTTCTCAGCAAACATTTCTTGCCTTCCTTTGCTCAACTGCTCTTCTTCAAAGAGAGAGGACTAAATTAATATGATTCTCATCCAGCCACATTCTCTCTTTTTCAGTGAGACACGTGGCCACCTGCCTACCAGGATTGCATGCTTTTTGTTTGCTCTTTCATGCTGTGAAGCTTACTAAGACATTATTTCCCCCTTTAGAAAAGTGAAGAGAGAAGGAAAGAGGTCCCAAAGTCTGTGAGAGTAGTAGTTTACATTTTAAAAAGTAGTAAGCGCCAAGTCAGAAGGGACAGAACTCTTCTTGGACGGCAATATATGAATATACCTGTAAGAAAAGGGTTGTGTGTCTGAAATTGTCAAAAGCTGACTCCACAAATATCATCAACAACTTATTGAAAAGGCAAAGCTGAGTTTATTGCTTATTGCAGAAAGAAAAGCAAAGCACTGCCAGTGTATCAGAATAGAGACAGCAAGGTTAAAAATTATCAAAAATTGGAAATTTGATTTAAGGCAGGTCTTTCCAACAGAGGGTTCGATTAGGATTAGGTAAGAATCAAGATAGAATCATTCAGAATTGGTGGAGGCATTCAAATAATTTTAGGGCTCAGACTGAAATAGCAATTTTAAATTAATGTCTTTTTTCTTCAGGGACAATGTAACAGAAGTAATTTTACAGAAAACTGACCTTTGATGCTTTGATGTCTGCTGATACTTTCTGTTGAGGGGTAGATGGGTCTTTGAGAAATTTCTGTAATGAGCAAATCATGTGTCTGGGCAGGAAGATCCCTCAAAAGTAAAGTGATGCTAATGAAAACCATAAAATGGCAGAGTCATCCTATCACAGACAGGTAGATCTGGTTTCCATCCTCAGTGTTTGGATAGACAGTCTTGGTTCTCAAATTGGTAAACAGCTTCACTGAACAGTACACCACAGTGCAGACCAAGTAATTCTGCTTCTGGGTAGAGGAAATTCATGTATCCTTTCTCGCTTCAGAAGGAATGCTGGGTGGCATCCTTGTTGGAACTCCTCTGACAGGCTGAGAATCTTGCCCAAGCAGCAGTGAAGTCAGCACACAGGCATCCCTGGCTACCCAGGGTGGTAGGAGTGGCCTGGGAGAAGGTATCAATGAAGAGCATTGGGCCAAGAACACACGTATGTGTCATAACCTAACTTGCATGAGCCTAACTGACTCCATCTTAGCTGCCCTCCGACAGTCTCTCTCTAGCTTCTCCCTCCCTGCCGCAGCCCTCACAGGTGCATTACTGAGTCCCACTGCACTCAAAACTTTGAACCGTTAAGAGTGGTTCACACTGTTCACAGCACCTGTAACCATTATAAGCTTGGCAAGTCTACCTGCTATTGTGAATACCTACCTTGGTGACTGAAACTATAGAAAGTTCCCCCTGCTACCCGCCTTGATGATTGTATGAAAATGCCCTTAGCAACCAGCAATCCTGGGAACTTCCTGCCCCCTGGTTACCAGCTTCCTAATCTAACTTGCTCATTCTGCTTCTGTAAAATTCCACTTCAGCTAGGCTCCCTCTCCCCTACCTAAATCAAGGTATAAAAGATAAGCCCCTTCCTTGGGGCCGAGAGAATTTTGAGTGTTAGCCATCTCTTGGTCGCCAGCAAATAAAGGACTCTTAATTTGGAAATCAGAGCATGGCGCTTTCCTTATGACTCACTCGATTACAACGTATGGAGTCTGACAGACCTAAATATAAATATTTCCTAGAATTGCATTTACTAGTTTTGTGATTAAGGTAAATTAAACTTCTCTGAGCCTCTGTTTCTATTCTGATAACTGAAGCAACATATATATAAGGCACCAGCATATAATACAATCCACAAATATTCTCCTCTCCATGTAAATCTATTATTAGTGTGGAGAAAATGACCTAATATGTGATATTATAGAAAAATGTATCTAAAGGCAAAGTATTTCTTAAAATAAAATGTATTGTTCTACTGAATAATCAACAAGAATATTGTTTCCATTGTAAATATAATTATCTGCCTAACAAAGTTTTATGAAATGAATCTACATAATAAAAATAGAAATCAAAATGGTCTTAGTGAATTTGTAATTTGCCATTAAAATCAGTTATTTATAATTACAACTATTTCAGAAGTATTACATTTTAATTTCAGATAAACAAGCTCCTGTTGGATACTTACTTAAAATAAAAGACAGCCTTAATGACATTTAACTTAGTTTCACTTGTTTAAAATTTTAACTTAAAAAAACCTCCTTGTTATTCCTAATCAAGATATATTTGGTGCAAAGATGTAATTGCAATTTTAAATTAACCTGTCTTTTACCATCTTGGACAACATAATGAAAGTAATTTGGCAGAAAACTGAACTTTTCTCTATAATCTCCAGCAAGATTGCCCCACTAAAAATGAATCGATAACCTAGAATCTATTTTCAGGGGGAAAAACGATACATTTTATATTTATAAAAATTTATTAGCATTTTTCTTGAGTCTATATCTAATCTTAATTCAAATGTGTTTTCTTTATTTTTATCAAAATAGTAAATTAAGAACCAAAAATGTTAACAATGCTATTTTGTAAATAGAGCATTAATCTTTTAAAAAGGCTTAAATGAAAATATAATCCTGTGAGCCTTATTAATAGTGTAAATAGGTTCTGTTGCTTTAAATGTTATTTATCAGAGACCTCTTTGATTTTATAATTTTGTTTTCCTGAGTTTAATATTATGAATGGTTAGAATTTAGCAGGATGATAATGTTACAAGTAAACATAAGGTATTTGAGGGGTCAGAGTAAACACACATCTGAACAGGGCAGGTGCTCTCCTCTACCCTTTCTTTCTGTTAGAGTGGCCTTGTCTGCTTCACCCCCTTCTAATTTCTGATTAATCATCCTGCAGGGTGTTTCAGCCAACACTCTAGTTCTGCACAGCAGAAAATTTAATTGGTCACTGATATTATGCTCAGCTTTTTGTATGTCCTTTTTTTAGTTTTCCAAGTATGTAGTATAGTCACAGGCCTATAATTGCCTGTGATATTATCTTTGTTCAGATTCTCTGTCACTGTGCTCCATTAACTAGGGTGGCCCTCTCAGTATTGACACATACCTAAGTCATGTCTATGCTCAATAATATTTGTATTGAACATTGGATTCCTTGGCTGCAGATCAGGTCTTGCCATACTGTTGTTTGATCCCAGCTCCTGCTCATTGGCCCAGGGAGGTTACCATTTGGCCCAGTTTTCTTGTTCCACAGCTGATTCAATGGTACCAATACCCCAACATGCTTCAGTAGAATCACCATACACAAGAGCTCATCACAGAGTTTGTTAAGTTAGACTGAAAACTGAGTAAAGGAGTCAAACCTGTCTGCATTAGGGCAGTTTTCTCAATTTATTTTTACCCATTTTAATTTTTTCCCATAAGGCAAAGAAGCTATGGACAGTGAGTCATCTATGCTAGATTATGTCCATCCCAGAGTTCTGAAAAAGTTTTAGAAAACTTACAAATGTCAATATGACTCTGATCCAACACTGGGACTCCAGAGAACAAATACATTTCACTTCATGGGAAATTTATATAAACTTTGGTATGGTTTAAGATTACTTAACATTTCAGCAAACGTAACCTTCCACAGAAAGCAGTATGTAGTCTGTAGCAAAAAGTAGTACCTGTAGAATAAAAAATACTTTAGTTATATAAAAATAGGTATTGAATAAAAGGAGAAGAGGTAATTCTGTTCAGAGATTTTAAAATATTTTCACAAAATTTCACATAAATTGTATTTACTATTTACTACAGAAATTGTCAAACAATTATTAGAAAATATCTAAAACATTTCAAAAATTATTAGCTTTCTGTCACTCTTTTTCATATGAAACAATTTATGTGAATTATTTTTAACTGGTTTACCATAGAGGTTAAAAGCATAGATTCTGAAGCCAAAATACTGGGATTCAAATGCAGGCTCCATCAATCAGAAACTGAAGAAATTTTTTCTTTTTTCTGTATATCAGACTCACCTATGAAATGGAGATAATAATAGCAATGACCTTAAAGAACTTATGAAAGTCAAATTAACATATGTATAGTGCTTAGAACAGTTTCTGAGCCATAAAAAGTACCATATAACTGTGAAATAGGATTTTTATTGAAAATACTAGTAATATTATCATTATTTTTATAGCAATAGCACTTTAAAATGAAAAAAAATAAACAAAATAGAGATATAGCGGCATTTTCCTGGTTGGATAGAAAATAATGATAATAAAATAAGATAATTTTTTAAAAAGGTACAATAATGTAAAGAACAACCTTTTGACTTCTTAGCCTTTAGCCATTATTTACCGTATTAAGCATAATTCACAATTTGTAGATGCTACATTTGAGTGACCTTGTTAACAAAGAAAACAAATTCACAAGACAGTACAATATGTTTTGCATTTGGCAACAGAGCATCATGTCAGGAATCTAAATAAGGAAGCAGTGGATTTTGGAGGCAAGCTGGCTCCTTTTATGTATCACTTAAAGTGTTGCAGCACATAACAGTGATAAATGCTTACTCATTTGGCATTGCATCAATGTAGCATGTCACCAAAATTAAAAACATGCATCATTTTTTGGATAAAATACACACATTCCAGAAAAAGCTAAAGGAAAAATTAAGCTAATATTTTAGCAAAATGCTGTAAAATGTGCTGTCTGTATTCAATATACATCTCTGCTCACTACAAAAATTGCTGTAAGTTTATTTAGTTTCTTTAGCATAATCCTCTATGTGATGTAAAAACTACCTCGTTGCTCATAATATAATAATTACAAATGACAGTAATTTAACACACTAAACAATTTTGTCAATACAACATTTAGTTTGTGAAGAAATTGGAAACATTTCCCCTTAAACCTTGTGTGTGTGTGTGTGTGTGTGTGTGTGTGTGTGTGTGTAGTGTGTGTGTGTCAATTTCATAGCTCTTGATACTTTTAGGTTAATTTTTTATAGTAGAACTTTCACTGCTCTGATTAGCAACAGACTTGTAGAAAATAAGACACAAAATTTTGACATGCATTGATTCTTATTATTTGAATATTTTGCTAGTTGATCAAATATTTGAACTTCATTTAAAATGTAAGTTGTGGTATTTTTATTTATCTGCATAGATAGTCATTTCAGAACTAAGATCAAAGATTTTTTTTTGAAGAATTATCTGGAAAGCATATATCAAGAGTTTAACATTCATTTTGGAAGAAAGGGTATCTCTATATTGACAAGTCCAAGGTCACAGTCTTAAATTTGATGGTATCAGTCACAGAAAAATGAATGTGTTATTCTGTGCCATGAAATGGATTTCAGACAATATTCTCACCTTTTTATTGTCATACCTTTGAAATAAAATGAAACCATTTTAGAAACTTAGGTGAATTAGTGTTAAATAGGCAAGAAAAAGGATTCCTGGGCGTTTAGGAAACCGTGTCTGCATCCAGGGGAGGATTGAGGTGCTTCTCAGCCATCATTTCTGGTCCAAGTGGACTGACAGCAGCTAAGAGCACCATGAGAATGTTTCTTTAAAGAATGTTAGACGCTGCTATGTACCTATACTGCTCCTTCCTGAATCGCTGTGGAGTGGAAGGTCTTGGATACTGGCAGCATCGATTTTGTCTTTCTAAATGGTTTCTTTCTACTAACTACAAATGAAATAGTAGAGGCAATTACAGAAAGAAAAAATAAAAAGAAGAAGAAATAAAAATTTGTACTAAATTTACTAGGCAGTCTTTATTTGTTTATCGCATGCTAAGCAAAAAAAAAAAAAAAAAAAAAAAAAGCCTTAAGTATTAACCAAGAATGCTTAAGATGAAGATTGGAATCAGCAGTCCCAGATCATCAATAGAAGAGTTTTATAAAATCTCTGCTGAGAAAAATATAAAAGATGTGTGACTCTGTCACTGATATTATAATATTCATTTAATAAAAAGAACAAGGCTTTTAGTAAAGTAAACATAGCTACTACTGCAAAAAGAGAGGTATTTATATCTTCCTAAGTTTTGAAGGATTGATGAAATATACAAAAACAGTTTTTTTTAGTTAGAACATCATAAGCTTTCCACAACACACATCAGTATAGCAAAACTTGATTAAATAAATATCTTTTGAAAGTAAGAGAACTTATACAAACAAGGAGACAAATCAGAAAGGCAGTATTTTTTTTTTTAACAAAACAATACTCTGTATTTGTTTTCTATTGCTGCTGTAACAAATCACCACACCCTTAATGGTCTAAGCACAAATGCATTATCTTACAGTTAATGATCTAAACAAAATGTGTCATTTACAGTTCTGTAGGCTGGAAGTCATATGTGGGTCTCCTAGGGCTAAATATAGGGTGGCAGCAGGGCTCTAAACAAGAATTGGTTTTCTTGCTTCTACCCACTTTTAGAGGCCACCTACATTCCTTGGCTTGTGGCCCTTGTCTTTCACCTTCAAAAGCAGCAATGCTGTCTATGTCTTTCTAATTCTTCTTTCGTCTTCACATCTTTCTATCTGACCAAAACTGGAAAGGTTCTCTACTTTCAAGGATTCACATGATTAGATAGGATCCACCAGTATAATCCAGAATAATCTTCCTATTTGAAGGTCCACACTCAATCATGTAACTCAACACAGGTCCAGCTGCTTGCTGCTTGCAGAGCCGACTAAGAAGAATGAGGTATAATAGAAAGAAGCTGACTTTGTTTACCAAAACTAGTCATGAGGAAGTGGCCAAATTCATATCCAAAGTAACCACTTCAAGCCTTAGGCTGGAGAGAGGGACTTTAAAAGGAAAACATGGAATGGAAGACATTAGGAAGGGCTGGGGAGTACAAGATCTGAGTGTCTTGTTCCAGTGGCTGTCTCAAGCCACGGTCCACTGAGCGTGTGGGTTGGTATCACCTCCACCATAGCCAGGTTGTTGTTGATGAACTGCCTTAAGGTAATTGCTGGGATTTTGCAGTTGGGTGTCTGTGCTTGGTCTGTCTTAATATTAGCCTCTGGAACCTCTAAGTAAGCACATAAGTAGATACAAGCATACAGTTAGAAAAATGTGCATGGTATAAAGGGGTGAGAAAGGGAGGAACTTAGTGTTTTAAGAAAAGTACATTTCAAGGCTATATTTTAAGACTAAAGAGAAGAAAAGAATGTTTCTGCAGTAAGTTCCAAGGTTATATCTTGAGACTATGGAAAAAAGAGGAAAAGGATAAAGCAATTTTGAAATGCGTTTTCAGGCTAGACTGTTCAGCTACAATTACATCTGCAAAGTTCTTTTTGTCATGAAGGTCATATATTCACAGGTGAGGACATTTGGTAGGGAGGCATTATTCTGCCTACAACACTTCATTTCAAGGAAGTCAATATGTTTTATCTAGTGTCTTTAATTTTCATCAGAGGAATAAAAAACACCCTTCTCAGTTGCTGTCTACCACATAGATGCATACATACATGGCCTTGCTTTACTCACACTTAAAAATAAGCCAAATAATAAAACACAGGTTGTTTTGTATTATAAGTTGTGATATAAGAAATATATTTTTGGTCTTTATCCTTGTTTCCTGGCTCAGAGTTCCTAAAACTCTTATAATTTCCTATGTAATAGGCATGCTGGGAGCATCCTTTTTTTCCTAATATTTTGTCTTTGGATCCTGGAGCAAAGATTCTAAATCTTTTGTAATTTTCTAAGTGATAGGAGTGTCTTTTCTAGTGAGGTGACTATTGATGAGCTTCTGGATAGCTTCATGATGGGGTCTAGCCACCTGAAAGACCATGTTGTGATTAGAAGCTTGGAAATTTCAGCCCCACTCTCCATCCTTCATGAAAGGAAGAATTGAAGATTGAGTTTATAATGTACTTTTCCTATGTGATGACACCGCCATAAAAATCCTGAAAGTATGGGTTTTCAAGAAACTCTGTGTTGGTGAGCACATTGATGTGCTGGGAGGGTGGGGAACCCTGTATTAGTCGGTTTTTACACCGCTATTAAGGGCATACCAAGACTGAGTAAGTTATAAAGGAAAGAGGTTTAATGGACTCACAGTTCCACATGACTGGGGAGGCCTCACAATCATGGTGGAAGGTGAAGGAGGAGCAAAGATACATCTTATGTGATGACAGGCAAGAGAGTGTGTGCAGAAGGACTGCCCTTTATAAAACCATCAGATATGGTGAGACTTAGTCACTGTTACAGGAGCAGCATGGGAAAAACTCACCCCCATGATTCAATTACCTCCTACCAGGTCCCTCCCACAATACGTTGGGATTATGGAAGCTGCAATTCAAGATGAGATTTGAGTGGGAACACAGCATATCATATTACACCTCAACTCCACAGGGACAGACACTCCTGTGCTTGGGATTCTTCCAGATTTTGCTTATGTACCTCTTCATTTGGCTGTTCATCATATCCATATCATTTATTAAAAAAACAGTGAAATTTAAATTTTTCCCTATGTTCCGTGAGCTGTCAGAGCAAGATTGAACTTGAGGAAGGAGTCATAGGAATCCTGTGCTTGTTGCTAACTCAGGCAGCTGTATGAAAACTCTATTTGGAATTGGTGTCTGAAGTAGGTGATAGTCTTGCGGGACTGAGACCTTAACCTGTGGAGTCTGTACTAACTCCAGGTAGTTAGTCCCAGAATTGGACTGGTAAAACATCCTGTGGGTGTCTGAAAGGTTGAGGAACTGGTTGGTGTAATAAGAAAACAAATATTTGGTGTCAGAAGTGTTCTGTGAATAAAGGTATAAAAAACACATTTTTTCCCTTTATTTGTGAGTTAATAATAACTATATTATACCCAAATTTTGAATTTCTATAATGACTAGTTTTATAAAAATCAATTGTGGATAATCACTTTATTTCTAAAAAAAATAATAAGCCAGATTTTCTATGGGAAAGCAAATTGGAAATTACTAAATAGGGGATCATATCCAATGACAATTGCTATTTTTCTATCTACTTTAATGTAAAATTCTCTTAGGATTTTTAGCACAAAGCATACAACTAATATAATTGACTAATGACCAAAAAGAAAAAAAAAGGCATCTTGATGTAGATAGTCCAACATTTTTAATAAAAAAGACACAACATATAGTTACTTCCTAGCAAGAGTTCTGTAGTCAAGGGCATAGAGTCCCGCCATTACCATTGTTCTCATGCTGTGTCTTTGGGGCACACTGTATCATTTCAGTAGAGAATCACTTCTGAGTTCTAGAAAATAAGAAAGAATGCTTCCTGAAAACAATACCAGGCCATTGCCTGGGGTTAGTTCTTACATTTGTTCTGTGTTTACATAGACTCTGAGTAGGAAGCAAAGATTTAACTTATTCCATTAATGACACAGCAAGGGCCTCCTATATCTGAGTTAGAATCACATAGACAATCTTAACCCACTCTAAAATGACCTTCAAACCTAATAAATTCCTAGTTACTAGGAAATTCAGGATTAGTACTGTATTAAAAGGTCCAGATTTATGATATTATTTATAATTGTAATAGTTAACAAATAACATAAGTAAGACCCTGTGGCAAGAAAAATTTAAACTGACTAGACGTTATGTTTCTTGGTAGGGACAATTTACCTTCAGAATTTGGGGGAAATTAAAAACTATTCTAGTGTGCAAAGTGGTTACTGTATAATTAAAACTTGAGTTTGACAATGCATAAGCTTTCTATAATTCAACACTATTCCCAAACTATCTAATCAATAAAAACATTGTCCACAGGATTACAATCTAGTTTTCGCTTTGGCTTTTTAAACTGTGGTCAGACAGTACACTGATGGGGAAGGAATGCCCATTCTGAAAAGCAAATGAAGAAAAGCAGATGGCATTTCAAGTGGAATAAATGAAAATGAATGAATCTTATCTTCAGTATTGTCTCCTGCCAAGGCTACTAATCTTAAGTATGTATGTTTTGAGATACAGTTGGTGACACTTCATATTATTTAATTCATTTTATCCGCTGAAGTTAGGCAGTCAGAATCCTTACAACTTTTCATCTTATTGTTGCAAAGTAAATAATTCAAACCTATAGGGAAAGGTTTGGAGGTTTGGGATAAGATTTCTTAAGAAAAGAGTCCTGGGACTCCTAGGACTTTATTTCTTTTCATAGAAATTAGCTTTAATTTTCTAATGGCTATCATCTAAACCACATACCAAGGAAGTTATGTAGATCCTAAACAGCTGCTATTTTATTTAAAATGTATCAATCCTCAGAATAAATAATGTTGTATTATTCTCCATGATCAAATTAACCTTGAATAAAACATCAAAAACCAACAGTGGAAAACGAAACCTGAAGTTAGAAAATATAACACCTAACTCCGATCATATCTATCTGTGTACTAAATTATATCACAGAAATTAATGGCTACTTCTAAGAGTGAATCTCCTGAAACAGAACTTCCTTGTAAGAATGGGAACTAGGCTGGGCATGGTGGCTCACACCTGTAATCCCAGTACTTTGGTAGGCCAAGGCAGGCTGATCACTTGAGGTCAGGAGTTCAAGACCAGCCTGGCCAGCATGGCGAAACTCTGTCTCTACTTAAAATACAAGAATTAGCTGGGCATGGTGTCACACACCTGTAATCCCAGCTACTTGAGAGGCTGAGGCATGAAAGTCCCTTGAACTCGGGAGAGGTAGATTGCAATGATCCAAGATCCTGACACTGTACTCCAACCTGGGCAATAGAGTGAGACACTGTCTCAAAAAAAAAAAAAAAAAAAAGAAGAAGAAAAAAAAAAAAAAACAAATGAGCATTAAAGTGAGTTTAATAGTCATTATACCCCTCTAGGTATCCTTTTCAGTTTGGTTTTAAGATAATTCCTAGTTCTATGTCTGCCTTCAATAGCTATATGGATAGCTATAATTGCCTTTATCCAAGCGTTAAGCAACTTAACATGAACTCTATTTAACAAGAATTTTATTACAGACTTGAAAAACTTCACACAAAAATTGCATTCATAAGGAAAAATCGGTATGGAACTATAGAGATTGATCCAATAATAGAAAAGGAGTCTTCAACAAAACACTGAACTAATACCATCTATAAACAGGTTGTATGTTCATGTGTGTATATACACTTTTAAGTAGTGAACTGATCAGTTATATTTATCAGTACTGAGATATAGACACAGAAACACTTTTCAATAAAAAATTTGTAGTGGATTATTAGTTTCAGGTAGTTTTTAACCAGTGATGTATGGAATAATCTCTATATATCTTACTTTGATTTTGAAATGAAAAAAATGAATTTTTACTTTTTTGAATGATATGCACACTTACCCTTCCCTGTACACACAGCGCGCGCACACACACACACACACAAAGATGCAAAGCTTCATAACACATTGCATTTATGCTGCCAACACTGGGTCTTCAAGATGTATAGCATGTATTGTCAGAGTCACATTGCTGTTACTAATGTACACCTTCATAGAAACAATTTCCTTCACCTGATGTTCTTAAATTATGACTTTCTTTTTCTTATAGTCTTTTGGAAACATAATTTGACTTAAACTTTCTCTTCGGTATCACACCTTCAATTTCTGCTTCTCTAAAATATGATTTAAAAAAATTGCTTTTGTTCATTTCATACATCTAATGAAAGTAAAAGTAACCCTTCCATTTACTGAAAACTAGTCATCAATTCATTTAACATTGTTTCGGCATGTATTTTTTTTCACACTTGCCACATCTGACATTATTTTATTTATACTTTCCTTATCTGAAATATTAATTACACCTGAAGAAATGGAAATATTAGTTTGGTGCAAAAGTGACTGTGGTTTTTGCCATTACTTGTGTACCCATCTTAATATATGGTGATAACGTGTCATGTGTTGGGTTAAAATAGCCATTGACACAAAATGTCTACTGTGCATACTCTGAAAATTGGTAATGTTTATGTTTATATTCTGGTTAAATTGATAGCTTTATTAAAAGCACTGTGTCTAGATATAGTCACCCAAGATAGTAGCCAAAAGATTTTAGCCACAAAAGGAATCTGAGTGATTTAAAGTTGAAATAATCAATTGTACGTACTCTACCTAAACTCATATTGCCTTTATTTCAATTGATCCTAACTTGGCAAATCAAGTTAGAATCAGTAATTTTAAAAAAAAACTTTTAAAAGTTTTAAAAGTATTTTTGGTTCATTGATTGATTGGTTGGATGTGTAGTTAGTTGATTTTCCTATCTGAGAAGCTAGGTATAACCATGCATCCGTTTTCAGATTGCTTACGTATTTATCAAATAATATTGAGAAAAGCTTATATCATTTGCAAATTTCATGTAAGGTATGCTAATTAATATAATCCTACTCCCTCATTGAATAAATTAAAGGAGGAATGTGTTGAATTAAAAAGAAAAACTAATTTATTAAAACAAAAATTTCTACATTTTGAATGTTAACCACTTCTTTCTTCAGAATCAGTGCTACTCTAATATATGAATGCCCCTGAAATATATGATTCCATGGGCCTTTAACCAATCTCGTCACTAAATTTCTGTTTTATTGTCCTCTTAAAGAAAATACTTTTCTGTACGACAAACATGTTTTAATGAAAACATAAAGATACTGACTAAAACTTGGCCTTGGTGCCTGAAGACCCATGGAAGTCAATACCTTACTCTTTTCTTAACACACAACACACTAGATGTAAAAAACTAAATTTGCATGGCAAGATATCTTAATCTTGCTTCATTCTCTAACACACATCTACAGTATTAACAGTGCAATATTTTACTCTGAAAAGTGTCTTAATGATGTATTAATTAGCTAAAAATTTAGATACTGTTTTTCCACAAATAGATCATTTACCATTTTACAAATCTGATTTTAAAAGGCTTAGAACATCTGTAAAGTTTTAAAGCAACTGAATATAACTAAAAAAGAAAGATAATAAAAAAAAGAGTGTGGATTTCCCAACCCTATACCACCAACTTCCACCTAAATATCCTCATGGAAATTAATTAGAACAGTTATTGGAATGAAGTGTTTACTACAGTATAATAGCTCATCAACTCATGAGTGTTTAAGTGCTGAGTAATACTACTGGAACAACCTTGTTGACCCATGAGAATTCTCAAACAACTCACCAAATTGAGAATACAGTAAAGCCTAATGTAAGTCCTGTAACTGTTTGAATATAAGAGAATATGCAACAAATAACAGAGAAAGAAGGAATGGTGAATATTAATATCATTCAATCTGATTTCAACTATAAAAATAATAAAAATTGAATTCCTAAATATTTTAACCCATGCATGGGGCTGCAATGAGATGTCAAAAAGATTAACTAGGAAATTAAAATCAATAACAAAACTGCTAATTGGGAATGATGGGCAAACATAATCTTTACCCTCATAAAGAACACAGTTTTTGGGTTGACAAAGAAGCGACTAATGGAACATAGTAGGAGACAGAATGCAAATAATTATGTAAATTTCTTATGTTCCTTCTAATGTATCTCTTTCATAAGCCTAGTGAATTGAAATGTTTGCTTGCTAATCATAAATATTATTAATATTTTATTGTCAGACCTCAAATATAAGGAAAATTATATACTATTTTAATATCACATAAAGAACAAAAATACATAATTCTATTTTTTTCTTAGATAATCAATATCAGACTTTAACTGACATTTATACTTTAAAGTGCATTTAAAATATATGATACAAATAAACTTGTATCATAGCTCTATCTGTGTAGAAATCAAAGGTTTTGACTTGGAATAGACCCCATAAATCAAGCCCACAGAACCCAGCTGAATACAATATTTCTGAAATTTTAAGAGGGTTTTGTCTTGGAAGACATTGTGCAAATGCTTATAGAATAAAATATCAATCCTAGGCTTCTACCTAGATTAAATTTTCAAGCACTGAAAAAAAAAATTTTTCACCAAGCTTTTAGGTTTCCTTAATTCAGTTTTAAATGTGTATTTACAAATCATTAACCACTTAATAAAGAGGCTAAAGGCCTACAGTCATAGGACTTAACACTGAATATACATTACTTCTGAAGAAAATTCAGAAATGAATGCAAAATAGTTCTGGTATATACATCAAAAATAAAATTTAGAACACAGAACTTCAATTTGTGCAGAATTTGTTGAGAAGTGATATGCTTTGGCTGTGTCTCCACCCAAGTCTCATCTTGAGTTGTAATCCCATAATACCCATAATCCCGTAATACCCATGTGTCATGGGAGGGACCTGGTGGGAGGTAATTGAATCATGGGTGTGGTTTCCCTCATGCTGTTCTTGTGCTATAAAGAAAACCAGGCCATATTTGTATGAGTGACTTCTCATGAGATATGATGATTTTGTAAGTGTCGGGCATTTCCCCTGCTAGTACTCATTCTCTCTCCTGCAGCCCTGTGAAAAAGTGCCTTCCACCATGACTGTAAGTTTCCTGAGGCCTCTCCACCAGCCATAAGAAACTGTGAGTCAGTTAAACCCCTTTTCTTTATAAATTACCTGGTCTTAGGTATTTCTTCATAGCAGTGTGAGAACAGACTAATACAAGAAGCAAACACAGAGTAAAGTATACCAGTATTAAAGGAAAAATATTGTCTGATTTTTGTTTCTTTAAAAATATCTTTTTTCTCCCAATTATGAAATAAAATACATATAGTGTTTTAATTCAACTTCTGTATCATCTCTTAAGCAAGCAAAATGCTAACAGAATTGTAATTGTTTGTAGTGTGTTTTTTTTTTTTTTTTCTGTGTGGGTTGTTATAACAAAATGCCAAAGACAGGGTAACTTCTAAGCAATAGCAATTTATTTCTCGCAGTTCTAGAGGTGAAGCAGTAGAAGATCAAGAGGCTGGCACACTGGGTGTCTGTCGAGCACTCTCCTCCTTATAAGTAGCCTTCTTCTCATCGAAACCTCACGTGGTAACAGGGATGAGAAGTCTCTCTTTCTCTGGCCTCTTTTCTAAGGACACTGAATACTGTTTAAGAGGGCTCTGCCCCACCCAATTCACCTTCCAAAGGCCCCACCTCCTAATATTATTGCCTTGGGAAAGAGAAGTTTAATATATGAATTTGGGGAGGGAGCGGGTACACACACATTCAGATCCCAGCAGCATTTCTATTTTGCGTTTGTTCTTGTTTTTCTCCTCCATATAATTTCTTGTCTTGAAAGAAGCTCAGAAAAACTGTTGGCCTAACATAGTCCCAAATGGTTAAATAATTCCACCACAATGCAGCTATGCAGTAATTCTCCAGATAATAACGCATATGTAACATAGTCAGGGACATCCTTTTCCTTTTTCAAGGAAATATTTTAACAATGTTTCTTTCAACAATTTATGAATCCAGTTGATAAGAAAAGAAGCATATTATTATTCACAATAAAATTCTGATTTTATGAATCTTTAAAATCCTTTGTCTTTCCAACTGTGTGTCTCTGGTTCTCATTTCAGAGATCCAAACGTTTCCCTCCCTCCCTCCCATCTGTCCGTCCGTCCTTCCTTCCTTCCTTCCTTCCTTCCTTCCTTCCTTCCTTCCTTCCTTCCTTCCTTTCTCCTTTTGAAAGTGTCTCACTCTGTCATCGGGGCTGGAGAACAGTGGCATGATCTCAGTACACTGTAACCTCTGCCTCCCAGTTTCAATAGATTCTCCTGCCACAGCCTCCCAAGTAGCTGGGAATATGTGTATGCACCACCATGGCCAGCTAATTTTTGTATTTTTAGTAGAGATAGGGTTTTGCCATATTGGCCAGACTGGTCTCAAACCTCTCTCTCTACAAAAAGAAAATAAAGGAAGAAAAAAAGGAAGAAAGAGGCATCAGGGAGAAAAACAAAAAAGATAAATCTGATAACATTAGCTTACTGCTAGTGAAAGAAAGTCTTATTCCAAAGTATATTATTTAACTCTCAGCCAAAAGAAAACCGTGCCATATTTATATTATGTAAAATGTTTGACCTAAAGGAAATAATACCTCAATTGTTATTTTTAATTGTTTTTAATATATTCATTAATGTACAATTACTATGTTGTAATTCTGTTAGAGGTTTAGATGAAATTTATCTTGCCGACCATGTCCTTTACCTAAAAATGCCAATGCAAACCTCAGTTTGAGGATTTTAAAGTATTGATCTATCAGTTGGAAAATTACTGGTTAGCAAAATTGCACATGCTGCAAATCAAATAATTCACAGTATTACAAAGCCATATTCATGTATATACAACTATTGTAAACATAAAGTGTCATCTTGTGGTTTCATTCATTCCATAAATATTTATTGAGTATTCTCTGCGTTGCAGGGATTGCTCTGAGAGCTGGGGATATATATGGCTCTCATATGGGGATATGGGGATCAACAAGGCGCAGCTTTTGTAGGTAGAATATTCTTCCTTTCTTCATTCAAAGAAAATTCCTGGCTTTCTGAAGTAAGAGTGATTCCTTAATGGCACAAATAATTCATGTTAGGGTTAACAATCAAATTTTTTTCTAATAGTCTCTCATAGCATTTTGTTCCTTGTAATTAAGGCTTACAATAACTAATATCCTTGACTGACTTATTATCTAATCCCTCTGCCTGTAATTACTGATGGTTACTTTGGAATATGTTAAAGCAAAAAATAAAGTCTCCTAACACTCTATTGAGAACTTTAAAAATACAATATATAATTTATATTTTAGTAAGGAAGAAAGAGAAATTACACTACCTAATTTAATTCTTTTTCTGAACTCTCATAAACTTGAACTTACATTTAATCTACCATTTCCTAATGTTATAAGTAAAATTTTCAGTGCCGCAAAAGAAGTAGCACTTGAATATAAATTTTCTCAGCAAGGCAATTTACATCTATAGAAGGGTATGGCTCACAGATGGAACAATGGCAAGTCCATAAGTGGACAAGGGAAGGGAAGAGTTTCTTATTCCTGATGGAAGTCACCCCTACTGCTTTGTCATTCCCCTATTGGCTAGGGTTAGATTGCATAGTCTAGTCTAATTCTGTTTGGCTATTTTAAAGGGAGCAAGGGTATGAGCTGTAGTGGCAGGGTGGGTAGTTTGGCTGGAAGGACAGTTACGGGCAGGTCAGAGCAGGTAGCCAGTGGTCAAAGCAGGTGACTGGAGCAAGTGACCAGAGCAGGTGACCAGGATGAGTCAGGATGGAGCAGGGGACCAGGGGAAGAGATGTGAAGTACTGATTAGAACTGGTGGAAAAGATTGTTTACTGAAACTACAAGGAAGTTAAACTTTAAAATGGAGAATTAAAGAATAAGAGAGCTGGACATACTGACATACTATTTGAAGAGAAACTTGGGGTTCACTATATCTAACACTAATATAACAAAACCCTGTATCTATAGCATTCCCTGACTCAGTAAATGGCAACTCCATTTTTTCAGTCGCTCAGAACAAAAACCTTGACCTTATCCTTAATTTTTCTTTTTCTCTTATACCTGATCTCTGACTACCTGGGAGAATCTGTTGACTTCACTTTAAGAATAATAATTAGTTAATATTTACTGTGTGCCAGCAATTGTTATGAACCTGTACATTCATATTAACTATTTTAATTCCTGCATAATCCTATGGATCGGGCACTTTATCATCCCCATTTTACAGATGAGAAAATTAAGATACAAAGATGTTAAGTAACTGTTCCAAGGTCACAAATTACTAAATAGAGGAGCTGGAATTCAATCTGGGCACTTTAAGGACAAGTCCATGCTCTCACTGTGAATGTGGCCAAGATGGCCAAAATATTCCCATCAGCTTGACTAAACCTCAAGAAGGTTTTTGCTTGATTATAGCCTCCTGGTCTTCTTTTTCTTAGAGCATTCAATTTAGAAAACTTGTAATTGTTAAGTTTTTCTCTGCTCCTTTGAAATGTTGATAAATCTTCTCCCAGACAATTGCTGATTTTACAATCCAGGAATATCTTTATCAGGAGTTGGGAGCCATCCTTTTGAAATGTATTCATCAGAGAAGATAGGGCCCCTGAACTGTAACGGGAAGGCAGGAGCTGAACTTCTCTGATAAAGGACAATTAGCAAATACAGATGACCTAGCATATTGACCAACCTCTCCCCATAACACCTTCCAGCGCCTTTCCACTAGCTCATTCCAGGGCTTAAAAATCTTCTCACCTCTTGTTTTCAGTGGAATTGAGTTCAATCTTTTTTCCCTATTGCAATAGTTTTGAATAAAGTCTTCCTCACCTGTTTAATTTATTTGGTGAAATTTTTCTTCGATAACTGGTATGCTATAATTTCAAAAGATAATCTGAATGTAAATATTCCTTGCCATTTTAAGAAGGAAGGCCCTTGGCCCTCAAAGCTTCCCTTAAATATTAACTTGAAAAAGACTGATTAACTGGAGAAAAGTTTACAAACATATGTAACATATATACATGGGAGACTTCAGAATGAACACACAACTCCCCAATGAGGTATACAAGTTTATATGCCATTTTGAGATTACAGAAAGAATGGGGGTGTGTATCTCGACAAACAGGTTGTGGGAGATGGGGAGAAGAGAAATTCTGTTGAAGAGTAATGAATGATTACTAGGGAGAATGAATGAGTGGAGAACATAGCTTAACTGGTAAATAGTTCTCTCTGGAATTTGAATAAGTCTCAGAGACAGACATTAATTATCTTGTAAAGGTTTTTTTTCAGGTATGGTTATATTCTTGGTCTTCCTTTCTGCAATAGATAAGAAGATAACATTGAAGGAAATAAAAATAATTGTTCTCCTTGGTTGTCCAGACTCCAGGTAGAAAAAGGAACTTCAAAGAACAACTTTGTCCTAGGCTTTGGGAGAGATGGTGGGAGGTGAGGAAGGTCAGAGGGTCCATGAGGCTTCTTCAGCTTGGGATGCCAAAATGTCGTATTTCGCAATATCAGTTTCTGAGCCCCAAATACCATCTGCACTGCTACCAATCTGATCTGAGCCACATCATCAATCTTGGATAGATGTTCATCCAAATCTTTTTTCTCTTCAGTCTATTTTCAACAGCTGCCAGAATTATCCTATTAAAATGAAAGTTGGTCATGTAATTTCTTTGCTGGAATATCTGTGATAGATTGAATTATGGTCTACAGTAGTCAAGTCAGTCCCAGTACCCATATTCTTTCATGTATAGCTTCATACCTCTCCCACTAGAAGTACAGTGTGTGTTTCTGGCCCTTGACTTTGAACTCAGTCATTGCACTTGCATTAGCTAATGGGATGTTAGTGGATGCAACACTAGTTAGAAGCTTTGACTACCTTTGTATATTTGCACTTGCTGCTATCTACATCTGGCATTGATATGAAAAGAACGTATTCTGAGTAGCCCATTAGGTCCAAGAAATAGAACAGATACATAGAATAGATCTGGACGCAATTTTTTTTTTTTTTTTTTTTTTTTTTGAGATGAAGTTTCACTCTTACTGCCCAGGCTAGAGTGCAGTGGTGCGATCTCAGCTCACCGTGACCTCCACCTCCCAGGTTCAAGCAATTCTCCTGCTTCATCCTCCTGAGTACCTGGGATTACAGGCACCCACCACCACAACCAGCTATTTGTGTGTGTGTGTGTGTGTGTGTGTGTGTGTGTGTGTTTTTAGTAGAGACGGTGGTTTATCCATGTTGGTCAGGCTGGTCTTGAACTCCTGACCTCAGGTGATCCACCTGCCTTGGCCTCCCAAAGTGCTAAGATTAGAAGTGTGAGCCACCACGCCCGGCTGGACCCAATCTTTATCTTCAAAGAAGCTCATCTGGGCCCAGCTTAATTCCACTGACAACCAGACACACAAAGATGCATGAGTAAGAACCGACAATTGTTGCTTTAAGCAATCCGTTTTAGGGATGATTTATTACACTGAATTATTAGGACAGTGGGTGACTGATAAACTCAACAATGCCCCATCCCTGTTTTTCCTAGAGTGAGATGGTCTCTAATGTTTTACAACATCTTGTCCTGCTCCCTCTCTAACCTTATCTCCTGTTTACGTTTCTTTCACTTGCTTCATCTATCAACACTGATAACGATGCTTCTACTCAAACAGCTGCTTCTGTTTTGGGGCTGTGCGTTTGTTTTTCTCTTGTGATTGGAATTCTCTTCTTCCAGGTATCTGCACAAGTCTCTCCCTCAAATTCTTTTTATTTTTATTCTAGTGTTAATTATCACTGCGCCCTCTCCTGCCCAGACTATATAAGAATTTACATCTCCATGAAATGCTTGTTTCCCCTTTCTTACTTCTTTTAGTCTTCCTTATTTATTACTATCGAGCAGATTTGCTGTTTAGTTCTTGACTTTCCCTCCTGTCCCATTAGAATGTATCATCCATGATTGAAGGTGTACCTGTTCACTGCTATATCCCAGTACCTAGAACAGTAGGTGGTCAGTAAGTGTTAGTTACATGCGCGAATGTCTTCGCTTTCTAACTAGACCCAAGACTGAAAACAAAATTTATTTATATTTCATAAGCCTTACATAAATAGTCTGAAATTAACTTTATACAATATTTTAGATCATGTTGTGCATGAAACAAAGTTTTGACTGTTTTAACTGCAACCTGTCACATGAGGTATGGTGTAGTTTTCCACTTGTATCATGTCAGTGTTACAAATGTTTCAATTTTGAAGCATTTCAGATAAGGAATGCTCAGTCTGTATAAGTGAATTTACATACATTTTCTTATTAATCTTCATAATGACACAATGAAAGATAGCTTTATTTTTATTTTATTGATGAGATAGGCTCAGAGAGATTAAGAAAAAGCACAAAGATTGCAGGGCTAAGATGCTGAGCCAATATCTGGGCCTTAAACAGCTTTATCGTCTGGAATAACACCCAAGGTTCATAGTCCGACTGCCACGGAGAACAAGGAAACAGACGCACCAAGAGTGAGGTTGAGAGCATAAGTTTCACAGGCAAAAGAAAGAGAATAGCTCTCTGCTGCAGAGAGGGGTCCTGGAAAAATGGGTTGCTGGATCTGTGGTGAAATGCAAGAGGTTTTATATGGTGGGGAGGCAGTGTCTGATTTACATAGCACATGAAAGACTGGGTAGACCAGGTGTGCCATTTGCGTAGGGTGCAAATCTCTGGTAGCCCCCAACCTAATCTTTTATTATGCAGGTGGGTTTTCTGCTTGAGCTGCACCATGCTGCCCATTTCTTTATTACTGTATACATGGTAACAAATAAAGGGAAGATGGAGCCTCCATGTTGGGCATGCCTGGCCCCCCAGGTCGCTCTTTTCTATTGGCACAGGTACCCACAGTCCCCTATACAAGCTCCCAGCCTACTTATCTATGTTTGCAGCCTGATTTTCAGGCTGCTCTTTGTTAAAAAAGAGATTATTTGGGGGACTGCTTTTTGTTACAAGGGAAATTCTGCCAAGAACTCTGTTGCCCTCACCATCTGCCTAGATAATTACTTTATACCTCCTGTATCAAACCCAGAGAATTCTGATTGCTGTCTGGTATGTGTGTGTGTGTATGTGTTTTGCCCACTACACCACAATTGTTCTAATCAGGTCACATTCAACAATTGGCTTTTCTCTTCCTCTGTCATGCAGTTTTATTATTTGGTTGGACCTTTGTATGATTTGATTTCTTCCATCAGAATATAAATACCCTAAATACCCTTGAGGACATGAAATGTGTCTTCTTTATCTTCCATTTTTCTTTACTATTCTTAAAGGAGTGAACACAGGGTCTCATAAAGTAGACACATTCAGTTATCATTTATCCAGGAAAAATGTATTTTATGACATGGGTACATATTTTGAAGATATTACATGCTATATATCTCTTGATTTGTCTTGATGGGAATTATTGTTCTGAAGACTTCAGGAACTAAAATCTGTAGCAATCACAGTTATGTTTTCCTGGCACCTTGGCCAAGGGTCACCACAAACAAAACATTATTTTTTTATTTGCTCTTGCTTTATTACTTTGATATTTTGTTTTGTTTTGCTTTAACTTTCCAGGAGTATTGAGTCACTAGGCTGATAGCTGTATACCCTAGAGCAGTCCCTCAGTAAGTAAGCAATTGAATTAATTTATCACTAGTTATTAAAGTCATTCTCCAAACAGAGAAACTCAATAAATACAAAGTGCACCAATAAATACATATTCCAGTTTATCATGACCTCAATATTAGTTGGTTAGATCATTAATAGATGACCTTAATTACCAAATTTCTTGACATTTTGAACTTTAGAAAAAGATATTGCATTGCATTTAGGTTATTGAATCTATGAATTGGACCCAGAAATTCATTCTCATTGCTCTGACTTTTCTTCTGTTAGTTCCCCCAAACATCCAAATTTACTTTGACATCTTTGGAATGTCTGGCAAGACATAAAAATGAATGCTTCATCTTGGATAATTCATTTTGGATGTCGGACTTTGCTTGCTGCAAAGAAGCTTTTTGAAGTGTCTTACGTATCCATCTTGTACAATTTGGTCTGCAGATAACTGTAATATGAGAAAATATTGAAAGTGAATGTTTTAAAGAAATAATACCTCTTTTTGAACAAGTCAAATTGTCTGCCCTTGAGGCTTTTTATCCATATGGCATGTCAGAACGCTTCAGTATCTACTGACCTTTCAGAGTTTGTGGTTACAGCTCCTTTTAGGAAGCTTTTGAAATTATGTAACACCCTGTACTACATTTTACTTTTTGTGCTTGCAAGTTATGTGACTCAAGTTTATTGCACTGTATTTTTCTTTTATCTGTTATCAAATTATATAGTAAGATATTTAAAAATTTTAACCATTTAAGAAAAAAATTCAAAAGTTGTCAGTTATCTAGAAGGAAAAGTAAAGAGATATGTTTAAAAATTTTTTTTCTTGTCAATTTTCTTTATCTTCTTATTTATCTAGTTAATGGAGAATTAGAGTCTTTATTGAGAAGGGTAATATCTGGACATCTTAGCAATAATATCTGCAAAATGTTTTATTACTATAGATGAACTCAAGTGGAGGATACTCCACTGTGTTTGAGATATGCCAAATTAATTGCACACCAATTAATCTGTGATTTGGATAAATCATTATTAGTTACAACACACTGCTTCTTCGATGAGAAGAATATGTGTGTGACATTTGCTGTCTGTATATCTCAGTAAGGACATTCATCATTGTACATTTGGCAGAACCTGGAAGAAATGATACATTTTAAAGCATTTCTATAATGGGACACTATAAATGTCTTCAGGTGCCTGTCTTTAGAAATGCTACCTGGTTATTCTAGCTGATTTCTTTGCATATAGCACCCCCTGCTTTCAGTAAATGAAAAATACGCAAAAAGAACTTCAATAAAGCTTCGTTTATGTAATAATTCTGGTTTTTATTTCCTATCTCCTGTGTGAAACATAAGTTAAAAGAAATAGAGAGTTAAAGTGCTGAAAATAAAGGTGACACACAGAGAACTCCCAGAGATTAAAACAAACAGAGAGAAAAGGAGAGAAATACAACAAGATCGTGCATGCTTTGTGTGTCTTCATTGCACTAAACTGATTGGCATGTAGCTGGATAGGTAAATCTAAAATTTGATGACTGGAAGAACTGGCTGAATGCAGAATTCAATCATGGTGCCTCTTTGCAGCCTTGCATGCCATCAAATTCACTGACTGAAATGATAGCCTTTGTTCCCCTGGCCAACCCAGAGTGACAGACAGCTGCAATTAGTAGCTGTGGGTGAAAGAATATGGGATTACAAAATCAATGATTCTAGAAGAAAAGATTGGTGCTTTTTTTAATGTTGGGACCTGCAAAAGTGGAGCAATATGTGAAAATGCTATGATCTTACTTTTGATTTTCTTTAAAGGCAGATTTTACAATGATTCTAAAAAAGAGAAAAATAAAAGTGAATAAAGAATATAAAGAGAGAGAAAAGTTGCATAAAGGAGAGAGACGCTGGGGCAATTGTATATTTATCAAAGTGGTAAGCTAAGTTCTACCTCTATTCTCCCCACCTCCAACAATGTGAGTGGCATTAGTTGTTCTCTTTTTGTCCTTAGCCCAAGTTGAGGGACACTGAGGCCTGGGACACCACAGCTGGGGATCTGGTTGGATGTAGCAGAGGGACACAGTATGGCCTCCTGTTCCTTGCCCGTCTTGTGTAATTATCTTACCAGGTCTCTCCTGAGCAGGACACATAAACGATAATACGTCAAATCTGGAGGCCAGAAAGAGGTGCTAAGCAGATAACAAGAGATACAAGTGTAGCAAAGAAAGACAAAGCAGATTGGAGCAAACATAGGGCTAGAGATGTAAGAAGAAACAGAAAAGATGAAGTAAGTATTTGGGACACAAAGGAACTGCATTTGGAGAAAATGCAGTGCTTTAAGAGCAAAGCTTTGGGGGTGAATGCTTTCACTGTCAGTGTGGCTTTCTCAGCGATACTCAGTCATTAGCTCTGCTTGGCAGTACCAAGCAGCCATATGTAAAACAATGAGTCCGAATAGAAATTAAATTTTTGTTTGTCATCATTGCTAGCAAGAAATTGTCAAAGGGAAACCAAGAAAAGTGCATGTAATTGTCATTCTTGAATTCTTTTCTGCAGTGCTGGTTGCTTACCAGTTTCAAAGCAATTCACAATGATAATTATTCAGACATGTGTTTTCCTCCCTCTTACATTTTAACATATCTTTCCACTAAATTAGCTTCTTCAGTTGCCTTATTAAATGCCGTTCCTTCAGAATCCTTATGAAAGCCACCATGAATACCTTGGCATAGAAAGCTCCCTTTTTGTTCCACAGTGTATGTGGAACTCAAGTTCAAAGAGTTCTTGCTCCTATCATCCTGCCCCACAATTATTCGCTTTCCTAAATAGTGAGTTCTCAAGGATAATCTCTAAGTCTTATTCTGCCTTTTGTCCTCATGACTGGGATATAGTAAGCATTTAATCTGTACAGTTTCCTTTCTCAATATTAGGCAACATTCTCAATGACTAACCTCCTAAAAAACAACATAAGAAAAGATTGAATTTACTGTTTTAGGTCTCCCCCATGTTTCTCGGGCTTTTCTTCCTCCGACCTCTCTACTGTCACTTGCCATCTTATAGGTCTTTATCTTATAATTTTCACCATGGCAAGGTAAGAAATGAATTAAATTTTAACTGTGATGAACTGCTAGTGATAGAATAAAAGGTCATTTTAAAGTTAAATGCTAATATTATCTTTTCTCATGATTGGGCACATTGGGTTAGCTAAATTTTTTACCTAAGATGTTTATCATCATTAGTTATTTGAAAAACAATGCGTAGCTATTCATTCTGCAATTGATGAGACAGTAAATCTTTTAATGAAAAGGCTTCAAGCCTGGCCATTATAAAAAGATACTTAGCTTGAACTCCATTAGCAGTAATGAATGTGTTATTTGACGTGTGCAGCTTTTAAAAGCGTGCTCATATTTCACAAGCCAAACAGTTCTACACATTGGTCACAGAGACTGAAATGTACTGCCCGCCAGTTTAACCTATGGAGACAAAATAAAAATTGCCTTCCTTTTTAGTCTGTTGAAAGAATCAGGATCCTATTTATTTACTTTTTAAATATTATAATTATTTATCAATTTATATTAGCATTTTAAGTGTTATTTTTAGCTACTATAATTGTCCGCCTGTGTTTGCTAGATGAAGAGCTATGTGTTTTGAAACTGAGTTTTAGGCATAGGCAGTAGCCTGTTCAAGGACAAATACCAGTCACACTTCGTTACACTTCCTTTCTTTCGGCAGAATGTAAAGCAAGCCAATACTTTTCCCCGCTGTATTCGTGGGCATAATTTCTTCTTTGTGGGTTATAAAATGATCTTATAAACTTCTAAGGCAAGAACTCAAATGCTAGTGCAGAACCTGTAGAGGCTTCAGACGAGGAAGTGGGTGGTGAGAGAGCATGAGAGATGTGAATTTAGCTCATTGGTGACAAAAACTGAGAGCGGGGAGGAGGTCGCCCACAATCTGTGTGGAGAGAGACAAGAGGGTTGTGATAGCATCCTCAGTTCTCACATGCTTTGGAGCATGCAAAGGGACAATGGACTTTAACTAGGTCCAGATGAATAGGCTGAGGAAATTAATGATTAAAAACTAAAATTACTATTTGTATTAGTCTGTGTGGCATCGCTACCAAGGAAATACCTGAGCCTGGGTAATTTATAGAGAAAAGAGGTTCGTTTGGCTTATGGTTCTGCAGGCTGTACAAGAAGCATGGCGCCAGCATCTGCTTCTGGTGCGGGGCCTCAGGAAGCTTTCAGTCACAGTGGAAGGGGAAAGGGAGTGAGCTTGTCACATGGCAAGAGAGAGAGAGAGCAGGAGAGAAAGGCTGTACCAGGCTTTTTTAAACAACCAGCTCTCACGTGAATTAATAGAGTGAGAACTCACTCATTGTCTCAGAGAAGGTGCCAAGCCTTTAATGAGAGATTCACCCCCATAACCCAAACACCTTTCATTAGGGCCCACCTCCAACACTGGAGGTCAAATTTCAACATGACATTTGGACTTGGAGGGGACAAGTATTCAAACAATGTCACCATTCTATCAGATTGCATGAACACAAAATGTAAATTACAGTTTTATTCTCTTATTTCCTACACAGAAAGTAATTGGTATTACAAAATACCTATTATGCCTATCATACCTATCTATGATATAATATCGTTTATTTTCCTTAGGAAGAATAGACAAGTTCAGGACAAATTTTTTTCCGGTTTTATTGGCGTATAATTGACAAATAAAAATTGTACATATTCAAGGTACAATGTGATAATTTGATATTTATATACACATACATTGTGAAATGAGTACCACAATTAAGTTAGTTAACACATCTGTAACCTCGCACAGTTGCCATTGTGTTTGTGCACCAGGAACACTTAAGATCTACTCTGCTAGCAAATTTCAAGTATACGATACTGTATTAACTCTAGTCACCATCCTGTGCATTAGATGTCCAGAACTTATAACTGAAAGTGTTTATCATTGACCCATATGTTCCGATTTCCCCCACATGTCAGGCTCTACTTCCAGCATTCTCTCTTCTGTTTTGAGAGGTTTGTCATTTTAGAGTCCACATGTAATTAAGGTCCTACTAAGATGCTCTTGAGAGTTGACCCGGCATGTGCTCCTAATATTGCGACTCAGCGGGAAGGAGGCATTGGCATAGTCCAAGGCTGGGCAAAGTTTCGCTGGGCTCCCATGGTTCACCCAAGTGACAAGGGTATAGGTTACAGAAGTGTTAGGTGAGGGAAAATGTTATTCAGAATTTTTTTAATGTTTGGGAATTATTTTTCTCTACTAAGGCACTAGAAAATAATGTTCTGTACATTTCCTGAAGTCTGCAGAATTAGGAAAGGATTTCCATTTCACCTCAAGTATAATTTGTATAGAAGCAGATTCATATATCGTTATAATTATTTGCATACATATTGCTCAGTTCTCTATAGCAAGAAGCATTTTTTTGAGATTAAGTCCCAAAGAAAACTACTAACCAGCATTAACATCAGCAGAGTTGTTGGTGGTTGTGGGAGGTTCTTAACCTCTCTGTAATCAGCAGAAATTACTGTGTTCCATTCCCTCATATCTTCCATGAATCACCACTGTCTCCTCTTCTGAAACAAGCCTTTTCCCAAAAAAAGAAGCATATTTTGTATAAAGATGCTGTGATTCCTTCCCTTTTATCTCTCTGCAGTTTTAGTAAGTAAGGATAGGAACTGTTACCATGGCTACAATGACAAGTAAACACAGAGGACAGACTCAGGGAAGTAGAAATGACAGGAACTCTGGGATGTGATGAACACGCACTATTAGAGACTGTGATCATCAGGTAGGAGACCTGGGTCTCACCAGAATGTGCTCTGTGCTTTGGAAAAGCAGATTTCAAAAAGTTCAGAGAGAGGACTTTAGAGTACAGGTGGCAGATTTAAACATGCATCTATGCTCTTCCCTCTACAAACCCCGCTAAAGCTACCATAAATGGATTGTTTTTAACTAGACATAAACCTGCAAGAATGGAGGGAACAGAGAGGAAGCAACAGCAACAGATGTTTAGATTCTGAAAAGCAGATACACAAGTTCTAAGTAACCTAGCGGGAAGGTACAAAACAAAACAAAACAAAAGCAAAAAGCCAGATCCTAAATCAGCAATGACAAAAGCCAAGAGACAACCCAACCCATACACAGAATTTCCAGATGGTTCAGGAACAGAGGACATCAAGAATCACGGAATAACTGGGAGGAAGAATTAAATTACAGAGAATCAGTTGGAAGTTATTTAAGAAACTAGATGCCTAGAATTCTTCCCAACACCTTGACTAACTGGTCACCTCGTTTTATCTCAGCAGACATTGGTACTTCCTTCTCTGGAGAGGCAAAAATTGAGGTTTTGTGGTCTGTGAAAACCCTTAGTGACTGAGGGTGGGAATACCAGCCCCAAACAGAAAAATAAACATATACAGACTAGACGCTGGATGCTGAGAACTCTTCCACCCCATCTCTGACTTCCCTATTCCCTCATAGGGCTCGAGAAATGTTGGCTGGCCATGACCCTTGTGATCCTGAAAATCAGAGACAGGTTTCAGTTAATTTAGAAAGTTTATTTTGCCAAGGTTGAGGACGCATGCCCATGACACAGCCTCAGCAGGTTCTGATGATGTATGCCCAAAGTGGTCAGAGTGAGACAGGAGAAAGGAAGAAACTGGTCAGGCAGACTCCTAAAGTGAGTCCTTGGTTAAATTCTTTCAAACGAAAGAACAGCCTGAAAAATCAAGTTGTAGGCACAGATAAGGGAACTTTCCCAGGGGGCTTGCCTAAGCCATCCCCACGGCCACACGAATAAGAAAGGCTACATAAGAGACTTGCCAGAAATGCCTGCAAGGGAAAATTTCACCCCCTGACACATGTACAGTGAGGGTAACAAAACAGATGGAATAACTCAAGCGAAGAGCCCCTGCACAAGGAGGATGGGGTGGAACTACCAGAAATGCATGCCTTATGCAAATGAGATACCCAGCCCCCTATTGATTTCTTATAAAAGCCTCTGTATCCAAAGAGTGAATTGGCAACCCATTTTTCCAGGACCCCTCTCTGTAGCAGAGAGAGGTCCTTTCTTTCACCTATTAAATTTCTGCTCTAAACCTCACCCTTTGTGTGTCCATGTCCTTGATCTCCATGGCCGTGATCTCAGATTTCTTATCCATAAAATAGGACAATTAATTCTGAACCACATGTAACTTTTGGTGAGAATGAAGCCACCAGTGGAGCACCTGACATTGGGTCCAGAACATAGTAGAGACTTGTGTTAGCTTCCCTTCCCCACTTAACAACAGGGAGTTTTTGATTTTGAATATAACAATACAGATATCCATATTATAGTTCTCTATGAAGCCGAATACTTTTTATCAATTTCCCATTAATTGTATTTGCAATGGAATGGGGCTAAAACTGGACAGAAAGCAAATGCACTTGACAATTTTTCAATTAAAATGGTACTCCTCCAAGAGAAACACAAACCACTTTGGATCCAGTCTAGTCATCTATAATATGCCATGATTTTATATCACTCACTTTTTATTATTCATTTTAATGCATATACATTATTTTTTCTTTCTTTTTTTTTGAGACAGAGTCTTACTCTGTCACCCCAGCAGGAGTGCAGTGGTTCAATCATAGCTCACTGCTATCTTCACCTCCTAGACTCAAGTGATCCTCCCACTTCAGCCTCGCAACTAGCTAGGACTCCAAGCATGCACCACTACACCTGGCTAATTTTTTAATTTTTTTTGGTAGCGACAAGTTCTCACTATGTTACCCAGGCTGGTCTTGAACTCCTAGGCTCAAGCAATGCTCCCTCCTTGGCTTCCCAAAGTGCTGGGATTACAGGTGTGAGCTAGCATGTCCGGCGTGATGTTATTTTCTAACTTACTACTTTATTGCCACAAGTAATAATTTAGCTTTCTGGTGATTGAGTTTATTAAAACCATGAACCTTTACAGAAAAATCCACACATTTTCATTTTCAATAATGTTACAATAGTTCACATATTAAAAATCTTGCTATGTGTGTGGCTGTGTTGGGCAGAGTAATGGCCCCAACAAAAATGCCCAAGTCGTAATCGCTGGCACTTGTTATGTTCCATGGCAACAGGAAATTAATGTTGCTGATTACCTGACCTTAACATAGGAAGATTCTCCTGGATGATCTGGCTGGACCCAACATCATCCTTACAAGGGTCTTTTAAATGTGGAGGAGGGAGACATCTCAGATGTCAGAGAGAGAATACTACCTACAGGTGGCTTTGAAGACGAAGGGAGCGGAGAGTTAAGGAATGCTGGCATCTGTAGAAGTTGAAAAAGACAACAAAACAGGTTCTACCAAGAGCTTCCATCAAGGAACACAGCCCTGCTGACCCCTTGATTTTAGCCTAGTGAGACGCATTTCAAGCTTCTGAAATGCAGCACCTTAAAATACTAAGTTTATGTTGTTTAGACCACTGCATTTGTGGTAATTTGTTACAGTACTAATAGCAAACTAATATACAGGCAGTCTTCTAAATACTTTACATGCGTTGTCATTTAATTTGTAATAATCTTATAATTTAGGTTATTGTCATTATATTTTTTTATTTTGTGTGGTTAGAAAAAACAAGAAGCATGGGAAGTCAAGTTAACTTCCAAAGGTGGCAAGGATTTGATCATAAGGCGTTTAATTTTGGCATTCTGGCTAGAGAGCCTTAAACACTATAAATATTATCACTTTCAAATAAATACATTTTTGGATGCTCCATTGAACCCCTTGATGTTTATCCATAAATGTTAGCAATCTTAAAAATGTTACTTCCAATCATTAAAAGAATATTTTTTTCCTCACCTTAAACTTCCTTTTTGATTGAAGCATATCATGGGCATACTAGAATGGGTTAGTGCAAAATCTAAGAATAAATGAATTTCTCAGTAGAATAGCAATGTGTCAGCAATACTGGGGAAAACCTCAGAATTAGAGAACAATGAATGTGTCTCTTGTGCTCTACTTTTCCTTGCTTCTGTCTCTCTTTCTGGTCATCTCTCTGTCACTTTCTGACTCTTTCTCTCTCACACACACAACATACATATGCATACACATATATTCTTTCAAGAGTAATTACTATGTCATCAAAACAAAGCAATGGCTTCGGCACGTGAACAGGCCAGAGAGAAGCGTAAGATGAAAAGGCAGAGGGGAGTTGAGTTTGAGCGCCCATGCTGTCTGAGATGGCTGGCCAGCAAGGTTTACTGAATATACTTTCTGCCATTTTTCTCATCGCTTACCTAACAGAATCTGCATCTATCATCAGACATTTGAATATTTTTGTTTCACTATATTATGGATGATCTAAAGAAAACCAGGTAAAAAGAAATTCTAAATGTTTGTAAGAGTCTTTTGAAATAGCATTCTATTGCAGGTGTGCTGCTAAAAATAAGAGAGTGTGAAGCAGAGATCATTTCTTTTGTGCTCTCTCTCCTACCTTAGTGATGACTGACTTCTTACCTCTCTATTCTTTTCTCTCTCTCTCTCTTTTTTTTTTTTTTTTTTTTTTTTTTTTTTGTGAGATGGAGTCTGTCACCCAGGCTGGAGTGCAGTGGCGTTATCTTGGCTCATTGCAACCCCCCACATCCCGGGTTCGAGTGATTCTCCTGCCTCAGCCTTCCAAGTAGCTGGTATTACAGCTGTGTGCACTCTGCTCAGCCAAATTTTTTTTTTTTTTTTTTTTTTTTGTATTTTTAGTAGAGATGGAGTTTTGCCATGTTGACCAGGCTGGTCTCAAACTCCTTACCTCAAGCGATCTGCTCCCTTTGGCCTCCCAAACTGCTGGAATTGCAGGCATGAGCCACTGCACCTGCCCTAGAAGTCTTCTTTCTTATTGCATGAAGTTTCAGAATTGTTTAAATAAAATCTAAAAAATTACTTCATCTATCTATATAAACTTTATTGTAGTAATGAAAGAATGCGTGCATTGTATTTGGCAATTACACTGAAATAAAGAAATAAGGAATGGATATATGAAAAATTAATTTTAAGTTATATGCCAGGCATTTGAATTCCCAAGTGATGGCAGAAACATCTTGCTGCTAGTAAGCAAACCCAATTATTAATTCAATGACATTGCATGCTAAATGGAAACAATCATGCTGGGCCCATGAACTGAAATGCCAGCATCCCTCACTGGACAGAGACAATGTACTTCTCCTTTGCCTGTAAAGTGTTTTATTAAAATCATTTCTCCACACTGCATATCAGTGAAAGGTCTTAACCAAGTCAGTTGGCAAACATCGTTGTTTTTGCACAGGATGCTTCTAAATCAGTTTCATAATAACCTAAAAGTGCACATAATACCCAGTTCAAGCCCTACATTAAATTATTAAGTAGTGTTTGTTGCATGATTGTAGTATTATCGAGACTACTCATTCTTTTTGGCAGAACTTTCCTAAACCTCCACTTCTTTGTCATTTGCGCGCACGCGCGCGCACACACACACACACACACACACACACACACACGCAGCAACATACATATACATATGCTCATGAGAGATGTCCATTTCAAATGTTTTTTCAACTTCCAGCCTATGGAAATTGCTCTAAAAAAATCTAGTCAATGCAGACTGCATTATTCATAACATTTATAGCATGATTAAATTTCTTATTTCTATTTTGCCTTTAAAACAAAAAGTAGCGGTAGGGCCCAAGGGAATAGATTTTGGTGAGGTTTCAGAAATCAGTTGCCAGGTGAGTCCCTTTTCTGTTAGGTCCCTGCTTCTCTGTGCTTCCCTGTGACTCAAATCAAAACATTCTCTGTTTTTAAAGTCACACACCTAAGCTGCCTATGAAATGCGAGCTCCATTGTTAGGCTCAAGATTCCAAACTTGTGAATTCTGAGCAAGACCAATTATCTGCAAAAATGTTTAAAATAGACCATATAATTACCAGATCACCAAGGTCTTATAAAGATACCTCAGAGTCAACTAATATTATTCATAAGGCAATTTTGGAGGTATTATATTGACAATAAATATAACAAGGGTCCATTCCAGGTCAAGAATGACTCCTGGATCATACAATGATACAATACAAAGAGCATAACTAGATCAAATGGTAACATTTTATATGCACTTACATTAAAAAAATACTTTTCTTAACACACAAAATATAGTTCTTTACTGTAAAATGTTGAAAGTTGGAAGATAAAACTATAAACTTTTGCAATGTATGTTGTTTACTGATATTTTAAGGCCAAGATAAAGTAATCTTTTAAAGTAAGTGCTGTTTTCATTGTAAGCAGCAATTCTCATTTTTGTGTGACAAAGAGTGTTCATAGTAATTGGCTAGAAAATAATAATTAGAAAAAATACAGATGTAGTTCTTTTATTTTATATATTTTTAAGAAAAATTAACTAAATTCTTACTAGACTATAACTTATTAGGCTTTAGCTATTTCTTTCGGGCATAATTTTTTTTCAGGCCAATGTTTTATGAGAATCTACCAATGTATAATTATCTTTGTAAAAATAGAAACTGATTTTCTAATATCAGTTTCTTACTCTAGAGAATAAATACATTCTAGATGGAAAGTACCTGAAAATGCGTTTTTGTAATTCCTGGATTTTATTTTCCCTTTCGCATATATTATAAATTTGAGGAACGTATTGCAAAATGAGACTACAGCAAAAAGCCTACTCAAACTTAGTCTTTGGAAATGATTTTTTTCTGACAAAAATAATAATTATATGTATAATTATAAATTAGAAGTATGAGATTATTAATTTGACATGCTATGTGACAGGCTTTAGGTTAAAACCGAGAGATAAAATTAAACGTAGAAAATGACTAACAGTCATTAAGTTCTTCCACATGTCAACTGATTTGCTATGTACAAATTTAGCCCAACACACTCTCTTAACGATCACCAGCTCCAACTACAAGTCTTCCTCAGTATTCTTTATTAAAATTGTATGACATGCTGGATTATTCCTGTCCTTTTTCAAGAGTTTAGGAGAAACTATTGTTTTAAAATATAAGATGGATAGAGAAGAATCTGGAAATAAAATTTAAAAATAATATAATAAATCATCCAAAAATAAGAGATGAATAATTCAAGAAGAATTTATAGAAATTCATTATCTTAATATTAATTATCATTCAAGCAGATACAATCATTCCAAAATATGTAGACTGGCAGAGCCCATTTTATTTTTTATAATAATTATTCTAAATAACAATTTATAATAAAGAAACATAATAATTAATGTTTTTAACCAGTACTAAGGACATTCAAATAATTTTTTAAGAATAAAAGGTCGCCCGGGCGCGTTGGCTCACGCCTGTAATCCCAGCACTTTGGGAGGCTGAGGCGGGCGGATCACGAGGTCAAGAGATCGAGACCATCCTGGTCAACATGGTGAAACCCTGTCTCTACTAAAAATACAAAAAAATTAGCTGGGCGTGGTGGCGTGCGCCTGTAGTCCCAGCTACTCAGGAAGCTGAGGCAGGAGAATTGCTTGAACCTGGGCGGCGGAGGTTGCAGTGAGCCAAGGTCGCGCCACTGCACTCCAGCCTGGCACCTGGTGACGGAGCGAGACTCTGTCTCAAAAAAAAAAAAAAGAATAAAAGGTCATTTTTTAAGAACATAAACTAGTCATGCAGGTAAGCCGGCTGAGTTAAAAATTGATGCTGCATTTGATACTAACTTGCTGACAGATAGCAAATGGAAGTAAATCTATGTAACTGAAAATAAGGTTGTTTGGATAGATAGATGATAGATAGATAGCCGTGTGTGTGTGTGTGTGTGTGTGTGTGTGTGTGTGTGTGTGTGTACTTATATGATCTTAAATCAGCTTTAAATTAATTTTACAATCAGTGGTCTTGGTTATTCATTATTAAAATAAATTTTAAAGGTTGGGCACCATGGCTCATGCCTGTAATCCCAACACTTTGGGAGACCAAGGTGGGTGGATAACCTGAGGTCAGGGGTTCGAGACCAGCCTAGCCAATGTGGCAAAACCCTGTCTATACCAAAAATCCAAAAATTAGCTGAGCATGGTGGTGTATGCCTGTAATCTCAGCTACTCAGGAGGCTGAGGCAGGAGAATCGCTTCAGCCCAGGAGGCCATTGCAGTGAGCTGAGACTGTGCCACTGCACTCCAGCCTAGGTGATAGACTGAGACTCTGTCTCGAAAAAAAAAAGTAACTTTAAAATATCACCTTCCCCACCCTTACTCCCATCACAAACCAACAGGGATAAATTAATACATATTTATTGAATATCTTTGAGCCAAGCAATTAGTTACTTCATTTATTCCTCGAAGTCACCATAGTGTTCTTTACTATTCTTTAGTCACACTTATAGCAGTTTTGCATGCAGATTATTTGTTTAAGATTAATGTTTTACTGTACTGCAAAGCAGGAAGCAGCCTACTTTGAGTTTACCAACTTATTTCAGCGCCTTGCAGCATTCTATTCAAATAGTGCACTGAATGAACAAACAATCAAAACAGTACATATTAGTTTTGTAAAATGTCGGCAGTTAGAGGCATTATATTCTATTCCTATCCAGAGACAATATTTAAACTTGTCCTTAAGTCCTGGATTCTTTCTGTTGTGCATGTAACTATACTGAAGAATAAATATGCAAAGTGCAGATAATAAACATCTAAAGATAGGAGAGCAAAAGGGGAAAGAAGTTTTGGATGTGGCTAATGCACTAACTAGACTAATTAACTGGAGCGCAGTGAAAGCCCACCATGAAAATATATATACATTTTTCTAAAATTATGATCCTTGAATTAATTTGCACAGTAACTACCTGAAAGGTAAGGGTGCCAAGGCTGACCCGAAGCCTACTGAATGAGAATCAAAATCTCTGAGGGACGAGGCTGGGGTGAAGCATTGATCTGTGTTGTAGGAGGTCCCCCACTCTAGGTAAAAGCACTCATGCATTAACAAAAAATATACCAATTACACAATTTACAGTATTAATAATTTCTTAACTATCTGCATATGAATTTCTGTTCAGGAGGTTTATTTATTTATTTTTTCAGATAGAGTCTTTCTCTTGTCTCAGTTCAGGAGGTTTATTTATTTATTTTTTCAGATAGAGTCTTTCTCTTGTCTCAAAGGCTGGAGTGCGATGGCATGATCTCAGCGCACTGCAACCTCCGCCCCCTGCGTTCAAGTGATTCTCCTTCCTCAACCTCCCATCTAGCTAGGATTACAGACACATGCCACCATGCCCAGCAAATTTCTGCATTTTTAGTAGAGATGGGGGTTTCCTCATGTTGGCCAGGCTGATCTCTAACTCCTGACTTTAGATGATCCATCCACCTCAGCCGCCCAAAGTGCTTGGATTACAGGCCTGAGCCACCGTGCCCAGCCTCAGGAGGTTTAACTGCAGAATTTGAACCTATTGAGGAGGGCAGACATATGCTACAGTACTGACTAGGACACTGAACCTTGAGCTTGTCATGTTCTTAACTTTTAACTCAAAGACAAGAATTGTTTTAGAGGGAGGACAAAATAATCAGCTATAATATTTGGATCGGCCTCATCGTTTCCCCATTTCATTCAAACATATGGATCTTCCTGAACTGTAACCCCAAAGCGTATTACAACCATGATTTTGAAAAGCTGTTTAATGAAAACACTCTGATAAGCCTTCAAAGCCTGATATTGTCTTTTACTAACATTCAGTGGAACACATTGCTACATACTAAGAAGTGATAGCTCAAAAGCCAATTGATGTCTCAGACAGTGCTAAGGTGGTTCATAAATTTGAAATGACAACAGATGCTTTGAAAAGGAAAGCCTGCTGGATTTTGATTGAACATGCTAATTTTCAAAAGAATCATTCCCTAGCTTGATTTTATACAGTGCAACCTGTTAAGGCTATTTGGAAAGCACAGAGGCAGGTGATAAAATAATATTGAGCTCTATTATCCATTACCAGAGGAAGAGATGCCAGCATCCCTTTAGTCCCTTTGCAGGCTTATTTGAATACACAATGAAAGAGGGGAGTGGAGAGAAGACTCAGAGGACAAGCAGCTCTGTGCTCAGGGAGCTATCAGGGTGAGTAAGGGACAAGATTTGGGGATATATTACTGCTAATTTAGTTTTGCTTCAAGATTAAAGATAATTTCTACCACCCGAGAAAAGAGAGTTAAACAAACAGCCTCTGTCCTTAAGGCAAGATTAAATTGAACCCTTTATCATGAGAATCCATAGAGGATGAGATTAAGAATTCTCATCAGTCAGTTAACTTTAGAAAATATTTAAGTGTCGGATTTCATGGCAGAGAAGTTTCTTTATAGCCAAGATTTCTTTAGCTGCAGAAAACTAAATATAGACATTTGTGACTTGTTGGAGGGATTAACAGATTGGTGGCAGTCCTCAACCTCCCTCTGCTCAAGCGTTCTACAATTTATCCCGATTAAATCACTGAAAGGATGGCTTTGTGTACCAACAACTGTGAAGCAAGGGTTGGCCCCTAAATTATCTCTAGTCGCCTGATATTTCTCCTATTTAATCTGCTTCTTTAAGGCTTTTCTAGGGATACATACTTTGCTTAAGCTTTAGCATTAGTCAGGGATGGGATTAGGATTAGGTGAATGAGGCAGTCACCTTGGAAATGAAATTAAAAGTGTGCCAGAAAAGTCAGTATTAAACGTAAATGATCTTTAATGCAATATTTCAAAAAACCCCACAAACTTAATGCAAAAAAAATCATAATGAACAATGATCAAAAGTTTAAATAAACACAAAGTATTGTTTATTGACTCCGCACTACTATGAAATAGTAGTTGCTTCCATTCAGCCTGGCCAGTTTCAGACCCAAAAGCCACGCAATCTCCTTGTCCCCCACATTCTCCATCAAGTGGACTTATAAAGACGGACAATGACAGGCAAGTGGAGGGTAAACCATCAGAATTAGATACCATTGCTTTACATTGTAAAGCTTTTTTATTTTTCCTGCTTTGTTCAATATAAATGTACCTACAAATTACAATATTTTGAGATGTCATAGTTCTGGAGTCGAATTGATTCTCCTTTTCCCTCTACTTTTTGATTTGTATTATGTTGTTTGTTTGAAATATGATTAACCACACTTTTCACAAATCAAAATGTGGAGTTTTGTGTTTTAAAGTGAGTAATCATATAGCCAGATTGACTAGCAGTCAGAAAGTTTAGAAAAAAATAAAGAACTTCATCTCTACTCTGGACTAAAAGATCCAGCTTAGAATGCTGCCTGTAGAGAAGCTTAAGAGAGATTTACTAGAGACATTTTTGGCTTTATAGTTCTTTTTGATGGGTAACCCAAATGCCATTTTAGTATAGAGCATATAGACTTCTAACAGGAAGAGCTGAGGTGCCCTGTCTAATTGGCTACTTAGATAACTGAGGTTACCTGTATCAATCAAGATAGCAGATACTTTGGAAGTATATCAGCTGGAAAGTAACACTGAGAGAATTATTAAATAATTTTCATAGTTTTCATTCTAAAAAGTATGTTAGAAATATTATCTCAGGTGTGTCATATACTTATTCTTCTGATTAATTTTAAAAATTTAACTTGTTTCCTGAAAAAGTTAACCAATGCAAGAAAAAATAATCAAGTGTTCTTTGTCCTTTATTCCTAAAGATTCTGTAATTAAAATATTTTATCTCGTTCATTATAAATATGTTAGGATGTCAGTCTCTATTGGTGGTCAGTTTGAAAGCCAGAAGTATTTTAGATGGCATGTATATCAAATATTTATAGGTGACATTAATTATGAAAACAAGGAAATTCACTTAAACATATGGTTCTAAGGTCATCTTTCTTCTCCTTCTTCTTTTCCTCTTCCTTCATTTTTTTTCTGTAGAGTAACTTTGTTTTTATTTGGGTCCAACCTGAAAAGATGTATGTCTAAGTCAGTATAACAAGAGGGTGCTCTGAAGATAGAAAAACCATTGGCTGTTCTCAAAATAGAACAAAAGCTTAGTGGAAGGTAAAAGATGTGAGGTAAAGTCATATGTTTTTTAAAATGCAAATGTAGGCAATCCTTTCATTAATTTAGTCATGTAACGAGGACTCCTAAGATAATCTCATGAAATGCTTTGAGAAATAAAGTGTTCAGGTTTAAAACGTGTAATAAATGTTGAGAACAAGATAATTTCCAAACACATAAAGGAGCAAGCACTTTTTGAGAAGCCCTTTGGGACATATCTCATTGTATTATATATTATACACACTATGTGCATAAATATCTTTAAGCAGAATGTAGTTTCTTCCCCTTAAAGAAGTTTTGGGAGGCCGAGGCAGGAGGATTGTTTGAGCTCAGGAGTTCAAGACCAATCTAGGGAATATAAAGGGACCTCATCTCTACATAAAATAAGAAAATTAATCTGGGTATAGTGGCATGGACCTGTAGTCCCAACTACTCAGGAGGCTGAGGATCACTTGTGTCTAGGAGTTCAGGCTGCGGAGAACCATGATAATCCCTTTGCCCTCCAGCCTGGGTGACAGAGCAAGACTGATATCATTTGGATATGTTCTCCACCAAAATCTCATGTTGAATTGTAATCCCCAGTGTTGGAGACAGGGCCTGGTGAGAGGTGACTGAATCATGGGGGGCAGATTTCTCATGATTTGTTTACCACCATCCTCTTGGTGGTGTCCTCCCAATAGTGCATGAGTTCTGGTGAGCTTGGTTGTTTAAAAGTGTGGCACCTTGCGCTCTCTCTCTCTCTCTCTCTCTCTCTCTCTCTCGCTCCTCCTCTAACCATGTGACGTGCCTGCACCCACTTGGTCTTTCACCATAATTGTAAGTTTCCTGAGGCCTCCCCAGCAGCCAAGCAGATACCAGCATCGTCATTCCTGTATAGCTTGCAGAACTGTGAGCCAATTAAATATTTTATCTTTATAAATTACCTAGTCCAGGTATTTCTTTATAGCAATGTGAGCATTAACTAATACAAGGACTGTCTCAAAAAAAAGTTTTGGAGATAATAAATACAACACAGTGGACCATTTAGGGGCATCACATGAAAAAATAAAATTATTTTAAATTTTACTTGCCTATTTTCCATTTCACTCTCTCAAAGCCATTATGGTTTTTTTTTTTTTCATTGTTGTTATACATGTTGGTTCATGTCAAATAGAAAATATATGTATATTTTTAGAAGAGATTTTAGGTCAATGTTTTTCTTTTTCAGCAAATAGAAGAGATGGAAATGTGGCTGATAACAGACAAGCAAATTTTATAATGACTAGCAGTAGCAGGGGAGAAAATGTAAGATAAACAGAAGTGGAAAGATCATATGTAGGAAAGAACTGACAGCACAGATTCTTTAACCTGTAATTTTTTTAACTTCTCAATTTTCTGATTTTAATATACATGGTTCTTTCATATACACCATGTTATTGACAATGAATGGCATGTACCCAGATTAACTCAAAAGAGCAAGAGATGTGAAACTAGAGTAGAAATTTGCAAATATATCTTTTAAAAACAGGATTCTCTTCTTTTCGTGGCAATGTTATTTGAACATCTACTGCAGGCTAGATGTCAAGATTCAAATCATTCTTTTGTAAACATCCTCCTAACATACCCCAGTGAATATATTCAAGAAGAAAGACAATGAAAGAAATGATGTGTCTAGATTCCTCTTTTTCCTTATATGAAGGGAAAGTCAAGCTTTCGTTATTTTGGCGGGGAAGTGTAAGTTTTGCTTATACCGTTAAAGGAAACTGTACCCCTACCATATCTCATTGTCTCTCTCTCTCGTGCACATATACAGACACACACACTCATGCTGCACAATTTCAATAGAGTTAACTCATTACTTTGATCTCCACATTCATTCATTCTTTTCTTACCTCAATAATAGGCCAGTGTCTGTTATATGGTAAGGAGTGCTGAATGAGGCACTGGGGACACTGTACTGAATGAAACATTGCTATTACACTCAAAGATTTCTTAATCTCTTTAAGAGCAAGGATGTAGTATATCTGGGTGTATGTGTGCCTGTTACCATTGTCTACAAAGGACAGTTTTTTGCACATACAGGCTCTTCTATAACTGCTGGTGAATGAACAGTGATAAGTTTGTTTCATTGATTTAATGTCCACCTTTATGTTTATTCAGCATAAGGGTTAGTGATCATGAAACTAAATATATACAAAACATTCTTGTCTTTAGTAAAAATTCTCAAAATTATATTTTACACCTTAGATGACTTTTTATTCATTTACTAAGCATGCATGGAGCCTCTAATGGGTGCTAAGCACTTACACTGATAGACCATCATGCACATCACAGACACGGTCTCTGCCTTCCTAGAGAAGATAATGTGTTGAAGACTCCATTTTTTTTTCTGAATATAAACTAAAAATAATGCAGTATGAAGCAGCACTGGGTAATCCTGTCAGAGGACCAAAGAATATTGATATAAAATGCTTAGATATTTTATGTAGTTGCCAAAAATTTGAAAATTTACCCAGAAAATTGATTGAAAACTTTTTGGAAACAAAAACACGTAAAACCAAAAGGTAAAATAATTTTAAAAGATACTTGCACTCTCGTTACCTACCCATAACTTTTCCACCATAAGCTCCCTTGCTTGTTAGTGTAGTGTGGTTATATTTAACTTTTTAGTTGTTATTTTTTATTCATTTTTCCACTAAAAACTCGTGATTGATTTAGCACACATGTTGATCTCATTTCATTTTTTTCTTTTTATAGGCAAGATTTGACACCATACAACAAAAACACTCAGGCACATTATCTTTTTTCCCTCGAAATCTGGATATTGCAGAGGACCGAGGGAAGTTATCCCATTAAAAAATCATAAATGACTTCAGTTTGTGGTTAAAAATGCACAACGCATAAGAAAACTGTGTTTACTTGAGCTGCTGATTGTAAGCAAGCTTATCTCAGAGGCAGTTGCATTTGTAAACAGATATCTTGGCTCTAACCAGTGACAGAGAGAATCCTTTGAGGCTCAGAGTTCATGCTGAGTGATTTCCAATTAACCCATTTCAATAAATGAGTGTTTATCCCTTGTTCACATAAGAGCTGAGCCCTCATGTCACGTTTCCTTTTCACGAGTTTCCTGTTACTTTCCTCCCTTTGCGGGTGTCTTACCTTAGCTTTCAAATCTGTCTATATGCGCTACACTTGTCATCATATATAGTTAAAAACCAGTTGGCAACTGGTGAGAAATAATGATATATATATAAAATGCAAATTATAGAATTATGTCAAACAAAATTAATTTGAAAATATTTTAACATATTTTTAAAAAGTTGAATTGTTTGATTTATAAAATTTTCTTGTATCAGCAAGAAAAACACCACCACCCACTAGAAAAAAGAAAAAAAAACTATTGAGCAAAGAACGGAAGTAGACAATTCCCAGGAGAAGATACACAGGTTGATAAACAAAGAATTAATTGTATTCTAAATGATCTATAAATACAATTTTTAAAAAGCAACAAAATATATCTCACTGCCTCTGTAAAAAACAAAAAAAAGACAAAACACCAGAATTCTAGCAGCATAAAACCATGATGATTTATTTATTGTTCCTGCTATATATCATTCATGGGTCCGGGCTCTGCTCAATACTGTCAGTACCTTTAGACCAGCCCTAGAAAAACACACAAACTCCATAACTTTGCCAGTCATGACAGTAAAAACAGAGACCACTGCTGTGGTTCTCATGGGTATTCAATGCTCTAGCTCAGAGATAAAACAGGTCACTTTGACTTAACACTCATTGAGCAGAACTGATGAAATGGCCCCAGTCAACCACAGCCCTCCAGGATTCATTAGAAGTCTGCGTAACAAGAGCACAATGAGCATCAGTAATGCCTGTTTCACTGGCATTCCCTTTTGTGCTTTATTTTTCTCCATACCATGGTACCACTTCTCTGCTACATTTATTAACTACTTACTTATTCTGTTCATTGTCTATGTATACTCTCCCTCCTCTTTCTCACTCAAAAAGTAAATTCCATAAGGGCTCAAGGGCACAGACATTGCTTAACTTGTTCACCACTGTATTCCCAGCACTTAGAAATTGCTGCATTGTATTTCCTCATTAAAGAGTCATTAAAAGACTACTTTAAAAATCTATCAAATATATATATATATATATATATATATATATATATATATATATATATATATATATAAACCCCAAATGCTGGCAAGTGTGAAATGTTACAGATATTTGTATATACTGCTAGTGAACTAAAAATCTGGATTCATATTTTCTGGAAATCTATTTGGCAATATGCAACAAAATTACCAAAAGGTTCTTTGTTAAAATTATTTCTCTTATAAAAATCTATTCTAAAATAATAATTACAAATACAAGTAATTGTTTTGGAAAAACTCTTTCTTTTATAACCATTGAAAATATTAAATATCGAAAAACAATCAAAATTTCCAATGACGACATTATGGTTAGAGACATTTCATGTGTCTATTAAAATGTTAGTGATTCTAGCATTGAAAATATTCACAATGCAATGCATATGCAGCATAAGTTATTACATTAAACACTCATGACTTAAAGGAGAAATTAGAACAAATGCCTGACCAGATACAGACAGAGCTTATATACTGCCCAGCTTGTCTTTCTCTACCAAACACCTAGAACTGGCCAGTAAATTATTGTCTGTAATAGCAATGGAACACAAGAGAGAGTAACATTATTAAACTCTAATATTTAAAAAAACTAAAAGAAGGAAAGCAGCCTTCATGGATCCCAAGCAAGTACGAACCTAGCGTGGCAAATTTCATCGGAAGTTAAGGCAGAAGAATAGTGTTCTTTGGCTTAATGCTCTGTTCTTCAGTCCCACTAATGTTACAGCGCCCCCTCTGGTTCCACTGAGGTGGCAGCTTGACCTAGGAGGCCATATATCTCTGATATAGTTATTTTATTTTACTTTTTTTGTCCTAGTCTCCTTTAATAAGGACATCAATCACATTGGATGAGGGTCCACACTGATAGCTTTATTTTAACTTATTTACTTTAAAGACCTTGTGTCCAAATGTAGTCACGTTCTGAGGTAATGGGGCTTAGAGCTTGACATATGAATTTCAGGGGACCAAACCAATCCATAATAGTTATCATTGGTTAGCTGAGGAAAACCAGCAGGCAACTTTTAAAGGATGCTTGTACTTGTCTCAACAATGCATTTCTTTTACTTTCACTTTCTGGCTTATTCCTGGGGAGTGTGGTTAGGGAGTGTTTAAACATTTGCACATACTAGATCCATTCTACCTTTTTTTAATTTCCCTGAAGCTTCAAATTTTTTCCTATACAGTGTGGATACAGTGTGGGTTACTATTGTATCCAACTATTAATGCCATTCCCTAGTACTTGAGCCACCATATTCAATCTTTGTTTCTAGGTGAATTGGAGTTATATTGATAAAAAACAGCCTGACTCTGTTTTATAGCATTAGAATCTGTGCATAAATGTAGCTCAGACTTCTACAAATAAAAATTGGCAAGAAAGATCATGCAATTTAGGGGTGCTACATTTCTCTTGGTTCAGTGAATACCTTATACTACTCCATCTAGGAAATTTTGTGATCTAAGAACACAGAGACAAAAGTTATTCCCTGATTAGGCAATGCTCAGTTGAGTCCTTAAAAGGTTTAATCAAATGAAGTCTGGATCCATCAGAAAGGTAAATAGAATCTCATCCTACTGCAAGACTATTTCAAAGTATTTGGAAATTCAAAGCTCAAAATCTCAGACCATGTTGTATTTGCTCAAATGTCTCCATTGTACATCTCTTGGTTTTCTAAGTCGTTTTTTCCCCCCTTAGTGGGTAAAACTTGGTCCAGGTGATTTTTTATTTGTTTTTGGTGTTGCAACACAGTAAGCATTACAATCTGGTTTGGGGGTCATTGTCAGCCATGGCTATAGGAGATAAGGAGTCTTTTTATTCTCCACCAATTCATTTTGAGACCGTCAAAATTCCTGATTTGACATTTTCTGTGTGTAGGATCTTCCAAGAAAGTCCGAAGAAGTTAGCCCAGTCTACAGACTGGTTTAATTATCTAGAGAAAAAGATATTACAGTTTTGAATACATCATGAATTTTTGATAGCTTAACTTGAGACATTGACTCAAGGCTGCTATTCTCTCTAGGCAGACAATTCCTGAAAAAACAAAAGAAACTGATAATTACAGTAAAGTATCTGAAAGCAGTCACTCAGGAAATTTTTCTGGCGAGCAGCTGAGAATCAGCTAAACTTAGCTCTATTCATGGAGACGCATCAAAGAATGGTTCATTTAAACCAAGCTAACACATGCAGATATTTATAGTTCGTTTTTATAGAGAGGAGGATGTTGATCATTCATTAATGTTAGTTGAACCGAAGATCAAGATATATTTTGTGTCAACTTGACCAGCTAAAAGAGCTCAGCAATGAATGATTATCAGTTAGTTAAAATAAAGTTTATTTAGGGATGATAAAATAAACTTCAATATTGATTTATAAAGAGGCTTAGAAAAGGGAAATTCTCTGTAAACATATGTACTCAATGGCCCATCAATAACTGTGGCCTTCTTGCTTCATTTATCCTGATTTTATCCTAAGTCAAGAGCCTAAAAATAAATAATAGATGCCTAGAGAAATGTAAACATGTCATTCTATTAAACCTCTTTTCCAAATTCATTTTTAAAACTCAGAACTCTTACTTGTTATTTTTGCCTGAAATATATTTATATTTGGTATACATCTCTTAGCAATTTCTGAGCAATATATTTTTAAAGTGCTGACAAAAATTTCTATTTTCTACACTTAGTACAATTCAGTATTCAAATAAAAAAAGTCAAAACATTTTACTTAAACTTTGAAAACCAAAGATAATTTATTTTATATTAATATATTCAGAATTGACAGAAAATTGTTACTAATGATTAGAATTATACTGTTTATATTATCTAACTTTCTCAGAAAGATACAAAATTGCTTTAAGTTCTATATATTTTAAACAAGAAATATATGTATATGTAAATGCATATATTTAACACTAAATATAACACTACATTATACTCTACCCATGAATAATATTTGTGAAAATTATTGAAAAATGAGAACAAGTTTATGAAATAACATGCAAAACATAGATAGTAATTTTGTATATGATGATTATTATAATGTATGTTATTTCACAGATGGATAAATACTGAAATAAATTTTAAGGAAAACATTTTTACTAGGTAGATAAGATTTGTAATAGTTTCAGAATAAATTATATAACATAAAATTTGAGTATATATGTTAATCACAAAAAGTTATGAAGAAAATCTAAAATGTCAAGTTAGAGAAATGGAATTACTTAAAACTGAAAATGAAATACAGTTACTAAATTTACAAGAAAATAAGAAGAACATCTAAAGAAAATATAAATAAAGAGATAAAATGTGAAAATAAAATCTGGAGCTTACAGATTCAACAAGAAGAAAGAAAAAGCAAAGTGTAAAATGTGAATTTGAATTTTATAAATAGGATAACTCAGTGGATACTGTTGCTATCACTTACACATTTTCTGCAATAAAGAAGCTTGCTTTGCTGTGAGGACAGTGAATTCCACTTTGAGTTGAAACACTGAAAGATGCCTGATTTGGGAAGTCAGGTAGGAAGATGAATAATATTCTGATAACAGGCCCAAGATACAGATAAACCTGGTAGTTAACAGTTAACACAGAGGAGAGATTCATTGCAGAGGTAAAGTGTCTCTTATCTTACTCAAAATGTCCTTTGAGCCACAGAATTTGGTTCACCCAGGAGCTTGACAGCAAAGTGGAATTTTGGGCTCTATCCTCACATCCTGGATCAGAAATGCATTAAGAAGGTCTCCAGTGACTTACATACACATTAAAATCGAGAACTGCCAGCCTAGAGAATAACATGAGAAATGAGAACTATGTCTGAAGAATTCTAATGAGAGACTGGCTTCATGAAAGGAGATGGAGAATAGTTTTAAGGAAGGCCTACAGTGATTGTGCTTCTGAGAAAGTCGGTAAAATAAATACTGCTCCTAAAATTCGACTATCATGTAGTCATTACTAATGTTTCTGAAACAATTTATGTTAAGCAGTATTGGAGAAAAGCTAGATATCTGTGGTGTAGTAAGTGATTAGTAAGTGTGAAATTTAACATAGCAAGTAAAGAATAGATCACATTTACTAAACTTTGGCAGTGAAGACAGTCAGAAGTTTTACAGCCGGGAAAAAGTTGGAGAAACTTTTTTGTAACAGAAGAATTTTATGCATACAAGAAAGAAGTCAGAGGAGAAGAAACTGATGGCTAGACCTAAATCACTGCAGAAGAATAGAGGCATGGCAACTCAAATTGGGCTGCTGTTATTGAAGAAGAGAAAGTCATGGCCATCTCTGAGATGAGAGTGAGGGATCTACAGAGAAGGATAAAATGTGTATGCTTACATACAATACATGTACTTTACATACGGAAAAATTAATGTTATGAAAACAAGTAAGAAGGTTAAGTTGAGAGGCTTTCCAACTAATTGTCTTAGTTTTTCTGCAAACACAGATAAGACAGGACATGTGCTTGTAGGTCTGAACTCTAGAATCTGTCTGAGTTGAATTCCAGTTGCTCAGCCTGTTATTAACTCTGTTTTCTACCTTGTAAGATGGGAATTATAATCAAATCTTGTTTTGGGGATTTTGTTTTGTTATGTTTTGTTTCGTTTTGTTTTTTTGAGACAGAGTCTCACTCAGTCACCCAGGCTGGAGTGCAGTGGTGTAATTTTGGCTCACTGCAACCTCCGCCTTCTGGGCTCAAGCTATCTTCCTGCCTCAGCCTCCCGAGTAGCTGGGGCCACACATGCGAACAACCACATCCAGTTAATTTTTGTATTCTTGGTAGAGATGGGGTTTTGCCATGTTGCCCAGGCTGGTCTCAAACTCTTGGGCTCAAGTGATCCACCCGCCTCGGCTTCCCCAAGTGGTGGGATTAGAGGTGTAAGCCACTGTGCCAAGTCTCAAATCTTTGTATCAGAAGCAAACCACAGAAATTTTTTGTTTTGTTTGTTTGAGGTGACAGAAATTTCCAGCAAGCTAGACAATTGAAATCACAAATGAGCAGGCTTGGTGGCAGGTAGGTAACAGTATAGTTCTTCTCCTCCCACGCACTCTGAGGCCAGGCCTATTCCCTCTTACACTGTCCTCTGGCTCTGACCATGGAGGTAAAAAGACAGAGGAGCTGAAGCTGATGGCTGAAATCTAGAGATCTGTAGTATTCAAAAGACTATTGATAAGGAGCAACTAGGGAAATAGGAGACAAGCCAGAAGATGGTAGACTCCAAAAAGAATTTTAGGGAAAAAGAGAGTGAATGTTCAAAGAAGAAAAATGATTCAGAGGTCAAAGTAGATTAAAATAAAAGTAGAGATTAGGAGTGTCTGTATTCAGAATAAAAGGGATAATTATATATGCAAGGTTTTAAGGAACTACCACATAATTAGGGCTGCAGTTTAGAATGTGACTATGAATATGTATGAGATAGGAGTTGCAAAGGTTGAGGAATGTTTAATTGTAAAACGTGGAGAGAAAAATGTGACCCATGTACATTGGGGCCTGATCACAAATAACATAAGTAGTGTCCCAGGGAATTCTGATGTATTCTGACAGATTCTGTAGATTGGCAGTCAACGCTACAGAGGTGATTATGAGAGAATATGATAGATAAACTCTCTGTGGGAGAAAGTGGCAAGAGAAAAGGATGAAGAAGGAGAGCTGAGAGCTGCAAAGCTCTTACAACCAGAGTATCATTCTAAAAATGGGCGACAGATAAACGTGACAGTAAGCAAACAGCTACCAGGTGAACATGTGGATGGCGAGACCAGTCTGAGCATCTGTATTCCAGATGTGCAGTAAGTGCTACAGCATCAGCAATGGAGAGCCATAAAACAGAATGCATAGTTGGTATGGCGCAATCTATGATAGGATATTATAGGGAGCTTATTCTGCTCAGGGCAGTGGTGGCACTGGTGCTATGTCCTCTAGAGAACAAGTCGAGTAGGTATTCTTGAGCTAATGGAGTGGACAAAGTGGGAGTTATTGTTAGAATAATGATCGTGTCGGGGAACAAAGGGATCTAAAGATATGGGGCCATCTGAGGAAGTGGCTACTAAGGGAACATCAGAATGAAGAGGTAGAAGAGACCAAGGTAGAATTATTTTCAGTATGTAGCAAAATGTGTCAGGGAAGGCAGAAGTACATAGCAAGCATTTACCTATAACGAAGATTAATTTATTTCAACGCCTTGCCCGAAGCGACCATCACTAACTAATGGTGATTTCCTTTCACAGTAAGCCCAAACAAACCCTAGAATCTTTCTTGACTTAGTAAGTGGTACAGGCAGTTTACCAAAGGCAATTAGTGTACAAAATAGAACTCATTGCTATTGACAATTTGACTGTAAAGGAAGACAAAATAACACACACACACACACACACAAAAGGTCAGCTAGATTGTTAGTATGGATATTTGTATTGAGAAAGATGCAGAGGGATAGAGGTGAGGAGAATCAAACTGAAATGCTGAAATAATATAGGAAGTAGGAAATTAATAGAAGTAGCAGGTAATCAATATTTGCAGTGATCTAAAGCATATCCTTGCCCTCTTACATGTTAGCTAGCATTGGCTTAAGAAAAATTGGTGATTAGCATGACATTGGAAATTCGAAATTGCTAAATTCTTTCTTAAGATATGCTGTGCTTGATTTATTTAACGGTCTACTCTCTTTGCAGTGTGATATCACAGTTCATTAGCTAAGTAGTTATTTGGGTTTATATTTGCATTTTGTTCTATATACCCATATCAGGAATTGTATTTTAAGAACACCTTGAATTTTTAAAGAACTTTTAACTCAAAGGTGTTATAACATTTGCAAAAACACAAAACAAAACAAAACAAATTTGTTATGAAAAAAGTAGGTCTGAGAGTCACTTATAACATGATCAGAAAGAAAATAAAAATGAAACCTCCCAAACCTCCCTACTTAAGCTAGAGGTTTTCTTTACATATTTAAACTTGTTCATTGCATTTACCCTGAAGTCCTTAATTATAATTCAGGCTTTAGTCCAATTTCACCTCATAAGAATTTTTTTCTGAAACAATAGCCATGCTATAATTTGGTTTTATTATTAAAATAATTACAGTAATATATCAAATACTATCAAATTATATAACAAAAAGTGTAAGGAGTGGTTGTAGATGATTAAAAAGAAAGATGGCTTTTAGAAAGGAAATATAATTATAAATTTGCCTTGAGAAAAGAAAGGACAATATTCCAAGCAGAGGGTACCTAATAATGGTTTATCACTTATATATGACAATGAGAGAAAAGGGATGAAATAATGACTTGGTAAGAAAAATGTGCAATTTATATTTTAAGTGAGCTAAAAAATTAAATAATGAAAGAAGAGTCAGTATTTTTTACTTATTATAAAATACAAGAAGGGCAATTCAATATACAAGCTTATCCTGTATATATATAATTTATCTGAGTAAGACATAGAAAGCAGCTGGCCAGAGGGAAAGAAGAAAGAGGCAGAAGTCACATTTCTCTAATGAGCAAACTTTCCATAACCCCTGTCACAACATTTATCACTAGAGGCAACAGGGATGCTGTTGGACCACGTGACCCAAGAGCTGTAAAGTTTTCAAAATTCCAGGCGGAATTTTCTCTAAATTATTTTGCCTGAGAAGATTTCTACTTAATGGTATATATTTATGAGATCAGTGGCTTAGAAACAGAATAAATAGAGAAACTGATAACAGGAAAGCCATGATACGCTTTCTCCAAGATTTCTTGTAAAAATTTAGTTTTCATTGAATTTTTTACAGTTTTAGCTTTATATATATTTGAATCAAGATATTTAGTGCAAGATATTAATAATATTTTATAATTGAGAACTGTATTTTTAAACACATAGTCTCTCCCTTTATCATTTCTATTTAAAATTATATTTTTAATAAGTATTATAGTTTCTACTTTTATTTAAAATGCATTTCATGTATGGTTTTCCTCGCATTACTTTTACTACCCACATATCTGTGTCATTTGACTTTACAGACTGTTTACAGTTGGGTTCATTATTATTCTGGTCTGCAAATTTTGACTTCTAATAATTGTTCGCTTTACAAAACCCATACTCTTTCTGTGCCAGTCATTGTTCTAGATGCTGGGGATACAGCCATGAATAAAACGAAGTCCTTGCTCTCATGGACGTTATGTTCTACTGTGAAGAAGCTGACAATAAAAAAAGCACACCTATAATATTTAGGGTATTGGTAAGAACTAGAAAGAAATAGAAGTATAGAGAAAAGATGTGCACGTCAGACTGGAGGACATTTGAGCAAGCCTTGGAGGAAGTACGGCAGCGAGCCTCCTGCATAGCTGCTGAATAGCTAAGGTTCCCAAGAATAGGAAGGTAGGAGCATGCTTACTGGTCTTCCACAGCTGACCATCAAGGAGGCCAGAATGAAAAGGACAGAGCAAATAAGAGGAAGAGCAGTAGGAGAGCTCAGACAGGCAGGGCTTCAAGGCCATGTAGAATCTTGTAGAGCATGGGGAAAGAACTTGAGAACTTCCTCAGGGCAAGGTGACAAGTTCCAAGGCAGAGGAATGGCATATATTGACATACTACAGGATTACTAGGGCCGCCACCTGGAGAAAGAACTGGAAAGTGGGCAAAAGAGAAGCAGCCAGGCTATTTAAACAGCTATTTACCTTCATCTGGTTGAAGGTGATGGTAGACTGAACTGGTGGGCTGGCAGAGAAAATGGTGAGACGTGGTCGAAATCTAGATACGTTTTGCAAAGAATGTTGATAGGGTTTCAGAATCACTTAGATAGGATGTGTGAAAAAGAAAGATCCAGGCCAGCCAATTGGAATAACTGGTTCCATCGACTGAAACAAAGGAGTTTGGAAAATAACTGTCAGGAAACAACTAATATTTTCATATTTCTGCATGATCAGCATTTATTAAACACCAATTATTTGCAAGTGGATTAAAGAGTAATCGAATAGTAGTCACACTTTGGAAATTAGAGATACTGAATTACTCCCGATAGAGTTGCAAATTGATCTCCTTGAGAGCCATTTACCAATTATTTACATTTAAAAGAATGAAAAACAATCCAGAGGCTTCCTTTACATTTCAAAGGGTTGTAACAATTTAGGGACCTTCTCCTCCCTTCCCAGAGAGAATCTGTTTACATTAGAAAGTTAAGGCTTCTCTTCCCCTCTCTAGAGGGAGGAGGGTTGGAGGCGCTGTTGAGAGGCACTTCATAGAAAGCTCCCAGTTACACAATTTCAGGATTCCTCTTTTGCAGTGACTCGTTTGCATGCACAGGGTGACATATACCTTTCACAGCACTGCTCCAGAGGAGAAATAGGGAGTGGGGAGCCAGTGCTGTTATTGCTGTACATAAAAAAATCAGTCTGTTTTCTGCCCCTCAAATCTTGTACGTTCCCCAGGATACCATAAATAAATACAGATAATAAATATTTATCAAGGAGGTGGGAGCAGTGGTGTTAGACAGAAATCTTATTATTGAACACCACAGCAGTGTGTGCCTATAGTCCCATCTATTTGGGAAGCTTTGCTTGAGCCCAGGAGTTTAAGGCTGCTACAGTCCCATCTGTGAATGGTTGCCACACTCCAGCCTGAGCAACAGAGAGAGAACCTGTCCCTAAAAACAAAGGGAAAAGAAAAGAAACACGTATCAAGAAGGCTTCTAAGTTGGTGGATGGGAATTTAAAAGTGATTGTTATAATTGATATGCTTGTTCTTTCTAAAAGCTTTCTTTTTAGCTTTCTATTTTCTTTTAACGATTTCATAATTGTTTGATTTGGTTGGTTTTAATTGTATGTTCCATACTGATTTTGAAACATTAATCTTTTCAAGATAAATTTTACTTTACCAAACAGTGCATTCGTAGGATTTAAAATTCTAATGGAGCAAGAAGCACATAAAAAAAAAAACCACTAACTTGTCCCTCTGCATTTCTCCACAATCCTCATCTCCGAGACAGTCACTTCTATTTTAACTGTTTCTTATGGCATTTTCATACTGCATATTTTCAAATAATATTGATACACTGTTATTGTGCATTTCAATTCTTTGAGATTGTATCTATTGAGTTCCTATTGTGATAAAGGAGAATTCTTACTTCGATCCCCCATCCCCTCTGCTTTTCCTTTCCTATCTTTTCAGTCTAATTATACTTTTAACTAAATAAATGACTCATGTTTATGTAATTATTCTATAAATATTATTCACACATGAGCACTGCAGTATACTGCTGACTCAGTCTTGCTGCTCAGCTGTGTACTGGTTGCTCAGCTGTGTACTGGTTGCCCAGCAAGCTTGATGCCCAGCTGTCAGCCTGACATAGTCCATCCCCATTGGGCCTGGAAGTTCCCGACCATGTTTCCTATGTCAGATCTTTCACTATTACCTAAGAAATGGTGCATGATAGGGAAATTGTTTGACTCTTGAGGAATCTGAAATGCCTTTTTTCTACCTTTGAGGCAGGAAACTACCAGGACTTATTTTCTAGTCCTGATGGGAAGAAGTAAAGAAATAGGCAGGAACCAGCTGATGGTGAGGGAAAGGACTCCCTAGCTGCCCTCATTGCTCATTAGCATAAGACACTCTCACTAGCTCCATGACAATCTACAGATGTTCTGGCAGTGACCCAGGAGCCCCATCTCTTTCGCTGGCAACAACCCAGAAGTTTCCACTCCTTCCGTAGAAAGTTCTAAATAACCCGTTCCTCAATTTGCATTTAATTGAAAGTGAATATAAATACAGTTGCCAACAGCCCACACTTTCCCAATTCTGGATGCAAGGCCTGTGAGGTAGCCCTGTTCTCCAAGGAGCAGTACTGTTCAATAATGATTCCTCTGACACCACTAGTTCACCCTTGAATTCTCTCCAGGGCGGAGCCAACAACTCTCCTGGAGTAAGCCCCAATTTGGGGGCCTGCCTGTCCTGCATAAAAATCTTGGGAAAAATTTCAGCATGATGAGGACACAGGAGACTCTACATCCTTCAAAATAGAAAACCAAAGTCACGTGTGAAGACTTGAGATTTTTTTCAACCACTACAATGGAATATAGAAAACGGAGGAGCAAGAATTTTCCAAATTCTGAAAGCAAAAACTTTCAATCTAACAACGCATACCTAGTATGAAGATGATGCAGGATATGGTAAGCCTCAAAATGGGTCCTTAGCCTGGGAGAGTTCTTGGCTTCACCCAGTCAAGAATTTAACAGCAAGCTGGTAGTACTGGCCAGTAATCTTTCGTTGGATGGAACTGCTTTTTGCAGAGCAGGAATAACTTACAGATGGCGCAAAGTGAGCAACACTTCCTCTGGTGTTGGCAATCCTATTTACACTCACTTATACCCACTTTCAATTACATGCAAACTGAGGAGTGGGTTAATGCAAACCGAGGGGGGTAGTATTTAGAACTTTCTAGGAAAGGCGCGGTAATTCCTGGGTCATTGCCATGGAGGAGGGTGATAGCTTCCAGGTCATTGCCCATAGCACTTGTAAACTGTCATGGTGCTGGTGCAAGTCTCTTATGCTACGGGGCAACGAGGGCACCTGGGGAGTGCTTTATTCCCATCTGCTGGTCCTGCTGGTTTCTTTACTTCTGCCCGTCAAATAACTCCTGCCAGTTTTGTATCTCGGTTTGACTCACTGGCTTCTACTTTCATTCATTGTGCCAGACATGTATGGTGCATTCTCTGCCTAGGGACTCATTTCTTCAGTTTTGCATAATTTTCTTAAACTATTTCAGCGATGGCCATCTCAACTCCGTTTTCTTTTTAAAGGCTGTATACAATTCCCACTATTGACTTGGAGAGTGGAGCTTTCTGACCACCTTTCTAACTTTCTTTTCTCTCCATATTTGCTTCTCTTTGTTGCTTTGCTTTACTTTCTGGAAGCTTCCCTCAAATTTACTTTTCAAACATCCTGAGCTTTTCATTTCTGCTTCCTTCTTGAAATTTCCAAGAGTGCCTTTTTGTTCTCTGAATGTTTCATCCCATCACATTCTGTACTTTTGTAAATAATAAAATATATTTACTTATATCCCTGAAGCTATTACGCATACTTTGAAGTTTTCTTTTCCTGCAGAACTTCTGTTTTCTCAAAGCTGCTTTTACTTACTCTCTCTCTGTCTGTCTCTATGTGTGTGTGTGTGTGTGTGTATACATATATGAGATTTTTCTCAAAATGAGTTGTCTGCTAGTATTTACGTACTTATTTACTATTTTTAAAAAGCTGGTTTTTAGTTTTGAGCATGTTATCAGGTGGTTGAAATTGACTGCAGGGTGACTTACCTGGGGCTTTGGGAGGGAACTCCCATATTAGAAGGATAATGAGAAGCTTAATCAGTTTTCAGAGTTTTAAAACAACTCCCCTTACTTTAATCCATGTCTCCTGCATGCTCATGTCTGGAGGCAAGAGCTGCCAAGTCCTGAGAATTCAGTGATATCTATGAAACTGGCTTTCTGTGTTCCCCACCTTTGTTTATGGCTCAACTCATCCCCAATTGCTAATGCAATTACCACTTACCCGCTTGCTTCATAGTAAACATATTTTCCCCAAAATTAGTGCTGCTCTTTTCGTTCTTGTTTTTGAATAAGTATGGTTTTGTTTTGGTTGATTTTTGTCTGCCTTACTAGTTGTTTTAAACTTAAGGTTTTAGAAATAAAGAAAAGTAGTAGGATATTGCCATTTTTAAACTGGAACTCTTCTTCAGATTTTATGTCTACAGGTGGTTAAATTTATGCATTCCAAAACTTGTCTTTCTGGAAGTGAAGAGGCAAAAATAAAATTGAAATGCTATGTCTCTTTTATGATACTTCCTACCTTCTGCATTGCTTTAACCTCCCATTTTGTTAAATATTGCTAGTAATTAAAATGTGAAGTTTGAAACAGGAATTATTATGTTAGTATTTTCATGAACAATTCCATAGTAAATATTTGGATATTTTATTTTAACTGATTTTACCTAATCACTAGTCTGTTATCAGTGAAGTATACTCATTTTTCAACTTAATTTGTCAGCTGGTAGAAGTGTATCTTCTAATTTTGTACAGAAATTCACATGAATAGAATATTTCCTGCATTTATGTTTATAACAGACAGTTTGGATGAATATAAAATTATTGAGTCCATATAATTTTCTCATAAAACTCACCAGACTTTCTTCAGTATCATGTCATGTTTAGCTACTATTCTAGCAGACAAATCTTAGGGGATCCCGATATTCTGATGCATCCTGCTGTATCTGGTAGTTGTGGTTTAGATATTGTTGTGAGTTTTTATTGTGTTTTTGATCTTCACAGATATTGCCCTAAGTCAAGGCAATAGGATTTTCTGCTACAAGTTTCTTTTCAATGTAATTAAAATAGTTTTAGAAAATTTAGGTATGGATTGAGTGTATGGAAATTCCGGAGAGACTTTTGAATTGAATTGGTTCCTCTTCCCTCCTCCCTCTGCTCCCTCCCACCAGGCCAGAATAAGTGGGGTTAAGGGTACCTGAGTATTGCGCAGAAGGAAGACAAGGAGAAAAAGTGACCTTTGTCCTTCTTTCAAAATATACTGCCCCAAGTCACCCAAAGTGGAAAACTGGGCACACTGGGCAACCAGATAATAGTGCTTCCTCTGCTCTGCTTTCTGCTCCATGATTTAGGAGGCACTTAGAATAGTCTGGACAATCTGGAGTCAGAAATAAATTTGAAGTAAGGTTGAGGGGAGTAGGAGTATCTGATCTGGTCCCAGGGGAGCTTGGCTGGAGAATCTTCTGCCTGTTCAACAGACCTATGACCAAATCAGGGTACCAAGGGCAAGGCTTGCCTGGAGAGAACACATTTTCCTTAGCTTCCAGGTAGCAAAATGTTTGCAGGGAACAAGCTACAGAGGCCAGACAATGATGTTTAAATATTTAGTCCTATGATATGTGGTCCAATTTGCACTCCTGCCCTGGGTGCCACAAATTTTGAGAGACAGTTAGTTCATGGATATTTTAGTTAGCAGAATCTGTCGCGAGGATTGTGAGCCAGACAGTATTTTGAACTAAGTATCTCCCAGTTTTGGTTTTTTTTTTTGGCAATTGTATGCAGACATATGCACAACAACAAAACAAAGTAAGACATCTCCTCTCTGAGTGCTATACCAGCTGGATACATCATTTTCCCCTCTCATTTCTACTACCAACCATTGAGTAAATTAGCCCTATTGTTAAATAATTTAATCTCTAGTACAACTGACTTCTTCAAAATCCAAACAGTAGCTAATCTTAGCTCTTATACCTGTGTCTACTTTGAGAATACACTAATGTAGTCTCTGAATTATAACCCCAATTCTTTTCCTCTCTCCTAATGCTATGTTCTGGATTATACTGCCACCCAGAATTATTCCTGTTCTGGAATTTTAAATTCCAAATATGAAGATCTCTGAATGTTTACACCTATACTTCCAGTGTATTCATCCCCAGTTCTTTATAAAAATTTTTAAGTTAATCTTATCAAGGTATCTAGTTCAAAAAACTCATCCTTTCCTTTTTTTTTTTCCTCCTGTTTTTGGCTTTCATTCTCCATACAACATGGATAACGGAGGTGATTCATGAAATCGGGCTACTTCATGAGGCTTGTGGTTTAATCAACAGCAAAGAACAGTAAGATCATCTAACAAAAAACATCAGTAGAAAGTACTAGGCTGAGGAAGCAACCAGGAGCAAAGCAACAGGAAAGAAGACATCCTGGAAACTAGATGAGACGAGACTCAAAGTCACGGAAATGGGAGGAGGGGCCTAGGAAAACTTTTTTCCAAGGCCTTTACAGCTGTGAATATAGGAATCAGAGGAAAAGGATAGAAGGGAATAAGATCATAAATTCTGCTGGCAAAAGAGGGCCACAGTCATGGATTACATACCTATCACCCAAGTACTACTAGATGTGCAGGTAATAACTTACATGATGCAAATGACTCAACTGCCATGTATTCTACTTTGATTGTTTATTAAATGGGAGTATTAATGGCTTCTATACTATGAGCTTGTTAGTCACTAACCCAATTCGTATGTGCAAAGTTACAAAAAAAAGTGCTAGTTTTAATAGAATTTAAGAAACGTGGCTGGGTGTGGTGGCTCATGCTTGTAATCTCAGCACGTAGGGAGGCTGAGGCAGGAGGATCACTTGAGCCGAGGAGTTCCAGACCAGCCTGGGGAAAGTAGTGAGACCCTGTCTCTGAAAACAAAAAGAAAGAAAAAGAAAAAATATGTTAATTGTTACTATAGTTATTATCCAAATTATGGTGAAACCTCATGAACCATCTCTCTCCCACTGCAAAGTACACTGCTGTGGTACTTAGTATTCTTCTAACTTATACTTAATATCCTTCCTCTTGAAGTGCAAATACAGGGAAATTCTCTCCTGATATAGAAAATACCACTGATCAGGCTTTAAGCTTCAATCGTAGTCAGTTAAGATGCCAGTTAAGATTTTCAGACCCTCCTGCTTCTCTCTCTCTCCTCTGGCCTCACAGACATCCTCACTGAAATTGATAATGAAAGTAGCCAAATTCGTGTACTGTGTCTTGATTTCACACAGTGCCTATTATGGTTTGTCCCCTCCTGAATTCATATTAAATTTAATCCCCAATACAATAAGATTAAAAGGTGGGGACATTAGAAGGTGATTAAGTTATGAGGGTGAAGCCCTCATAAATGGGATTGGTAACATTATAAAGGGGCTGGAGGGAACTAATTTTGCCTTTCTACCTTCTGCCATTTGAGGATGCAGCAAGAAGGCCCTGACCAGTCAGGGAATACCAGTGCCTGATCTTGGACTTCCCACCCTCCAGAGCAGTGAGAAGATATATTTCCGTTCTTTATAAATTGGCCAGTTTCAGGTATTTTGTTACAGCACTACAAATAAACTAAGACAGTATCCTTCCACATAAGCACATGGTAATGGTCACACGAAAATATCAAAACTAATTATAAATTGAAACGTACTTCAGCCAGGCGTGGTGGCTCACACCTGTAGTTTCAGCAGTTGGGAGGCCGAGGCGGGAATATCACCTGAGGTCAGGAGTTGAAGACCAACCTGACCAACATGGTGAAACCTCTATCTCTACTAAAATTACAAAATTTAGCCAGGTGTGGTGGCGCATGCCTGTAATCCCAGCTACTCGGGAAGCTGAGGCAAGAGAATCAATTGAATCCGGGAGGCAGAGATTACAGTGAGCTGATTGTGCCATTGCACTCCAGCCTGGACAATAAGAGTGAAACTCCATCTCAAAAAAATAAAAAGTAAAAATAAATTCAGTCCAGTGAGTGTTAGCTTATTCAACATAAACTCAATTGTTTTCTAAGGCTGTCTTTTTTTCTGGGGGGAACAAAACAAAACAAAATAAAATGAAATAAAGTAAAAAGATCTAAATGAACCTGTCTGTTCTATGGTGGTAATGTTACTAGAAATATATTTAACAACTATATGAAGAATGATTAAATATTATATCTCATACAAGGACTTCTTTGCACTATATAAATATAAAAAACTTGACTGATAAAAATAGAACAAAAATCAAAATTACAGTATACAAAAGCAAACTGTAGTCTGAAAGATTATGTAGAATTGTGTGTCATGCATATCACTCTATTTCTCCATGTGAATTTTGAAAATGATATGTTAAAACCGTAAAAAAAGTTAGCTTTCTTTTTTTTTTAATTGCATTTTAGGTTTTAGCGTACATGCGAAGAACTTGCAAAATTGTTGCATAGGTACACACATGATTTGCTGCCTTCCTCCCCATCACCCATATCTGGCATTTCTCCCCATGCTATCTCTCCCCAACTTCCCACCCTCCACTGTCCCTTCCCTATTTCCCCCCGACAGACCCCAGTGTGTGATGCTCCCCTCCCTGTGTCCATGTGTTCTCATTGTTCAACACCCACCTATGAGTGAGAACATGTGGTGTTTGATTTTCTGTTCTTGTGTCAGTTTGTGGAGAATGATGGTTTCCAGATTCATCCATGTCCCTACAAAGGGCACAAACTCATTGTTTTTTATGGCTGCATAGTATTCCATGGTATATATGTGCCACATTTTCCCTGTCCAGTCTAACATCGATGGGTATTTGGGTTAGTTCCAGGTCTTCGCTATTGTAAGCAATGCTGCAATGACCATAAGTGTTCATGTATCTTTATAATAGAGTGATTTATAATCCTTTGGATATATAACCAGTAATGGGATTGATGGGTCAAATGGAATTTCTATTTCTAGGTCCTTGAGAAATTGCCACACTGTCTTCCACAATGATTGAACTAATTGACACTCCCACCAACAGTGTAAAAGTGTTCCTGTTTCTCCACATCCTCTCCAGCATCTATCGTCTCCAGATTTTTTAATGATCGCCATTTTAACCGGCGTGAGATGGTATCTCAATGTAGTTTTGATTTGCATTTCTCTAATGACCAGTGATGATGAGCATTTTTTCATATGTTTGTTGGCCTCATGTATGTCTTCTTTTGTAAAGTGTCTGTTCATATCCTTTGCCCACTTTTGAATGGGCTTGTTTGTTTTTTTCTTATAAATCTGTTTCAGTTCTTTGTAGATTCTGGATATCAGCCCTTTGTCAGATGGGTAGACTGCAAAAATTTTTTCCCATTCTGTTGGTTGCTGATTCACTCTAATGACTGTTTCCTTTGCTGTGCAGAAGCTGTAGAGTTTGATTAGGTCCCATTTGTCTATTTTGGCTTTTGTTGCCAATGCTTTTGGTGTTTTGGTCATGAAGTCCTTGCCTACGCCTATGTCCTGAATGGTTTTGCCTAGATTTTCTTCTAGGATTTTTATGGTGTTAGGTCTTATGTTGAAGTCTTTAATCCATCTGGAGTTAATTTTAGTGTAAAGTGTTAGGAAAGGGTCCAGTTTCTGCTTTCTGCACATGGCTAGCCAGTTTTCCCAACACTATTTATTAAACAGGAGATCTTTTCCCCATTGCTTGTTTTTGTCAGGTTTGTCAAAGATCGGAAGATTGTAGATGTGTTGTGTTGCCTCCGAGGCCTCTGTTCTGTTCCATTGGTCTGTTCCATTGTACTGGTACCAAAACAGAGTACTTTGCTGTTTTGATTACTGTAGCCTTGTAGTATAGTTTGAAGTCCAGGAGTGTGATGCTGCTTAGAATTGACTTGGCTATGTGGGCTCTCTTTTGGTTCCATGTGAAGTTTAAGGTGGTTTTTTCCAGTTCTGCGAAGAAGGTCATTGGTAGCTTGATAAGGATAGTGTTGAATCTGTAAATTACTTTGGGCAGTATGGCCATTTTCATGATATTGATTCTTCCTAACCATGAACACGGAATGTTTCTCCATCTGTTTGTGTCCTCTCTTATTTAGTTGAGCAGTGGTTTGTAGTTCTCCTTGAAGAGATCCTTTATGTTCCTTGTTAGTTGTATTCCTAGGTATTTTATTCTCTTTGTGGCAATAGTGAATGGCAGATTTTTCTTCATTTGGCTCTCTTTAAGTCTGTTTTTGGTGTATAGGAATGCTTGTGATTTTTGCACATTGATTTTGTATCCTGAGACTTTGCTGGAGTTGCTTATCAGTTTCAGGAGATTTTGGGCTGAGACGATGGAGTCTTCTAGATATACAATCATGTCGTCTGCAAATAGATACAATTTGACTTCCCCCCTTCCTATTTGAATACCCTTTATTTCTTTTTCTTGCCTGATTGCTCTGGCTAGAACTTCCAGTACTATATTGAATAGGAGTGGTGAGAGAGGGTATCCTTGTCTACTGCCAGATTTCAAAGGGAATGCTTCCAGTTTTTGCCCATTCTGTATGATATTGGCTGTTGGTTTGTCATAAATAGCTTTTATTGTTTTGAGATACGTTCCATCAATACCTAGTTTATTGAGAGTTTTTAGCATAAAGCACTGTTGAATTTTGTCAAAGGCCTTCTCTGCATCAATTGAGATAATCATGTGGTTTTTGTCTTTGGTTCTGTTTATGTGGTGAATTATGTTTATAGACTTGCGTATGTTGAACCAGCCTTACATCCCCGGAATGAATCCTACTTGATCATGGTGGATAAGCTTTTTGATGTGCTGTTGCAATCAATTTGCCAGTATTTTATTGAAGATTTTTGCATCTGTGTTCATCATGGATATTGGCCTGAAGTTTTCTTTTCTTGCTGAGTCTCTGCCGGGTTTTGGTATCAGGATGATGTTGGTCTCATAAAATGATTTGGGAAGGATTCCCTCTTTCTGGATTGTTTGGAATAGTTTCAGAAGGAATGGTACCAGCTCCTCTTTGTACATCTGGTAGAATTAAGCTGTGAACCTGTCTGGACCTGGGCTTTTTTTGGGTGGTAGACTCTTAATTGCTGCCTCAACTTCAGACCTTGTTATTGGTCTACTCAGGGTTTCGACTTCTTCCTGGTTTAGTCTTGTGAGGATGCAAGTGTCTAGGAATTTATCCATTTCTTCCAGGTTTACTAGTTTATGTCCATGAGTTGTTTGTAATGATCTCTAATGATGGTTTGAATTTCTGTGGAATCTGTGGTGATATCCCCTTTATCGTTTTTTATTGCATCTATTTTATTATTCTCTCTTTTCTTTTTTATTAATCTGGCTAGTGGTCTGTCTATTTTGTTAATCTTTTCAAAAAACCAGCTCCTGGATTTATTGATTTTTTGAAGGATTTTTTGTGTCTCTATCTCCTTCATTTCTGCTCTGATCTTAGTTATTTCTTGTCTTCTGCTAGGTTTTGAGTTTTTTTTTTGATCTTGCTCCTCTAGCTCTTTCAGTTTTGACGATAGGGTGTCAATTTTAGATCTCTGCTTGCTTCTCATGTGGGCATTTATTGCTATATATTTTCCTCTGGACACTGCTTTAAATGTGTCCCAGAGATTCTGGTATGTTGTGTCTGCATTCTTGTTGGTTTCGAAGAACATGTTTATTTCTGCCTTCATTTCATTGTTTATCCAGTCAAGATTCAAGAGCCAGTTGTTCAGTTTGCATGAGGCTGGGCCGTTCTGAGTTAGTTTCTGAATTCTGAGTTCTAACTTGATTGCACTGTGGTCTGAGAGACTGTTTGTTATGATTTCTGTTCTTTTGCATTTGCTGAGGAGTGATTTACTTCCAATTATGTGGTCAGTTTTAGAGTAGGTGTGATGTGGTGCTGAGAAGAATGTATATTCTGTGGATTTTGGGTGGAGAGTTCTGTAAATGTCTATTAGGTTTGCTTGATCCAGGTCTGAGTTCAAGTCCTGGATATCCTTGTTAATATTCTGTCTCGTTGATCTGTCTAATATTGACAATGGGGTGTTCAAGTCTCCCACTATTATTGTGTGGGAGTCTAAGTCTCTTTGTAAGTCATTAAGAACTTGCCTTATATATCTGTGTGCTCCTGTATTGGGTCCGTATATACTTAGGATCGTTAGCTCTTCTTACTGCATTGATCCTTTTATCACTATGTAATGCCCTTGTCTCTTTTGATCTTTGTTGGTTTAAAGTCTATTTTATCAGAGATGAGAATTGCAATTCCTGCTTCTTTTGCTCTCCATTTCCTTGGTAAATCTTCCTCCATCCCTTTATTTTGAGCCTTTGTGTATCCTTGCATGTGAGATGGGTTTCCTGGATACAGCACACCGATGGGTTTTGGTTTTTTATCCAATTTGCCAGTCTGTGTCTTTTGATTGGGGCATTTAGCCCATTTACATTTAAGGTTAAGATTGTTATGTAGAAATTTGATCTTGCCATTTTGATGCTAGCTGGCTGTTTTGCCCGTTAGTTGATGCAGTTTCTTCATTGTGTTGATGCTGTTTATCATTTGGTATGTTTTTGGAGTGGCTGGTACTGGTTGTTCCTTTCTATGTTTAGTGCCTCTTTCAGGAGCTCTTGTAAAGCAGGCCTAGTGGTGATGAAATCTCTGAGTACTTGCTTGTTCGCAAAGGATTTTATTTTTGCTTCACTTATGAAGCTTAGTTCAGCTGGATATGAAATTCTGGGTTGAAAGTTATTTTTCTTTAAGGATGTTGAATATAGGCCCCCACTCTCTTCTGGCTTGTAGGGTTTCTGCTGAGAGATCTGCTGTGAGTCTGATGGGCTTCCCTTTGTGGGTAACCCAACCTTTCTCTCTGGCTGCCCTTAGCATTTTTTTCTTCATTTCAACCCTGGTGAATCTGACGATTATGTGCCTTGGGGTTGCTCTTCTTGAGGAATATCTTGGTGTTGTTCTCTGTATTTCCTGGACTTGAATATTGGCCTGCCTTGCTAGGTTGGGGAAGTTTTCCAAGATAATATCCAAGTATTTTCCAGCTTGGATTCATTCTCTCTATCACATTCAGGTACACCTATCAAACATAGATTAGGTCTTTTCACATAGTCCCATATTTCTTGGAGACTTTGTTCATTCCTTTTTACCCTTTTTTCTCTACTCTTGCCTTCTTATTTTATTTCATTGAGTTGATCTTCGACCTCTGAAATCCTTTCTTCTGCTTGGTCAATTCGTCTTGTGTATGCTTCACGAAGTTCTTGTGTTGTGTTTTTCAGCTCTATCAATTCAGTCATATTCCACTCTAAGTTGTTTATTCTCATTAGCATTTTGTCAAATCTTTTTTCAAGGTTCTTAGTTTCTTTGCATTGGGTTAGAACACGTTCATTTAGGTCACAGAAGTTTCTTATTACCCACCTTTTAAAGCCTGATTCTGTCAATTCATCACACTCATTCTCCATCCAGCCTTGTTCCCTTGCTGGTGAGGAGTCGTGATCCCTTGTAGGAGGAGAGGCGTTCTGGTTTCAGACGTTTTCCTCCTTTTTGCACTGGTTTCTTCCCATCTTTGTGGATTTATCCACCTGTCGTCTTTGTAGTTGTTGACTTTCAGATTCGGTCTCTGAGTGGATGTCCAGTTTGTTCATGATGTAGTTATTTCCTTCTGTTTCTTAGTTTTCCTTCTAACAGTATGGCCCCTATGCTGTAGGACTGCTGAGGTCCACTCCAGGCCCTGCTTACCTGGGGATCACCTGCAGCAGCTACAGAACAGTGAGGTTTGCTGCCAGTTTCTTCTTCTGCTATCTTTGCCCCAGATGGATTCCCGCCAGATGTCAGTCTGAGCTCTCCTTTATGAGGTGACTCTTTGGATATATGGGGGTCATGGAGCTGCTTGAGGAGACAGTCTGTCCTTTATAGGAGCTCAAGTGCTGAGCTGTGAGCTCTGTTGTTCATTCAGAGCTGCTGGGCAGGAACGTGTAAGTCTGCTGCAGCGGAACTCATAAACCCCTTTTTTTCCCTAGGTGCTCTGTCCTGGGGAGTTAGGGCTTTATGAGTTTCCATTGTGCTGCTGGCTTTTTTTCAGGGCTGTCCTGCCCAGTGAGGAGGCAGCCTAGTCACTGTCTGCCTGCAGAGGCTTTGCTGAGCTGCTGTGGGCTCCACCCAGCTGCCCTGTGAACTTCCCTGCAGTCCCGTTTATACGGGTGTAGTTAGAACTGCCTCCACAATGGCAGCCCACGTCTATAATGGCGGATTCTGTCTGTAATGGTGGGCTGCCTCGACAATGGCAAACTACCTCTGTAGTGGTAGACTTCCTCAGTAATGGCAGACACCCCTCCCCCACAGAGCTGGACCATCCCAGGTTCAGCTGTGCTTGCTGTGAAACTCTCAATCCAGAGCGTTTCCAATTGCTGCTTTTTTGTGGGGGTGGGACCAGCCAAGCCTGATCACTTGGCTCCCTGCCTCAGAGAGCCTTTTTTTCAGTTGAACAGTTGACTGTCTCCCAGGTGTTCCAGTCGCCTGTTGAAAAGGTGCCGGGATCCGTGTGATTTCCCGTGCGGCAACCCACTGTGCCAGCTGAAACAGCGGTGCTGAGATTCCTGGCACTTTTTTGCCCAGGAATCTCCTGGCCTGGCTCCCTGTTTCAGTCCCCTTTTTAATCAGATGAATGGGCGACTCTGCCTTCCCGGAGCTCCAATCGCCAGCTAAAACTACGCGTGGACCCGTGTATTTTGTATGGAGAATCGCCGCGCCGGGGTGCCGGCAAAACAGCCGCACTGGCCAAAACAGCCATGCTGGTGACCCGTGGTGCTCCTCCGCCTGGGAATCTCCTGGTTTGTGGGCAATAAAAATCTGTTTGGAAATGCGGCGTCCACTCACCCTGCATGCTTTCACTGGGAGCTGCAATCCAGAGCTGCTCCTAATCAGCCATCTTGCATCGCTCCTCCTTTTTGTTTTTTTTAAATAAAAGTCATATGATAAGGCCAGATGTGATGGCTCACACGTGTAATCCCAGCACTTTGGGAGCCCAAGGTGCGTGAATCACTTGAGGTCAGGAGTTTGAGACCAGCCTGGCTAACGTGGCAAAACCCTCTCTACTAAAAATACAAAAACTAGCTGGATGTGGTAGTGTGTGCCTATAGTCCCAGCTACTTGGGAGGCTGAGGCATGAGAATCACTTGAGCCTGGAAGATGGAGGTTGCAGTGAGCCTAGATCACACCACTGCTCTCCAGCGTGGGCAACAGAGTGAGACTCGGTCTCAAAAAAAAGTCATGCGATAGCTTCTGCCATGTCATGATGCAGCAAGAAGGACCTCACCAGATGTGACTCCTCAAACTTGGACTTCTGCACCTCCAAATTCATAAGCCCAATACATTTCTGTTTATTATTACTCACCCAGTCTGTGGCATTCTGCTATAGCAGAATGAAAGGGACTAAGACAACATTATATCATACCTACGATGTATTCCCTATATGAGAAGCATTTCTAAAATGAATTTAAAATATATCACTTATAATAGCATCAATAAACATCAAATAATGAAGGATAAATCTTGCCAAAAATTGTATCACGTCTCTATACTAAAATAATAAATGTAATTAGTAAAACTGAAGAGGATATAAATAAAAGGAGGTGTATTTTATGTTCATAGGTTTGAAAGCTTGGTTCTCAAATGGAGCTTTAAATTCTATAGCATGGCAAAATGGCATAACAAATTTTCAGAAATAGATCATTTCTAAAATGCATTTAAAAATACAGAGGCTAAGAATAGCCATACTAATCTTGAAGAAAAAAAAGGGAAGGAAAAGTACCTCTACTAAATGTTCAGATTTTTAATTAACTATTTAGAAATTGTGGTTTGCTTTCAAATATGGACATGTAGAACAATAGAACAAAGTAGAGAATTCAGAAATATTGCTACACATATATTTCTGATATTGAATAAAGGCGGCACAGTAGAGACAAATAGCCTGTAAGTGGAACTAAGACAACTGGATATAAAAACTCCCTCCAACGTTTTTCTGTCTTCTACTCATCATATATAAAAATCCGTGTCAAGTAGATTATATATATAAATGGTAAAGGAAAAACCTTTAAACTATTGTTGAAGTGTTGTCAAGCTATGCCACATAGCCCAAAACCAGCTTACCACATGCTTTTGTATGTCCTGTGAGCTAAAAATGGCTTTTACATTTTTATATAATTAAGCAAAATCAAAAGAAGAATTGCATTTTTATGATGTGTGAAAATTATGTAAAATTCAAATTTCAGTTTCTATAAAGACATACTGGAACATAAACATTCTCATTAAATTAGGTACTCTTTATGGCAGCTTTTGTGCTAGAAGAACAACCTTCAGTAAATACGAGAAAACAGTGTGACCTGAGAAACAGAAATATTTACTACCAGGCTCTTTACAAAAAAGTTTTGGCAATCACTGCATTAGAGGATGATATCAAAGAATATATTTTTTACCTTTTTGCTGATGAAGATTTTTTTAAACAGGACTGAGAAAAGATTGATAAATTGGCCCTTGATAAATTAAGAATTTCTTTTAGTCAAAAAACATAAAGAATGAACAGACAAGTCACATAATCTGAGAGGTATTTGCAGCATATGTTATTGAAAAATTGTTATTAATTAGAACATATCAAGAGCATTTAACAAAAAAATAACAAAACAGAGACAAATAGGAAAACTTTAAATGTACAAAATTTGATGAAGCTCTCTAGAAGAAAGATATTCATATGGCCAATAAACATGTCACAAGGTGTTCAATCACATAAATCATCAGAAGAAATCAAAGTAGTAATAATGGAATACTGCAGCAAATCAACAAATATGACAAAATTAAAAGGCTAACAGCAGTTATTACCAATGACCTAGAATAAAATAGATCTCTTATATATTCCTGGTGAGAAAGTAATTTGGTACAATTACTTTGAGAAACCTTTGGTGTTTGTCCAGGTTGAAAACATGTAGCTATTTGGGTAGAAATCCTACCCAACAGAAAGGTACCATTTGTAGTCATGCAAAAATGAAAATAATAGCACTATATATAACATTACTATTCTGGAAATTACACACATGCCCAGGAGCTCTACACATATATCGTGGAGTAATCACCCAACGAATACCAAACAGAAGTGAAAATAAATGAACTATTTTTTCCATGCATTAACATGAATAAATAAAATAGGCATAGTATTGACTGAAAGAAACCAGACACAAAAGGTATGTTCTGTACAATCACATTTATACAAATTCCAAACACTGTTAAAACTAATGTTACTGGTCATATTTGGAGAGATGAGAAGGGATGGTAGAGACAAGAGGGTGACCTGGAATGTGCTGTTAATTTTCTGTTTCTTGACCTGCATGGCGGTGTATTGAAATCATGATTTGTACACTGTTCTGTGTATTTTAAAACATGAAAGGATAAAATTGAATGAGGAAATTTTATGGCATTTATTGAAATTAGATAAATTTGTCTTAAGAAGTAAACTTGTTAGAAAAATCTTGGACAGATTGGAGTCCGTAGTGCCATCACTTCTTTCTAAATATCCAAGAAAAGTAAATTCCTTTTATAATTTTGAAAAAAAAAAAGAAGAGTCAGTAACAACAGTATTTTAAATAATAATGTTTCAGACAAAACTGGCTAACTAAACCTGGCAACATTGTATTGAATCAGCCATAGTAGAAGCGCCATGCTCATATTGACACTCCTGTTAATCAATATTATTTGGATTGAGTTTATGTTCAATAAGTATGATCAAAAGCTGCTACTTTTTTAAATGGTCTATTCCAAAATATTTCTTCTTCATTATAATATTCTACTTATATCTTTTTGCAAATTGTATTAGAGTTTTGAGAAAAGTAAATTGGTTTCTGAAAGAATTGAAAACATGGGCACTTGCCGTTTGGCTCCAATTTATTATTAAATGCATTATACATAACATAATACACCTTCCTAATAAGTAAACTTTAATGAAACATAGAAAATTGCAAATAAGTAAAATTAAAGAAATACAGTTTTAAAGTATCTCACCCTAATGAGGAGTATAAAATATTCATTCTAGTCCAAGTTATGAGAGTACTTTCTGGCATAGTTATATTTAGGTTAAAACAAATTCACTGTGAAATCATTTATGTAATCAATCTAAGTCTCGTTACCCTTATTACAAGACAGTATGCCATCTCTCATCAACAACTAATTCTATATTTAATCAAACATAAAAGTCTTAAGATAGCTGAGGTATTAAAATTCTAGTGGACTAACACCCATTAAACAAAATATTTTTTAAAAGTTGAACTGAAGAGAATATGCAGCATACTTTATTACATGTAAAACAAATAAGAAATAAAGTAGAATATTAAGTTATCCCCAAAAGGATTTTTGCAGTTTCTCTTCATTTTTATTTCTGGATTTAAGGTTTAGAAATATGCTCATAGAGTTAACTTTTACATTTTATGCTTAGTCCTTTATTTCTCGGGCAAACGGTTCAGAACAGGGAGGCACCTGCTCCATTTCACTTTAAAATTCAATGGATAATAAAGAAAAAAATCATAGTGCATATAAACCCTCTCCAAAAAATGAAAAAGGGGAAAAGGGAGCTCAAAAAAAAAAAACCTAGCAGTGCTTCTTTCCTGGATGTTTGAGTATGCCTTCCCTGCTCAAAAGATAGAATCTCAGTTACAGAAGTGCATGGTGAATGAGAAAAGGAAGCCACATCAAAGTGCCTGAATTATACCAGCACATTCTTGGATACCCATTTGTGTGTAAAATCAAAGCAGCCAGAAGTGAACTGATTCCTGAGTCTTCTCCACAAATCTACACCTATGAATAATTCAGACTCTAAAGGAAAAAATACAAGAAAGACTATGTCACTGAAGGGAAAATTAATAGAACAAACAGATAAGTTTTAAGTTCAGGTTCATTGGAATGTAAATATACATACAGTAAAATTCTGACAGATACATATCAAATGTATCTGATATGGTTTGGCTTTGTGTCCCCACACAAATCTCATCTTGAATTGTAATCCCCAAGTATGGAGGGAGGTGCCTGTGGGAGACGATTGGATCATGGGGTGGTTTCCCCCATGCTGTTCTTATGACAGTAAGTGAGTTCTCATAAGATCTGATGGTTTTATAAGTGTTGGACAGTTCCTGTTTAACACATACACACACTCCTGCTGCCTTGTGAAGAAGATGCCTGCTTCCCCTTATACCATGATTGTAAGTTTCCTGAGGCTTCCCCAGCCATTTGGAGCTGTGAGTCAGTTCAGTTTCCTTTGTTTATAAATTACCCAATCTCGGATAGCATCTTCTTAGCAGAGTGAGAATGGACTATCATGGTATTAAAATCAAATGAAGAATAATTCCAACACCATAAAAAATTGCCTCAAAAAATGTTGTCATCAATCTCCTATCCTCACAAGTCCTTGAAAATCGTTAACTTGTTTCCATTCCTTTCCTTTTGCCTTTTTCAGAATGACTTATAAATAAACATCATAATAACATGCAGCCATTTGAATCTGACTTCTTTCATTTAGCATAATGCATTTGGGGTCTGTGCATATGTTTGCTCATATCAGGAATAGTTAATTTTTTATTGCTGAATAGTATTCCACTTTAACGGATGTACTATAGTTTATTTACGTATTTATCTATTGAAAAAAGATTTATTTCCAGATTTTGATAATTATGAACAAAGCTACAACAAATATTGTATAAATTCGTCTTATGTGAACATGTTTTAAATTGCCTTGGATAAATATGTAGACATAGGATTGCTGCGTCTTGAGATAAATGACAATTTATTATAAAAAACTAGCAACTGTTTTCTAAAGGAGCTGTGCTATTTTGTAATTCTGCTATCAATGTACAAGAGTGCCAGTTATACTATATCGCATCAGCACTTCATACTATCACTTTAAAAGTGTAGTTATATTAAAGGTGTTAGGTGGCATTTTCTTATTAAAATTTGTAGTTATCTAGAGAATAGTGATGGTGAATGTCTTTTCACGTGTTTATTGGCCAAATGTCTATCTCCTTAGGTGAATGGGCAACATTTTGCCCAATTTGTCGTACTGTTTTAAAAAATTATTATTTTGGTTGAATTTTGAGAAACTTAAAAAATCTCAGCAGACTTGTATCAGACATACATTTATTTTTTTCATTCTGTAGCTTATGGTTTTAATAGAGTCATTTGAGCATCAGCTGTTGATTTTGATGAAGTCCTGTTGATCATCTTTTCTTTTACAAGTTGTGTTTTTGTGTACCACTTAAGAAAACATTTTCTAAACCAGAGTACCAAAATTTTTCTTCTATGATATAGCCTAGAAATGTTATAGCTTTAGGTTTGTTCTTTAGGTTTATGATCCATTTAAATTTTAATATGCTGCAAGGTATGATTTGAAGTTTTTTAAAATATGGACGTCTAGTTGTTTCAGCACTCTGTTGAAAAGATTATCTTTCATACATTGAATTGCCTTTGAGTCTTTGTCAAAAATCAGTGAACTGTATATATGCAAGTTTCATTTTGCACTTTGTTCCATCGACCTATGTATCTATTCTTTCCGTAATGTTACACTGTCTTTTTTTTTTTTTTTAACTTTTATTTTAAGTTCGGGGGTACATGTGCAGGTTTGTTACATAGGTAAACTTGTATCATGGGGTTTGTTGTATAAATTATTTCATTACCCAGGTATTATGCCCAGTACCCATTAGTTATTTTTTCCTAATTCTCTTTCTCTTCTCATCCTCCACCTACAAGTATATTCTGGTGTGTGTTGCTCCCTGCCATATGTCCATGTATTCTCATCATTTAGCTCCTACTTACAAGTGAGAATATGCAGTATTTGGTTTTCTATTCTTGTGTTTGCTAAGGATAATGACCTCCAGCTCTATCCATGTCTCTGCAAAAGACATGATCTTGTGCTTCTTTATGGCTGCATACTATTCTATGGTGTATATATACCACATATTATTTATCCAGTCTATTATTGATGCACATTTAGATTGATTCCATGTCTTTGCTATTGTGAATATGCTGTCTTAATTGCGGTAGGAAAGTCTTGAAATCATATAGTGTGCATACTGCAACTTTTTCACAATTGTTTTCACCGATGAAAATTCTGTGATTTTCCTTGTAAATTTTAGAATCAACTTGATGATTTCCATGAAAAACGATCTGAGATTTTCAGTGAATTGTGAGAAATTCATAGAACAATTTGGGGACAAGTAGTGTCTGATCAGCAGACTCTTGCAATACAAGAACATGGTATAATTAGGTTGTCTTTAATTTCTGCTATCAGTGTTGTATAGTTTTCAGCATAGAAAACGTACATAAGTTATTATAAAAAGTTTAATTTACAATAACACCAAAAACATAAGACTTATAACCTTTATGTATACTCTCTTTTTATAAAATATGAGCTTATCATTTTATGTATTTATTATTTTATTATATGAGAACATACATCTAAGCAAATTATTTTACATATATTAAATGTTGTATCTATAGTCACATTTAATTTTTTGCAACTTGGTTTTTTGCTCAATATTATGTAGCTATAGCATGTTATTAAGATTTATCTATTGTAAAGTCATAGTTAATTTTTCTGTTGGGTTTTATTTTTTAAAAATATTGAGTTGCAAATGTTAAGTATATATTCAGGACACAAAATAATTTTTGATATGTGTTATAGACTATTTTATCCCAGTTTTCATATTGCTTTTGCTTTTTACTATCATCTTAACAACTAAAATTGTACTGTGGGATAATTTCAGTTTTACCTAGAAGTTGCAAAGATTGTACAAAGTTCCACATACCCCCTCATCCAGTTTCCGCTATTGTGAACATCCTACATACATACCGTACATTTGCCACAATTTATAAACCAACATTGTTATTCTACCATAAATTAAACTCCACTTTGTTTTTATTTCACCAGTTTTCCTAATATCCCTTCTCTGTTTTAGGATACAATCTAGAATACCACATTGCATTTAGCATGTTAAATTTTAATGAAGATACCTTCTCAAATTTTTTCTTCAGCTTTTATTTTAAGTTCCAGCATACATGCACAGAATGTGCAGGTTTGTTACATGGGTAAGCATGTGCCATGTTGGCCACATGAATGTCTTCTTTTGAGAAGTGTCTGTTCATGTTCTTTGCCCACTTTTAATTGGAGTGCTTGTTTTATTCCTATAAATTTGTTTAAGTTATTTGTAGACTCTGGATATTACACCTTGTCAGATGGATAGATTGCAAATATTTTCTCCCATTGTGTATGTTGCCTGTTCACTCTGACAATAGTTTCTTTTGCTGTGTAGAAACTCTTTAGCTTTATTAAACACCATTTGTCATTTTTCACTTTTGTTGATACTGCTTTTAAGTATTGAATTTTCTATTTTTTAATATTTATGTTGGGGAATTTTTCTTATGAATTTTTTATGTAAATGTTCTTTCCCACTTAAAATTATAATGTAGTTACCTGCATTTTTTGGAAGTTTTAAAGTTTCGTTTTTCACATTTATGGTTAATTAATCTTTACTTCATTTTTGTAAGATGTAAGGAGGGTTTTTTTTTTTCCCCATGTGGACAATCAGTTGTACTAAGACCTCTGGTTGAATAATTATTCTTTACACATGAATCTAAAATATCTTCTTTGTCATATCAAGTTTCCATGTATATTTCATTTGGTGAATTTGTTGACATCTGGGTGATATTGCATGGCCATTTTCACACAGGTCTCTCTTTTTCTTCTTTTTCATTGATAATTTTTATCCTTTGGGCCCCAAGATAAATTTTTAAGTTATTTTTTCAATTTCTACAAGAGGCTTTATTGGAATCATATTTGAAAATGAGGACCAGGATTTTTGTGAAATAGCCATATGTACTACAACAATTTTAATAGGTCAAATAATTAAATTGTGCAAAGTGTGAGTATTCCAGATTGAGTTTCTTGGTAAAATGACTCCAAGAAAATTAGCACATAGGAAATTTATTTGACAGTGCTCTCAGGACCAACATTTTTGGAGGGCAAAATGAGGAGGGAGAAAGAGAAAAAGCAGGATAGTTTAGAGGGAAAAGTTGGAATGCAATGCCATCATGGTAAGGTGGCAACCCCAATGGGAGCACTGATGGTAAGACTGGCTTTCAGACTTGCCAGGGTTGGGCAAAAGAGGCCAGGTATCTATAGCTATGGATAGACCAGCCATTGGAAAACAACTGGACATCCGGGTGTCTTAGTGAGTTTGGGCTAATATAACAAAGTACCATAGACTGTATGGCTTATAAAAATGAAAATTTATTTCTCAAAGTTCTAGAGCTTAGGATCAGAGTGCCAACATGGTCAGTTCTGGTAAGAGGCTTTTTCCAGGTTGCACACTGCGGTCCTCTCATTGTATCCTGGTGGAAGGAGGCCAGGAGCACTTTCTGTAGGATAATGAGGACTCTACCCTCGTGATCTAATTATCTCCCCCAGGCCGCACCTCCTAAGATTGTATTGGGGAATTTCAACATACGAGTTTTAGGACGACACAAAGATTCAGTCCATTGCATCACGTTAGTTTTTTCTTTGTTTTTGCTGTTTTTTTTTTTTTCTTTATTTTTAATTATTATTTTATTATATATATATATTATTGCACTTTTGGTTCTGGGGTACATGTGCAGGATTATTGCATAGGTACATACACGGCAACGTGGTTTGCTGCCTCCATCCCCCCGTCACCTATATCTGTCATTTCTCCCCATGTTATCCCTTCCCAACCTCCCTACCCCCTGCTGTCCCTCCTCTATTCCCCTCAACAGACCCAGTCTGGTCCTTGTCAAGGTTTGAAACAACCTAGCTATTGTCTATTCTAGTAAAAAATCATTCGGTCCTGTAGCTTCAGGAGAGTTTCAGCTAGGAGTTGGGCTAGAAAATCCTTAATAGACTGGCAGCTACCTCTGACTTCCTCATTTCTTACCTCCACATTGTTTTCCCCATTCACTTTTACTATTAAGAGCAACAGTATATGTGCATGTTGGTAGCTTTAACAGACTATGAAGTTACAGTGAAAATTTGCACTACTCATACTCCAAAGCATAAGGGAGAACAATTTCTTTGACCTCCTCAGGAGACAAATAGTTACATCACAGGATAAGCTCCCAGGTTAATTCTTAGGGGTAAGTGTTTACAGTTCACAGAGTTATGCAGTTCATAACGTTGAGGATATACTCCATTATAAACTGGAAAGAGAGATTATCTAGGACATGGAGAGAATCATTTACATTTGAAAAGGTTGTGTTTACAAAGAGGCTCAAGGGTCAAAGAGAAGTCGGCTGCCTCTTTTCCTCTTTATAAGCAAATACAATTCATTTTTAAAAGTTTACTTTTATAGCAGTCTTTGGGGATATGATTCTGCTCTTGTTACTCTTAACTCTCATGATAGCTCACTTTCTTCCTTTCATAAAGTTTGTTTAGATTGTGAGTTCATATTTGGCTGATTCTGAACAGTAGAGATCGTGAATGATGTGAGAAAGTATGATCTCCCAGAAAATGATCCCTACAAGCTTTTCCTTTGGTCTCTGGGCCACTGTGCACCATTAATTTGACTCCAGGGGGTCAAGTTGGGGGGTTAGGATTTCAACAAACGATTTTAGGAGAACAGGATACTTTTGTCTTAACATTTCTGTTTGAAGTTCCCCAAATTTGGTTACAAATTATACTGAGAAGGATACCTGTATCCGATTTCTACATAGGTGACAAAAAAGCTGACACACAGTCCTTCTTATTGCTACTTTTGATACTACAGAAAGGTTTCTGCAACTCTTTCACTGATATTATAGTTTGTTGAGAGTCTTGACTCTGCATGTGTATGTGCGTGCCCGCGTGTGTGTACGTGAACTCATTTCCAACCCTCTGCCTCATTTACCCCAAGGCTTTGTCTTGTATTCTCCACATAGGATTGCAACATCCTATGCCATTCACAGCTTCAGTGCTTACTATATGTATTACATTTCTTTTTTTCTTTTCTTGTTGGGGGGCACCTACAGATTTCCTTTCTATTTTTTTAATATAAATAGATATATATTTAAACATACCATGGTTATAATTTGTCCAGAAATTTTAAATTTTTTAGAGGAATGTTTGTCACATATTCATAAGCAATTTTGCCCATATTGTGCTTTAGAATATTTTTTATTTTCTGTTTTTCCTCTTTGTCTCATCTGTCTGCAATCAATACTTTTCTATAGTTATAGAAAATCTCCCTCAGCCTTATCAAAGAGTGGAAGCAAGAACAAATAGAAATCTAATCAATGGATACCTTCTATCATTCTAAGTAAAACCTTACAAATTTACTAACTTCAAAAAGTCTTAAACTCATAAAGATAAAATGATGCTCTGTTTTTCAAATTTGGGGCTAGAATGGAAATTGAAATAAAACAAAATATACTTGATTATAATAATTTTACTAGTTTATATATTATTATCCTAGAAATTTATACAACAGAATTATTTTGGAAAAAACGTATGAATAAGTGTTGTGTTTCACTAATAGGGAGAGAAGTGTGTTTGTATGTACGCAGAAAGTTAGAACTAGAATTTCTAGACTTGGTAAAGAAGAAGTAAGAATGAATTAGTAGAAGTAGAAAAGGTTTAAAATAAGCTGGGCAACAACAGTGACAATACATAAACATTGGTACAGGGATAGGAAGAATACATAATCTGGGAGGTACTTGAATAGCTAATTTTATTGTCATGTTTACTAATATAAAGAACACCTTTTGTAGGAATTTGTAATATATCTTAGATATTATATTTACTAACTTAGATATTCTTAAATATATTAGTTATAATATATATGAATTATTTCCTTGTTTATGATACAGTAAACTTCTCAAGCAAAGACTCCTGTTACATATCAAATACAATTCAGTTGTAATTTGAGGAACTAGTCTAATTAGTTTGACTTCTGCATTGTTGAATTCTGAATGCATCTGCTCAGAAAATTCATAAGTTGATCTGTCTACAGCTTGATGATTTATTAAAGTTTCACCCAGTTTCTTTCTATAAAGTTAGGGTCCTGGGCAGGGGACCACAGTTTTAGGGCTCTATTCTTCTACTCTGTCTCATTCTGGGAAAAAAATTTTTTTCACTGAGGTTTTTGTGAAGTTTATCACTTATAAAATTATTTTCTAGGGTTGGGGAGAGCCCCTTCTCAAAGTCAAGATGAGCTTATTATATGGCTTCTAAAATCCATACACATCTGTCCCACCATCAGACCACAACTAACCAAAACATCTCTGGCTGTTTAAACATGATGTCCAAACACACTTTCAAACTTGTAAACAATTCTGTAATCCCAGTAAAAAAAATAATGTATAAATAGAACATATGTAGAAAGGCTTTCTGACATTAAAAAAAAAATCAATCCATGTCATTGAGCAAAATTTCCATTAAATGTAGAGATAATAAAGTAAGTGGATGGAAGGATCTCCATGTCCTAGCAACCCTGAACTAAAAAAAGAAGAGTAATTCAACGTTCTTATTATCAGTTCGACTGTTCAACTCACTGCAGTTTTTGAACACCACTTCTAGAAAAATTCAGTTTAAAATAACATCAGTAAGACTCATACCAAGATTTTTAAAACTTGGGTAGTCTGTTAAGTAAATTTCTCTGTAAATTCACTCAATAATATGCTTCTGTGTAGTATTCCTTTGTTACTGTACATTCAGCGAGAGTCCTTCTTTTTAGCACGCACTCTTTTATTATTGGAGATATGGAAATGAATATGACAAATTTAGTTACCTCTGATTTGCTGATACAATAGAAGTCCCTTCAGGTGATGCCAGAGGGCCCATAATCTTACTTAGAGGGTCATGGACAATGCTATGCAGTGAGGAGTTACTTGATGCTTACTCTATATCAGACAGCCTACTAAAGACTAGGAAAATGTATTAGGTGCCAGAAAGATTGAAGTTGACCTAATTTGATATTTTAATAACATACTTCTGTAAACTATTAGTTGATATGTAAGTGTGCCAAACAATATGCTTATGACAGGAATATGTGTTTTAATTTTATACTGTAAATACAATTTTAAGACAGAAAGATTTAGTATGTATAATAGTTTATTAATGTTAATAAATAACTTATAACTTTCCAAAATGGCAAGCCTTCTAAACAACTCATTGCTCGTGTTATTCTCCGAATGGCACTCTGATTGATAAAATTGAGACTGAAGATGTGCATATATAATTTATATACATTATGTGTGTGTATAGAGAGATATTATATAGCTAAATCTGAATTATGTAAATATATATGTACACATATATTATTTTGTGTGTGTGTGTGTGTGTATATATAGAACCTTAAGGCATAACGTATGCTGTTACCATGTGATATGGTTTGCTCTTTGTCCCTCCCCAAATCTCATGTTGAGTTTTTATCCTCACTGTTGGAAAAGAGGCCTAGTGGGAAATGATTAGATCTTGAAAGTGGATTTCCCCCATGCTGTTCTTGCAGTCATTTACATTCGAAAAAATGTGGCACATATACACTATGGAATACTATGCAGCCATAAAAAATGATGAGTTCATGTCCTTTGTAGGGACATGGATGAATCTGGAAACCATCGTTCTCAGCAAACTGACACAAGAACAGTAAATCAAACACTGCATGTTCTCACTCATTAGTGAGTGTTGAACAATGAGAACACATGGACACAGGAAGGAGAGAATCACACACTGGGGTCTGTTGGGCGGGGCTAGGGAAGAGACAGCAGGGGTTGGGGAGGTTAGGGAGAGATAATATGGGGAGAAATGCCAGATATAGGTGATGGCGGAATGGAAGCAGCAAACCACATTGCCATGTGTGTACCTATGCAACAATCCTGCGTAATCTGCACGTATACCCCAGAACCTAAAGTACAATTAAAAAAAAAAAAAATCAAAAAAAAAAAAAGAAAGAAAATGTTATGTTTACAAAGAGGGCTCAAAAGTCACAGAAGTCAGCTGCTTTATTCCTCTTTATAAACAAATAACATTTATTTTTAAATGTATACTTTCATAGAAGTCTTTGGGGATCTGATTCTGCTCAAATCACTTGTAATAGTGACTTCTCATGAGATCTGGTTGTTCACAGAAGTGTGTAGCACTTCCCCCTTTGCTGTCTCTTCCTCCTTGCTCCTACCATGTAAGACGTGCCTCACTCCTCTTTGCCTTCCATCAGGATTATAAGTTTCCTGAGGCCTCCCCAGTCATACTTTCTGTACAGCCGGTAGAACGGTGAGCCAATTAAACCTCTTCCTTTTAGAAATTCATTTCAGGTAGTTCTTTATACCAATGCAAAAACAGACTAATATGCCATGTGACATATGCTTGTCATTTAATCATCATTTTCTTTATCATTTTGAAATTCAATGGGGGTCAATATATTCAGCTAGTATTTAGCAGGAACTCTGCTAAATAACCCATCATGAGGATAACAATCTTGTCTGCCAGATAATTGGACAATAATGATTCTGGAGATTCTGAAGAATTTTCCCCCTGTCTCAGTCTTTGAAAATCTACCTTTAAACACTGAACTGTAACAGCATCTCCCAGGATATACTCAGAGTACTCCTGATGAGAAGGTGATAAGGTTGCTGTTCTTGGGGAATCTTAGCAGCTTTTTACTTTTTATCGTCAATTCCTTAAGGCTATCAACTTTAAATGTCATAGAATTGTGGCTAGTATTTGTTTAATTTTTTTAAATATCTGTGACTATACATCCCTCATCATTCTTAATCTTGTGTATTTTTATTTTCCTATTAAACTGCTATTTTTAAAGAAGCAGTTTTGGATTCATGCCGTCTTCCGACTAATTCTTCGATTTTTACTTCATTCATTTCAGCTTGTATATTTATTATTTTTCTACATTTTGGGGGACATTTTCTTGTTCTTTTTCTTAAAGTAAACATCAGTTAAAAATTCTTAGAATGAGCATTAAGAAACTTTCCTTCTTAATAATCACATTACTTAACTTTAAGTACCTCTTTCTTCCTCTGTGAAGAATATGACCTGTGTCTCACAGGCTTAATAGACACTCTTTAACAAAAGGTGATACAATTTTAGTGGAGTTTTTTAGATGCAATATCTAAAGATTACTATCTAAGAATTATTTCCTACTTTCTAAATACAATGTTATTTTTGACCAAGTTTTCAATTTTTTTCCTGTACATTTTTAGATTGTGATTTCAGAATTTGTCCTTTTATATATTAAATTTGCTGTGCTTATCTTCTCTACTGGCTCCATCCACATCTTAAAGGGACTTATTGATGTTTCATAGTACATTTGTATTTATCTCATCTGTTTCATCTTGCACACTTTTGCTTTCAAAACAAAAATATTGACTTAAAATATCATTTTTATTGATGTCACAATAACACAAACTCTAATTTTACACAAGTGAATCTTTCTGCCCCATTTATTTTTTCACTTTACTGTTTTATATACACACACATATTGTGACTTACTCAAAAGAATTTCTTCTCAATTTTATTTTCTCTCATACTATGGTCTTTTTCTGGTTGATTTATTATTTGGCTTGATTATTTGATCTAGTATTTTCTTCAAACAGGGTTTGTGGGTGATATTTTATCTCAATCCTGCCATATCCACAAGTATCTTTCATTTATCTATACAAGTGAATGACATCTTGGGTAGGTATAAAACAGATATTCCAATTTAGTCTTTCCTCAACTCAAATAAATGTTCTTCAAATAAATATTGTTTATTCATTGTTTCCTCTCTTCCATTTGTTTTTTTCTCTTTCTGTACCTCATGGCATTCAGATTGATCTGTCCTAAGACTCTTATAATTTCTATTCTTTTGCATTTTTGTTCTACGATTTAAAAAAATTCTTGTTTTCTTAAGCCAGCAACTATGCACTGAGTATCCTTTCCTTTTTGTCTCATTTTAAAACATTGCTCTTATTTCTTGAATTGTGCTGTCTCCTTCATTGGCTCTGTTTGGTTGAATCCTCTTCATGTTCTGTTTCTCTTCCTGTCTCCCTTCAGGTGTACTTTTAAATCTGTCTGTTGTTTGAGGTTGAGGTATAGGCATGCACTGTGAGTTTCAGTAGATCTGTGAGTGATGTCGGAAAACGCATTCTCCACCACACATGTGGTTTGATGTACCTAGGTTTCAGTCTACTATTATACCACCAGCAGAGGGCTGCCATTTTCCTATGCTCTTTAAACTTCAGAAGTAAGGCAAGTAGCCCACCTTCTTTTTGGATGTTTGGGGACCAGAGAAATCAGATACACTTAAAGGTACTCATGTCAGTCTTCCCACTGAAAAGTCTACAGATATCAGTGAATTCAGCATTTCCTATAGTGCTCTGGGTTATGATCGACACATTTGGGCAGTCTGACCAAGTACCCAGCCTCTCTACTGAGCAACCAAGCAGGAATTCCATACCTCTCCCTCAGTCTGGTTCCATAGGCATCCCAGACCTCAGTCATACCACACCACTTGCTGACCCAGTAGCTGGCCCGGAAAGGGACACTTGCTGGAGTTCAGAGTGGAGCAAAAACCAAGACATTTTTCTCTTTAAAGACAAATTTCCAGCACAGCATCTCTTTCAAGTTCATTAGAAATAAAAGTTTTTAAACAATCACAACTTAAATAACTTTAAAACAAGAAATGCATTAGCATCTTTATTACAAATGTAATTGGTTTTCTTTTATTTTTCTTCATGGAGATAGGGTCAGTAGTTAAAAAACACCACTGTAAAATCTGCAATTTAAATTTCATTTCATGCTGCATTGTAGAAATAGTTTACATAAATAGCATCCATTAATCATTTAAAACAAAGGTTAAATGTAAATCAGGATCCTGTTATTTATTTCTATGATTATTTATGGGTTTCTAGTAAAGTTTGAATTTTCTGAGGGTGAAAGAATTAATGTTTTTGAAAGTAAAATATCTTTAAAGTTGATAACACAGAAATAAATTGACCTGGAAAGAATGCTATAGCATCACAAGCAGCATTTGAAGCTAAGGAGCATGCTAGCTCTCAATCACAATTTTAATTATGTGCTAATTTTATTGAAAATTTTTTTTCTTTAGTATTTCTGTCTGCTAATACTAAATAACTACATTGAACATAATTCTAGGAAAAATGATACCTTTCTGGTGGCTTCAATTTTTTGAAGAGGGTTAGAATATTCGTTTCATTATTAGTTTATTCAACAAAAGATGGTAGTAAAAAATATATATCAGTATAAGTTAGTGAAGACCAACTAGTATTAAACTACACTGACAAAGAGAAAACATATCTGGATAAACGCTCTGTTTCAGTGATTTGCAGAAATCATTATTCATTTCTTGATTAGAAGATACTTGAGTAATTGATCAACTCTTCATTCATCATTCTAAACTACTGCTCCTGGGTAATTACAGTTAAAGTATGTCTTTTCTTCAGTTTGTTTCTTACAGTTTTACTCTTTTAACACAGTTGTGATATGATACTAATATCAAGAATGACAGTCCGAACTTTAGGAAAGAAGTTAAACAATTTGACATTTTATTATTTTACTAAAGTTCAGTGTGAAAGCATAAAATATGTTACCTAAATTAAATATATCTAAAAGAAATTAACATTTTGATGCATAAGTACACAAAAATGTTTACGGTCACAGTCTCTTTAAAAATCGAAGCAGCAAAACAGAACAATCATGTTTATTTCAGCACTCAGTAACATCCTATTTTATTGTGTTGCATTCTTTATGTAGGCTGTTAGGGGTATATTTAGCAGTGATATTTATGAAACAGTACCTTCTCTGAATACCCAAAATGAAAATTTTATATTCTAATGAGCAGTATCATTGTGGTTAGGCATCGTTATCTCTTATTTAGTTTTCTAGATATTTTTGTGCAACAAAGTCCTGAGAAATATTTGAAGTAAAAATAGGAAGTGATTTTTCTTAATATAAGAGCTCCTTTAATGTTGAATACAAATTTTTCAGTACATTTATAATTATTTTAACAAATTAATATCTATTCAGAGAAAATTTAGTTTACTAGGATGTCGATTTTAAATATCTGAAGCAAAGTTCAAGTAATTTTTTCAATAAACAATTTTAATGACTTTACATTCATATTATTCCAACATTATGTTATCCAAGGTGGGTTATTTGCAAATACAACAGTGTGTAGCTCAGTGTCTCACTCAAAATCATACTTTAATTATGCTGTAAACACATTTTGTGCTTCTCTTTGCTAGTCCAAGAAAGCAATTACACTTTAACTGTTCCTTTTTGATGAAATAATAATCAGAATGCATTAACTTGTTTAAAAAGTTAGATGACTCAACTTAGTATCATTTAGAGAGTGGAGATAAATGAATCAGGTTCCAGAAATCATTTTCAGAGTTTGGATAACAGTAAAACTTCTTAGAAGTTTCCATTTGAAATCTAGGTCACCATGACTACCTTTAAAGGCAGTATGGCTCCAAAATGATCCTTTTACAATTTATTCTTCAAAATGAGCAAAGTCTGTATTTAATATCTCCTGTGAACATGAAACAATGTGTATAGCAAGCACACAATGGGAAACTTTATAAATCAATTTACAATTTAGACAAAGTGTATTTTTGATACTATCCTAAAAGGACAAACATGAGCCCTTGAACACCATATGTGGTCTGCATTATGGCTGGTTGGCAGCAATCCATAATCTATTTCCAGCAGTCACTATTTCAAAAATTTATGAGGACCTGGAAAGCACAGAAGGGCTAAAGATGCCACTTGAGTTCTGCTTATTAGCATAGTCATTAAGCCTAATCAATAATTGATGAACCATTTGTGGAAAACATATGGGTTAAATTACATCTTGGCTTATACCATTCAGAAAAGTCATAAGTATTTTGAACCATTGTTTGCTGTGTAAACATGTTGTCAAAACTGATTCCATAATTGATAACCAAAAAAATTGAGCGTTCATCTCTCTACAAGCCAAAGTTATAAATTATTATGCTATATTTTAACAAAATATTTTAATATAATTTAATATAGAAGTTATTGACATGTAAAATTACTGGAATCTGATAGAAACTTTTTAAAAATTTCAAAGAGTCCTTCAGTAGTGCATGAAAGAGGGAAATAAAAGGCACTCATGAGCAAGTCATAGTGAAGACTTAAAATATTAGGCTACCTCCAGTGTTAAAGGTATTCTTATGACACTAATCTTGGGGTGGTTTTGAGCTGATGAATTCACATTTTCTGTGTGTGATTATAAGATTTTAGAGTCAAAGTACATTTTTTAAAGTGTTGAATTTAGAACAGTATATTTACAAAAACACTGCAAACACAGTACAGTTTCCATATACCCTACACCCAACTTCCCCTATTAACTTCTTAGATTAGTATAGGACATTTGTTATAATTAATAAACATATTAATATAGTTTATTATCATAAATTAAACTTCCTAGTTTATTCTGATTTTAATTCTACTTGTCTTCTTTCTTTTTCTAGAATTACTTCCAGGATACCACATTATATTTAGATTTCATGTCTTCTTTCTTTTTCTAGAATTCCTTCCAGGATACCACATTATATTTAGATGTCATGCCTTCTTGGGCACTCCTTGGTTATGACAATTTTTCATATTTTTCTCACTTTAGAAGACATTGATTGTTTTGAGAAGCGTTGCTATTTTATAGACTGATCTTCATTTTAGATTTTTCGCAAGATTAGACCGGGTTTGGGGAGGGAGACTTCAGAAGTAAAGTGCATTTCTTGCCACATTATTCTCATCACACTATATCAAGGGTATATACTATTCACATGACTTATCATTGTTATTAGCCTTGAGCGCCTGATCAAAGTTTTGTATTTTATTGCATGTAGCTTCTGTACACATTTTTAAGGAGTTGTAACTAAGTGTTTTTCTTTATTGGCATTATTTTAAGTAGTAGTATTTTTTAAATTTTGAATTCCAATTGCTTGTTGATGATATATCAAAAAATGACGCTTGCTAATTAATCCTCTGACCTTGCTAGACTAGTTTATGAATTTTAGGATTTTGTTGTTGTTGTTGATTCTTTGATATTTTCTATATGGACCATCATGTCAGCTATAAATGAAGACAGTTATATTTTTTCTTTTCCAACCAATATATCTTTAGTTTTCTTTTCGTGTCTTATTGTACAAGCTGAGACTTCGAGTAAAATGTTGAATAGCAACGGTGTGAGAGGAATTCTTTGCTCTTTTCTGATCTTAAGTGGAAAGTGTCCGGTTTATAATCATTAAATATGATGATGCTCCTGTAGGGTTTTTGTAAACATTCTGATACCTTTTAAATTAAAATGTTGCAAAACCTAATCATCAGAATTTAGTTCCAGGAATTGTATCAAAATTTCACATATTTCTCTAGCTTATTATTTGTTCACTGTCAGATTATTTATTTATTTATGACAGGGTCTTGCTCTGGCACCCAGGGTGAAGTACATGGCACAATCACAGTTCACTGCAACCTGGAACTATCGGGTTTGAACAGCCTTCCTGCTTCCGCTTTCTAAGTGGTTGGGAGTACAGGTGTGTGCCATCATGAGCAGTTTGTTTGTTTATTTATTTACTTATTTTGGTAGAGATCAGGTCTCACTATGTTGCCCAGGCTGGTGTCCAACTCCTGGTTTCAAGCGATCCTGCCTTGGCCTCCCAAAGTGCTGAAATTAATTACAGGTGTGAACCACTGTGCCTGACCAGAAAATATTTTCTAATTCTGTCTTAGAGAAACACAATTTAGCTTTAGTTAGTAGTTGGTAGAGACACAGGTTTAAATTTAAACTTTACCTAATTCTAAAAGACCAGGAAATAATTATGATAACAGAAATGTGACTAGTGCATTTTGTAAACATAAAATAAATTTCCATAAACATCCAAGGGAAAATCTCAGAAAACCAATGCAATAAATGAAATTACATAATATAGACCAAAGAAAGAATATTTAAGAAATGTTTAGTACCTGACATTCAGGTAGAGAAACTCTGACCATAAAAGATACCAAAACAGCAGATATTTGGTAACTTATATTTTCTTCTTACTCTCTATATAATAATAATTTTGATACACCAGGCTTCAGATTATTTCAGATACTGTAGTTAAAGAATTAAAAGTTAGATTTGACAAAAAAGACATGAAGAATATTTTTCAGAGACACTTTATGCTACCCTAAATTAAAAATACTCATAAAGCAGGGTTCCTTTTGTATGTTCACAGCAGTAACTCTTTATAAAATCTTTATGAAAATACTGTTCTCCATTAAATAAATTATGCTAGGGTTGACACTGTTAATGTAGAGTCCTGCAGTATTTAAATGCAATAATGGTTGTTTAGGGATAGTAATCACAGACTCAATACACAAAATCAAACTATTCAAAAATTCTACTGCTAAAGAGGAATTTTTAAAGAAAGTTAAAATCATGATTTGTATAAGGTACAAATATGGCAATAATCAGATAACTCAGAACAAGATGCTATAGGCAATGTATAGCTCTCCATGAGACATAATTTTTTCTCTACACTTTCATTTGTTGTTTAATTTATACAAATCTCACTGATAACTCAGTCATAATCTAGTTGTCTTTTTGTGCATTAGTTATTGATTGAAAAAGCTGAACGTTGACTATGTGATGCATACCATATTAGTAGTTGGAAGAAGAAAAATAAAAACAATGTGTATCATTATATAACAATATAATGTAATCAAAACATTTACAATGTGCCAACGACTATCCTGAGAAGAAATTCAAACTCTGTGAAAGTTGGGGAAGCTGAAGTGAGGGTATTGAATGATTATTAACTTTGAGAGATCAACAGAAAAGGATAGAAATTAGATTTCTAGAAATAAGGACTAATGTCATGAAATTGAGTTTATGGCTGGAATACCTTGAGAGATTTTTGTATGATTAAAGAGAGGTAGTTGTAGAAAAGAGGAGATCGTTAATAGGATACTGGAAATATTAGTTAGGGAGCTGTTGGCAAATGACCTCACGTATCAGATTAAAGAGTTTCAACTATGTCTCCTGGCCTGCAAGAGTTGTAGGATATTTTGGAGCAGAGATTGGCATGTCTTTACATAAGATAATTGATGTGGAAATTATAATTAGTGACAATGACCACCCTAAATATTAAGCCACAAAATAACGAAAATACAAAACATTTAACCCATAAACTGAGAATACATTCATGCCAGAGGCTAAACAAAGTTAGACACACAGATTACTATTTTGGTCACTATTCAGTTTAGTCATCCAATAAGAAAAAACTGAATATGAATTTCTAGTAATTAGAGAACAAAAGATTGAAAATGAAGAAATTAAATGCTTGCTGTTTGCCCATTGACCGGATAGTCACTGGTCATAGAACTATCTGCATTCTTTATGCTGCATAACTTTTTAAAATAGTTTTAGCTAATGATGTTTCGTTTTACTTATTTTTTTTTTTGGCAACATTTATTTTTAATTTGTGGTAAAAATGTGCAGATGACAGATCGAAGAGCAAAAGGAAGAGGAAACAATTGTTTCTCTTGCTTCAGAGAGAAAAAGGAGCATCTTCTTCATATGTTAAATCAAGCAAAGATTTTTTTAAAGGGTCAACTTTTATAACGTGTCACCTCAAAGAGGAGAATTTAAGAAAACTTTAAAAAGAGAATATATTGCTATCATAATTCTACATATATCTGCTACTCAATTAACTACATATTCTAAGATCATATCATTAATTTTCAGATATATCATAGGTTTGTGGTGTATAGATGCCTGATACTCTACGCAGTGGTTGTGAACCTGCACACCTTCAGTTCAAGAATCGTATGGGCTGTGGTAGATTGCATTAATAACTTCATTCTTTTTCCCCTCTGTAATCTGTGTTCTTTACCAATGGATTTTGCAGTTAATCTGTTAAAGAGGCAGGGTCTATTTATTCACTTTAAAAATCTGAACTCAATCACATAAATTGCTTTGGTCAATGGACTCTAGTAGAAGTATGGCTTGTCAATTCTGATCTTAGATTTCAAGAGACATTGTGTTTCCTCATGTTTGTGCATTTTTAGTTGGAATTCTGCCATCACCATGAGAAGGCACTGTCCTGCCAATCCTCTTCTTTCAAAAGAGGATGACAGCTTCCGTTGAAGAAACATGTTGAATCTGCTGACTCCAAGCAAGACCAGGTACTCCATAATCTTGAGAAATGCATGCTAAATTACTTACCACCTAAGTTTTCTGATTGTTAAGCAGCATTATAATGGTGGCATATAACTTACACATGTGAGTCTTTTTCTCAGAAAGCACTTGTGCGTATATACACAAAATATTAATGTATTCTCAGGGAGCAAGTGGTGTTGTTCAACAGTTAGCTGAATATGAAATTAAAACTCCTAACCCCAGGCCAGAATAAAGCAGACATTTCTAGGTTACTTGTGGCTTTATTTCTATGTAAAATACTTTTGAAAACTCAGTTTCTCTGGGATATTTTAAACATACCATGCCCTTTGGCAATTTTTTTTCCCGTAGGCCAGTTTTCCTAATATTCTGTGTTCCAATGTTTTCACCACATTTTGAACACTGACATTTGTTCAGGTTGTGTAATGAGTCTTCACTTAGAAAGTCTTATTTAAGAAAAAAAAGCATGTGCTGTAAACACTTTCAACTCTTTTTGTAGTCACAATAAGCGGTTATGCATTCATTTGTGTTCAGGCTAACTTCCATATTCGATTTTAAGCAAAACCCTTTATTCTAGTTACTACTTTTCTACTTACCTTAACCAATTATTTTTAGCTTGCAAAACATTTTAACAATAGTATACATAATGTTTATTCTGAAAATCAACTTTAATTCATAGCTTCAATAATTTGTTCCAATTTATAATATTTCAGATACTTGCCTTGCACTGGACAAGGTAGAGTTAGAGCTACTGCAGGTGACTTAGATATACTTCCTGATCTTAGAAGCTCTTAGAGAGACAAGATCAAACAAAACATATAGTACACAATACAGAGATATGTATACCCATTTAAAAATATAAGGTACAGACTACATATTGATTCAAAAAAGATATATATGTTAGGGTAGCCAAAGAAAACCCTAGTAAGAATCTAGTTGAAAGTAAGTCACTAGACCCTTTCAAACATTATAGCATTAATTATCGTATTTTCCTCAGAGTTTGGAAAAATACACACATATTCTCACAAATTTGGTTGTTTTTTGAATCCACTAAACATTACTCTAGATATTCTTTTTTTTTTTTTTTTTTGAGACAGAGTTTCATTCTTGTCACCCAGGCTGGAGTGTAACGGCACTGCAGCCTCCACCTTCTGGGTTCAAGCGATTCTCCTGCCTCAGCCTCCCAAATAGCTAGGACTATAGACAAGTGCCACTACACCTGGCTTATTTTGTATTTTTAGTAGAGACGGGGTTTCACCATGTTGGCCAGGCTGGTCTCAAACTCGCGACCTCAGGTGATCCACCCTCCTCAGTCTCCCAAAGTGGTGGGATTACAGGCACGAGCCACCGCACCAGGTTGATATTCATTTTAAGATTAGTTTGAATCTAGGATTTTTCAAAATCATTTTGAAGCTTCCTTTCAAAACAGTGTTTGGTATAAAGAACCCCAAAAAGACTTGACATATATTTGAATTTTACTGAAAACACCCCAGGGAGATTTTCAAATTTAGTCAAAATTCTCAGAGAAGGGCAATGATCAGTTCATTCACATAAACAGAACTCAAAATGACTAAGAATGATTTAAGTATCATATGAAGTAGAAAATAAACTTTATCTTATAAGCTACTGGAACTATAATTTTGTGTTTTATTTATTCTTGGAACAAATATTTATGGTGCACTATTTTTTCGGTATTATCCTAGGTGTTTTCAGGTTTAGTGCATTTTTAACTTCAGTGCATTGACCACATAATTCAAATCCTAAGATTTAGCATGAAGTACTATCAGATAAACCATAAAAAATGTAAATATGAGAATGTTCCTTGCAACTTTGTTTATATATACATAACTCTTATTTTATGATTTCTTGTTTTTTTATGTATCATATTGTCTGAACTGAGATTCTAAAAGACATTTTGAAATACAAAAGTTTCTGTCTTCTCGGTGGCAAGGACTTGAGTTATTCTTTGCATTAGTTTTCTTCTGCCTGGACAAATTTCTTAAATGAATCCTTTAATTCTTCACATGTAAGACAAATATGTACTTCTTATTTAGAAGGAAAAACCTAGAAGAAACCTGTAAATTGAATGCAAATATTGTTCTTAAATAATGTCCCAAATGTTCTGTGCGTTATACATTTTATTATGGTTCTTGTTTTTAATGAGAGATTTGTCTCTGCAGAAATAGTCTTTTAGAATTTATGTTTCTCGTTCTGAATATGGAATTTGATGGTTCTGTGCTATGCAATTCTACTCATTTTTCTGAAACTGTGTTCTTTTTCCAGTAGTTACTTGGAGGAGGTGCCAAGCTGAGGTAGAAGATGCTGACGAAGGAGGTATGGATCTCACTTTCATCTGACACTGCAGGGGGTAAAGGGGAAGGAAAATAGTGATCCAGGCAAAGTTCAGTCTGTACTGGGTTGTTATTGATGACTGTATCCATAATTTATTGCTACATTACAAATCACACTAAAACCCAGTGGCTTCAAACAGTGCTAATTTATTGTGATTCACAAGTCTGCATATGAGCTGGGGTTTGGCTGATCTAGGCTGGGCTCTGCTAAATGTCTCCACTTCAAGAGGCAGAAGTTGGGACAGCGCTACTTCTCACAGCAGATCTGTAGACCATGTGTCTTTTACTCACTCTCCTTGAATATGTGAGCTAGCTGGAGCAGTTTCTTCCTGGCAATGACAGAGTTGCAAGAAGTACAAGTAGTACATACAAACTTTGTAAGTTTGTCTTTGAACTGGCGTGGTCACTTCTTCCTTACAACACTGGCCACACAAGTTAGATGGGACGCATAAAGTTAAGGTGTGAGGGCGTCCACTGTACCTACAGTGACTCCAGCAATGCAGCCTTTCAGAGTGTTGCTTAAACATGAAATACCTTGACTAACTATGGGAAATGCACCAGCATTGGGAGAGTGTTTTCTGCTATGACCCATTGAAGTCAGTGTAGGAAACGCCGCCCCTGAGTGTCGGTTTTTCTCTAGAGTACATAGGCATTACTGACTGTTAATCATTCTTAAACAATTGCAAATTCTGTGGTCCAGTGACTATACATGTTGTAGCATTCTTCTCCATAGGTCTTATTCATGTTAAGCCTTTGTGATCACATTCTGTGGTTTTAGAGGTCTGTTCTCAAAAATGATATCAAGGCTGGGTGCAGTGGCTCACGCCTGTAATTCCAGCATTTTGGGAGGCCAAGACAGGAGGATCATAAGGTCAAGAGATCAAGACCATCCTGGCTAACATGGTGAAACCCTGTCCCTACTAAAAATACAAAAAATTAGCTGGGCGTGGTGGCATGCACTTGTAGTCCCAGCTAGTTGGAAAGCTGAGGCAGGAGAATCACCTGAACCCGCAAGGCAGAGGTTGCAGTGAGCCAAGGTCACACCACTGCACTCCAGCGTGGGTGACAGAGCGAGACTCCTCAAAAAAAAAAAAAAAAAAAAAGAAGATATGAAATTGCACAGTAAGACTTTATGCATAACATACACCCATGTCCTAAGTTTTATGTACTAATTTTGGTTTCTTTCTTTGAAAAGTGTGGTCTTTACCTACAGTCTCTAACTTTTAGTAGGATTTCCTTGGATCATCTTTATCTAGAGTAGCTAGCTCAGGATTTAACCCTCATTCTTAAAAGCATAAATAGGCAGAAACTTACTGTAGTCATCATAAACTAAATATATTTGGTTCCTTTATTTTTCTTATTTTTTATATATTTAGGGGGTACAAATGAAGGTTTCTTACATGCTTATATTAGATGGCGGTACAGCCTGGGTTTTTAGTGTACCCATCACTCAAATAGCATACATTGTGTCCAGTAGATAATTTTTCAGCCCCCACCCCAACTCCACACTCCCACCTTTTATAGTTTCCAATGCAGAAATAGTAGATATTTGGATCATTTGAATTAAAAATTTGTAACAGCCTCTTAAAAGCCAGTTTATTTGGGGATATATTGGTAAAAATTTTTTTTTTTTGAGACGGAGTTTCGCTCTTGTTACCCAGTCTGGAGTGCAATGGCTCACCGCAACCTCCGCCTCCTGGGTTCAAGCAATTCTCCTGCCTCAGCCTCCCAAGTAGCTGGGACTACAGGCACGTGCCACCAGGCCCAGCTAATTTTTGTAGTTTTAGTAGAGACGGGGTTTCACCTTGTTGACCAGGATGGTCTCGATCTCTTGACCTCGTGATCCGCCCGCCTTGGCCTCCCAAAGTGCTGGGATTACAGGTGTGAGCCACCGCGCCCGGGGATATATTGGTAAATTAAACAAAATGATGTAACATTGCCTTCACCATACCTCAGTTCAAAAGTAGGATAATTCTTATGTGATGCCACATAGGGTTTGTATTTCAATGAAAGAAACAGAGGCAGAAGTGAGCACTCCTATCCAGACTGATTATTCATGCATAATTATTGCTAAATCCCAACTTCTATATTGGAAAAGCATCTACACCAGGCTTAGATGTCACTTATCACTCAGTTTTGCAGCAGCATTCATCAAAATTCCTCTGTCATTACCCACTTGGTGATGACTCTTCTTTGTATGACTTTATTCTTTCTCCAAGAAGAACTTTAGAACACAAAACATCTTTAATACACATAATTAAATCAGTACAATTTTTTTTTTTTTTTTTTTTTTTTTTTTTTTTTGAGATGGAGTCTAGCTCTGTCACTCAGGCTGGAGTGCAGTGGCCATATTTTGGTTCACTGCAACCTCCACTTCTAAGGTTCAAGTGATTCTCCTGCCTCAGCCTCTGAAGTAGCTGAGATTACAGGCGTCCCCCACCCCCAGCTACCTTTTTTGTATTTTCAGTAGAGACGGAGTTTCACTGTGTTGGTTAGGCTGGTCTCAAACTCCTGACCTCAGGTGATCTACCAGCGTCTGCCTCCCTAAGTGCTGAGATTACAAGCATGACTCACCATGCCCAGACACAAAATTTTATAAGTTGATTTTTGCCATGGCATTCATATATATATATATATCTCCACCTTACATAAAACTTGCAAATATTTCTCTTATTTTTATGTAAGATAATTATTTTCACAAACTGTCCTGATATAGAACGTTATAGACCACTGATTTCATTCTATCTGGGTTAACATTTCACTAACACTTCTAGTCACATCTTCCAGACTATAAAAAGATATGAGAATTACATCACAATTCCAGGATGTAAAAGATACCATTACATGACATAGTTCACATGAAGAGAAAAACATATCTAAAAAAGGATGATTTTATTTTATGATTTTTCTCTTAGGGAAGGCAAAGGAGAGCATCTAAAGAGGGTAGAGTGGAGGATCTGAGGTCCCACTTTGCAAAGAATGGGACTTTATGCAAAGAATCGGACTTTAAAGTATTAAGATTTAGTTGGAGATATTAATATTACCTAATTCATACTTATATGTTTGTTCAGTCCAGCTATTTATAATAGGAATTAAGCACTCAAAAATGTCATCAGTGATTATTTAAAATAGCAATAACAACAAACAATACTGTCTCTTAAAAATATAAATAGGAGCAGGTGTCCTTGAATTTCTGTGGTAGAAGGTAGCTGGGGGTGGGGTTGCCTGTAATCTCAGCTACTTCAGAGGCTGAGGCAGGAGAATCACTTGAACCTTAGAAGTGGAGGTTGCAGTGAACCAAGATACGGCCACTGCACTCCAGCCTGACTGACAGAGCTAGACTCCATCTCAAAAAAAAAACAAAAAAATTGAGTGCTCCCTTCATGTTTTCTATTCTATCCCATAGTTCAAGGATGTAAATCGGGAATTCCAAGATCACGGCAGTGGTTGTTCGGTATGAAGGTGGATGAGAACTACAGTAGGATTCATGGCCAGTTGCCTTGATGATTTAGGCCTTTGTATCACATAGAATGTCACTAAATGGACATGGAAATTCTCACCTACCCATACCAATTTCGACCTATCAAAAAGACTATAAATTTAGAAAATAATATATGTAAATGGATCTTGAAAGATTATTTTTTCTTTCCATTTGTCCTACTTTGGTCAGCTATAACAAAATGCTGTAGATTGGGTAGCTTGTAAACAACAGAAATTCATTTCTTACAGTTCTGGAGGATGGGAAGTCCAATATCAAGGGATACTTGATTTCTGGTGACAGCCTGTTTGCTGGTTCATGGATGGTACCTTCCAGCTGTATCTGCAAATGATAGGTAGAAGGAGAAAATAAGCTCCCCTGGGCCTGTAAGAGCAATGATCTGATTCATGAAGGCTCTTCCCTCATGATCTAATTACCTCCCAAAGGTTCCACTTCGAAATATCATCATCACCTTGGAGGTTGGGATTTCAAAATGAATTTGGAGAGGAGGGAACACAGACATTCAGACCACAGTGCCATTTTTCTGCTTATGTGCTGTGATGAGTACAGGTATAAATTGCAAATTATTCTAGAAAATTAGATCATTGATGTTTTATCAAGTATAATAGAGAAAAGATGGAGATTAAAATAAGATTAAATATCACTAAACAAATAATCATGTCCTGCATTTTCCTTTTTGTTCACAGCGACCAATCCATTCAGTCTTTCCCTTACAAACACAAAGAACAAAAAGTTCTGTAACATTTTCCAGCTTCAGCTGAAGCTCATATTACAGTTTGTGAATGGTCTTTTGCTACTTATTACAATGCTGCAAATGACTTTGAAAAGAAAAAACACAGATTTCAAATGCAGAATGAAATTTTCATGCATGAGATGAAAATATTGAAGAATATTATTTAATATGATCTGGCTGTTATTCTGAAATTTCATTTGCACTGAATTATTAGTGCCAAGGAATGAAATGTTTTTGAAAGATAATTTAATATTCCCAAGAGTTATTGGTTCATATCTGAAAAAGAATAGTTGGCTTCCTGATGATTAATTAGAATGTGATGAATAGTGTCAGATAAAGGTATAATACTAGGCACATATTAATGATAATAGAACTTAGGTTTGTTCCACATTACAAAAACCAGTGACATCTTAACAAAAAGAAAATAATGTAAATACATACCATAAATCTTGTTTACGATACAGACATACATATATTAGTGTTTGCCTTGTGTATAGGTATAAATTTTTTTAAAAGTTACTTAGGGTATGCTCATTTGCCATTATTTTTGGCAAATTATTTGCTTCTTCAGTTTTTCTTTTCTACTATTTATGTGTTTTTGCCTTATACCTTATATTAGAAACCCAAGAACATGCACTAGAAGTTTCAATAACTAGACTGAAATAACTGTCAAATAAATAACAAACATTGAGGGAAAAAAACTTCTAAACAATTTTAAAAACATCAAAATCTGTAAAAAAAAAAAAAAAAAAAAGCCATTAAGAGATCCTGATTATTAGAGAAATGCAAATCAAAAGCACATTGAGATACCATCTCACACCAGTTAGAATGGCAGTCATTAAAAAATCAGGAGACAACAGATGCTGGAGTGGATGTGGAGAAATAGGAACACTTTTACACTGGTGGTGGGAGTGTAAATTAGTTCAACCATTGTGGAAAACAGTGCGGCGCTTCCTCAAGGACCTAGAAACAGAAATTCCATTTGACCCAGCAATCCCATTACTGGGTATATACCAAAGGGATTATAAATCATTCTATTATAAAGACACATGCACACATATGTTCGTAGCAGCACTGTTTGCAATAGCAAAGACATGGAACCAACCCAAATGCCCATCAACGATAGACTGGACAAGAAAAATGTGGCATATATACACCATGGAATACTATGCAGCCATAAAAAACAATGAGTTTATGTCCTTTGTGGGGACATGGATTAATCTGGAAACCATGATTCTCAGCAAAGTGACACAACAGAAAATCAAACACCGTATGTTTTCACTCATAGGTGGCTCTTGAACAATTAGAACACATAGACACAGGGAAGGGAGCATCGCACACTGGGGTCTTTTGGGCAAAAGGAAGGACAGCGGGGTGGTGGGGAGGTTGGGGAGGGATAACATGGGGAGAAATGCCAGATGTAGGTGACGGGGGGATGGAGGCAGCAAACCACATTGCCATGTTTGTACCTACGCAACAATCCTGCATTATTTGCACATATACCCCAGAACCTAAAGTACAATTAAAAAAAATTAAAAAGAAGTCCTTCGAGATATTCTTATATACAAAGAATAATACTTTTTTTATTTTACATTGAGTTCCAGGATACATAGGCAGAATGTGCAGGTTTGCTACGTAGGTATACATGTGCCATGGTGGTTTGCTGCACCTGTCAACCGTCATCTGGGTTTTAGGCCCTGCGTGTATTAAGTATTTGTCTTAATGCTCTCCTTCCCCTTGCCCCTCAACCCCAACAGGCCCTGGTGTGTGTAGTTCTGATGAAGCTGAAAGCCATCATCCTCAGCAAACTAACACAGGAACAGAAAATCAAACACTCCATGCTCTCATAAGTAGGAGTTGAACAGTGAGAACACATGGACACAGAGAGGGAAACAGGAATAATATTTTCTGATTACAAATTGGATGCTTGCCAGGGACATGTTGTATTACATTTTTTTCCCTCAAAAACAAATGGTATATAATTTGAAATTGATTCAAATAACTTTTAAATATGTTAATTATGTTACTGTAATATTAATTATAGCTAGTCATTTTTTATAAACTATAAATTCTGTAAAATAACAATTCTGTGAAAATGAAGCTCAAAATTATTGTAAAAATGTATGATCAAAAATAGGATAATATTTAGAATTACTCTGAATCTCATTATTAGGAGATGATTAGAGTTTCTGTTATTCACAGTTTACTTGATAAAAATTTTGTTGCATTTCAGAAGTTCATTTGCAATTTAACAATTCATTCATTCAACTAATATTTACTGGTTGCACACTGTGTCCCAAACACTGTGCTAAGAGCTGGGATAAATCACTGAACAGTACAGACTTGTTCATAACCTCATTGTGCTGACACTATGCTGGAGAAAGATATACAGTCAAAAATGTAATAATTAAAAGTAATGCATTTTGAGAGGCCAAGGCAGGTGGGCCATTTGAAGTCAGGAGTTCAAGACCAGCCTGACCAACATGGTGAAACCCTGTCTCTACTAAACATACAAAAAAATTAGCCAGACGTGGTGCCGCATGCCTGTAATCCTGGCTTCTTGGGAGGCTGAGGCAGGATAATCTCTTGAACCCAGGAGGCAGAGGTTACAGTGAGCTGAGATTGTGCCACTGCACTCCAGCCTGGGCGACAGAGTGAGACAACTCCTCCTCATAAATAAATAAATAAATACAAATAAATGTAAAGGGTTTGGCAAAGGAAAATACATACTACTCTGGAAGTGAGTGGAGGAAAAACAAATGACTTATAAAGTAAAACAAAAATTAAAATATCCCCCACACACAAGCAAAAACAAGATGCTTAATCTATGACTCGAAAAATGAATATAACTCAGATCATAAACACAGGTTGGGGGAAGAGTCAGAGTGAAGTGCGGAGGAGGGCAGAGTCAGGGAAGTGTGAGATCATTCTAGGAACTAACGAAAACTTCAAATAGGGAAGATTCAGGGTCCATCTCAGGGAATGGAGAGAGGAACATAAGACTGAAACACAAAAACTGAAGCAGAATATGTCCTGTGATGTTTAGGTGAGAGTATAGGTCAGAACTTTGTAGACCACATTTTGAAATGTTGTCCTTGTCTTAAGAGCAGTGGGCATCTCCCAAAATCATTTTAAGAAAGTGAGCTGTTGGATTTGGATTTCTGAGGGATTTCTCAGAGACTGAAGAGTGTAGCTGGGGTAGATGTTTCGAAAGGAAATTGCATTCATCCAAGTAAGAGATGATAATGGCTTCAAATGAAGTGGCAGGGGTAGAAATGCAAAGAATAAAACATGTTTGAAAAATAGTCAAAATGCAGAAGTTCTGTCATTTAGTGAATGGTTATGTGTATGAGTTAAAGGAAAAAGTGAGTCAGAAATATTCCCCAGGAATCTGATTTGAAGCGCCAAATGGATGGTAGTGCAATAAAACCAACCACATTTGAAATTGGCAGAAATGGTTTCAGCTACAGACATGTTGAATGTGAGGCATTTGCAAATTATCTAGATAAAAATCAAGCAAACAGTTGTATATACAGGAGATAAGAAGATAGTTCAGTACAGTGTTATCACAGTACATTCAGTCATTCAGCAATAATAGCAAAATTGGGAGCCTATTATCCTAGGCACTACTTTCCACTTGGCATTTAGAAGTGAAGTGACTAACACATCCAAATTTTGCGGGGTTTTATTAGTGGACAGAGTGACAGGCAGTCAGCAAAAAATAAAAATAAGTAGATTCATATAATTCAACCTGAACTGAATTTAATATTTAAATTATGAAAAACTGTGATCAGTTTTTAATATGAGATTTTCTTTAAAAATATTACCACAGAACACATGAGAGTACACCAACAGAAACATATGAATAGTGTTTATCAGCATTATTTTCAAAATAATAATAGCTAAAACTTTTGGTCTGTTCTACAGAAAGCACAATGAGAACAACTTTGTGCTAAGTGTACCATCAGGCAAACTGCAAATAAACTTAATGGAAAATTGTGTTATGGTAAATTTTATACACTGTGAGTCTACTTTGAGAGCTGGTATGGATAAATGGGTGACAGAATGTTGAGATTAAAAGCTCATGTTTGTTACTCCCTTTTCTATAAACTTCAGAATATTAAACTTAAGTATCCAGATGAATGAGAAATATAGGAAATATAAGTTAAAGAAATTTGAGAAGGATGGAAATATTATAAATATAGTATATATTGCTTTCAGGACATTCCCAATGTATGCAATTAAAGACAAAGTAGGCACCTCACAAAAAAATTGATTATATGAAATACATCAGAATATTTTTCAAATTTTACTGGTGTATATTTTAAGCCATTATGATTTGCAGTTTAGCATTTTAAGTCCCATTAATTGTAGAATAAAGTCATGCTTCATTTTTGACAATTAAATACAATTTTACTAGAAGGGAGAAAGAACTCTGAATTGGACTCAAAGGAGAAATCTTCTTTAAAGGTCACCCTTATTAAATGGCATGACAATTTGATTATGCCATTCATGCTTAATACCCCAGACTATTCTCAACACAGTGGCTGGAGTGACACTTTTAAAAATGAAAGTAAGATCATGTTATCCCTCTACTCAGCATCCTACCAAATTTCCACTTGTCCCTCTGAATAAAAGCCAAAGGCAGTACAATAACATACCAGACCTTCCAGGATCTATTTGCCCATTGCCCACCCTCTAACATCATATCCTATTACTCATCCCTTTGGCCACGCTACAGCAGCCACACTGGTCTTCTTGCTCTCTCAAGAATACCAATACCAAGCTTGTTCCTGTCTAGGAGCCTCTTGCACTTACTATGTTATCTCCTGGAAGTGCTGTTTCTCCACAGGGTGAATTTCATCTTATTCAAGTCTCTAATCAAGTTATATCTTCTCAATGAAACTTTTCTTGACCACCTTATTTAAAATAAAAGTCATTCCCTAATGGCACTACTGATCCCCCTTTTTTTTCTTTTTCCTTTCTTTTTCCAGTAGCATTTAACAACCTTCAAAATAGCATAAAATTTATGCACATTATTGATTTATTTGCCCTCCTTACCCTATAAAGAAAGCCAGCTACAAGATCCTACTGATATTTGTCTCTTTTGTTTACTTCAGCCTTCTAAATAGTACTTCACAGATGAGGTGCTCATTAGAATTTCTTGAATGAATGAATGCTTGTTAAATACTATTCTTACAGAAGCATATTAAAATATTTTTGTGAGTAAACATTGAGAAGAAAACCAGTATATTTCATGGTTCTACATGGGATGTAGAAATCTGGAAAGAGCATTCCTCTTTACACTTACAACAATTCTTGGAACCTACAAGAGATCAAAAAACAAATCCCAAATCTAAGGAAAAACAAGTCCCTGAGAAAACCGACAGATAGCAAGCAGGCACTTTCTTAACTGAGACAAATTCAGTTGGATATACCTAAAAAAGGAATTCAGTTAAAATTGTTAAAAATTGGTAAAGGCTGAGTGTGGGCTACCAAGAACCAAATCTGACAGCACATTCATCTTGGACCTCCCAACCTCCAGAACTGTCAGAAATAAATGTCTGCTGTTTAAGCCACCCAACTATGGTATTTCAATACAACGACATTTCAGTACAAGATGCCATTTCAATACAAAGACATGGATAGGTTAAAATGAAAGGCCAGAAAAAAAGAATACTACGCAAACACTATTCAAAAGTAAGTTGGACTAGCTCTTTTTCTGTAAGACAAAGTAGACTTCAGAATAGAATATTGCCAAAGAAAAGGGAGGGTTTAGGTAATAATAATAATAGATCCATTTTTCAAGAAGTCATAGTAATTATAAATGTGTATTCACTAATATCAGAACTTCAAAACATTGAAGCTAATATTTAACTATGAATTATTACATGCAAATTACATATGAAACTAAGAATTCATGTTCTCAGTGAGAGGACTATAAGGGAAAATAAATAAATTCATATTTTCAGCTAGAGACTTCACCACTCCTCTCTCAGTAAATGGTTTAGCACAAGTAAACAGGTATCAGTAAGGATTTAGGAGACCTGAACAACACCATCGACCAATGTGACCTTAATTGGCATTTAGAGAACGCTTCACTCAAAAACAGCAGGAATATAATGTACAAGTGCACATGGAGCTTTCACTAAGATATGCCATATTCTGAGCATTACAACAAATTTTAACACATTTAAAAGTTTATCATATGATGCATGTTTTATGACCATGTCAAAATTTAACCAAAAAATATTGACAGAAAGCTATCTGAAAGGACTCAAAATTAAGTCAAAGAAGTCAATCAAAAGAGAAGGTCCAAAGAAAATTAAAACCATTGACTGAATGGAATTTTAAATATCTCAGAATTGGACAGATAGAGTTGAACAGGATTAAGTAGAACATTTGTATAATGAATTGATTATATTAGAAATAAAGATATTTAACTAGAAGCCTGAACTTCTCCTTTAGAAAACTGGAAAAATCAGAGCAAATTGAACTAAAATCAATCAAAAACATGGAAATAAGAGCAATTTCATTCTTTCGCATGTGGATGTCTGCTTTCCCAGCATGATTTGTTGAAGACTGTCCTTTCCCAGTGTGTATTCTTGAAACTCTTGTCGAAGATTGTTGATTGTTTATTCTTTGGTTTATTTTGGCTCTTTATTCTGTTCTACTGATCTATAGCCCTGTCTTTAGTAAGATACAGATTTGATTGCTGTAGTTTTGTAAATGAAGTCAGGAAGTGTGTGATGCTTCCACTTTATTCTTCCTCAAAATTGTGGTGGCTCATGCCTGTAATCCCAGCACTTTGGGAGGGTGAGGCAGATGGATCACTTGAGGTCAGGAGTTTGTGACCAGCCTGGCCAACATAGTGAAGCCCCATCTCTACTAAAAATACAAAACTTAGCCAGGCATGGTGGCACAAGCCTGTAATCCCGGCTATTTGGGAGGCTCAGGGAGACTTTGAGGGATGCTGAGGCAGGAGAATTGCTTGAACCAGGAGGTGGACATTGCAATGAGCTGAGATTGCACCAGTACGCTCCAGCCTGGGTGACAGAGGAAGACTCTGTCTGAAGAAAAAATAATAATAATAATAATAAAATTTCTTTGACTGTTCCTGGTCATTTGTTGTTCCATATGAATTTTAGAATTTTCTTCTATTTCTCTTAAACATGAGATGTCTTTCCACTTATTTGTATCTGTTTTAATTTTTTTCATCAGTGTCTTACAGATTTCAGTGTACATGTCTTTTACCTCAATTGTGTATTTTAAGTATTTAATTATTATTGATGTTATTGTAAATAAAATTGTTTTCTTCAATATTTTTTGAATAGTTCATTGTTGGTATATAGAAATGCAACTAATTTTTGTATGTTGATTTTATATCCAGTAAATTTACTGAGTTCATTTTTTAGTTCTAATGGTGTTTTGTGGTGGTAGGGGGTGAGGTGTCTAGGGTTTCCTATATAGAAGATTATGTCCTCTATAAGCAGAGATAATTTAATTTGTACTTCTGATTTGGATGCCTTTTATTACCCAATTTCTCTGACTAGAACTTCCAATATCATACTGAATAGAAATGGCAAGCGTCCACATTCTTGCCTTGTTCCAAATGTTACAGGAAAAGCTTTCAGTTTTTCACCATTAAATATGGTGTTAGCTGTGGGCTTATCATATATGTCTTTTATTGCATTGAACTAAGTTCCTTCTACACTTAGTCTGTGGAGGCTTTTTTTATCATGAAAGGGGGTTAAATTTTACCAGATGTTTTATCTGCATCTATGAAGATGATCGTGTGATTTTTTTCCTTCATTCTGCTAATGTGGTATATCACTTAGACTGAACTTGCATATGTTGAAACATTATTGCATCCCCAGAATAAATCCCACTTGGTCATGGTATATGCTCCTTTTGATGTGCTGTTAAATTCAATTTGCTCATGTTTTGTGGAGGAATTGCATACCAATGTTAATTAGTAATACTGACCTGGAGTTTTCCTTTATCATAGTATCTTTGCCTTGTTTTGGTATTCTGGTGATGTTGGTATCATATGAAAAGTTTGAAAATATTCCCTCATCTCTTATTTTTATGGAAAAGCTTAAGAAGGATTGGTATTAGTTCTTCTTTAAATATTTGGGAGAATTCACCTGTGATATCATCAGGTCCTGGGCTTTTCTTTGTTGGGAGCTTTTCATTACTGATTCAGTCACCTTAGTTGTTATTGGTCAGTTCAGTCTTTCTTTTTGATTCCTACTTGGTATAATGTATGGTTTTAGTAATTTAGTTTGATATACAGCCTTATCTTACACCATAGACAAAACTTAATTCAAAAGGGATTAAAAATTTAAACACAAGCCATGAAGCCATAAAACTCCTAGAATAAAATATAGAAAAAGATTCTTGACCTTGTTCTTGCCAATGATTTTTTTGGATATGACACCAAAAGCACATGAAACTAAAATAAAACCAGACAAGTTAGACTAAATCAAACTAATACGCTTCTGCACAGCAAAACAAACAAAAACAATGAAATGAAAAAGCAACCTACAGAATGGAAGAAAATATTTGCAAACTATGTATCTGCTAAAGGACTAATTTCCAAAATACATAAGGAATTTCTACAGAACAGTAGCAAAAAAACAAATGAGCCAATTACGAAATTAAGAAATGAGCAACAGAACTAAATAGGTATTTTGCCAAAGAAGACATACAAGTGGCTGACAGATATGTGAATATGCACTCAACATCACTAAACATCAGGGAAATACAGATAAAAACACAATAAAATGTTACCTCATTCTAGTTAAGATGGCCATTATTAAAATGAAAACAACACAACAATTGTTGAGTGGGATGTGGATAAAGGGGAACATTTGTATACTGCTGGCAAGAACGCAAAATGGCATGCCTACTATTGTAAAACAGTATGAAGTGTCTTCAAAAAGTGAAAAGTAGAATTACTATCTAATCCAGAAATCCTACTCATGGGTATTTGTCCAAATGAATTGAAATCAGGTTCTCAAATAGCTATCTGCAGTCCCATGTTTATTGCAGCATTATTTGCAATGGCCAAGACATGAAAGTAACACAAAAGTCCATTGATGGATGAATGACTTTAAAATTTTTTTACAGAAACATACAATGGAATATTATTGAGCATTTAAAAAGAATGAAATACTGCCATTTGAGACAACATGGATGAGCCTGGAAGACAATATGCTAAGTGAAATAAGCCAGACACTAAAGGACAAATATTACATGATACGATTACATGAGGAATCCGAAACAGTCAATCTCATAAAAAGAGTAGAATGGTAGTTGCTAGGCACTGGAAGAAAACGAGAACAGAGAGGTATTCATCAGAGGTTGCGAAGTTTTAGTTAGGCTGGATGAATAAGTCCTCGAGATCTACTGTACAGCAGAGAACCTATCTTTAACAATACTGTATTATAGACCTAAAAATGTGCTCAGAGGTTAGAGCTTATGTTAAGTGTTCTTATTACCAAAAATAATAATAAATAAAGAAGATGAGAAGAAACTTTGGAAATGATGGGTATGTTTATGGTATAAATGTAATGATAGGTTCATGGATAATGCTTATCTCCAAACATGTTATACACGTTAAATATGTACAGCTTTTTAAAATGTCAATTATACTGCCAATAAAGTGGTTTTTAAAATATAAGGTCTTCTAAGGTTGAAAGACAAAAATTAAAAAAAAAAATTTAAGTGTAGGAATTGGTGAAATTAAAAATTGAAACCCAACAGAGAAAAATCAATGAAATATAAAGCTGATTATTTGAAAAGAGCCATATAACTAACAAACGTCTACCAGAATGACCAGCCAATGAGAGAAAGGAAGAATTGCCAGTATCAGGAATGAAAAAAGAACATCACTACAGACACAGACACATTTACAAACTAATAAAGGAATATTATAACTCACCTCCTGCTCATAAATTCAACAATTTAAATGAAATTATTCAAAAGATAGAAACTGCCTACTCATACTTAAAAACAAATAGGTAACCTAAATAGTCAAGCATGTATTACAGAAATTGAAATCATGGTTAAACACCCTCCAACAAAGGAAACTCCAAGTCCAGATTGTTCCACAATAACTAGCAGTAAAGGCAGTCCTAGGACTTACGAGAATATTCCCTGCCTTTCAGATTGAACTTACAGAAACTGCTCTGACACCTCAGTTAAAGCACAGAAGAGATTAATTGTTGGAATTTTAAGCTTCAGTGAATGAGTGCACAGGCTTATGGAACATCAGGTAAATTTACAGAACTTAACTATATCTAAAACACAGGCTAGAGACTTGTGTTTGAGTAGCCATCATAGATGCTTAATAACTTGAGAAATTACAACCATTCTTGGGAATGGAAAAAATTATTGTAGATTTACCTGATATTCTTTAGAATCATTAATTCACTCATTGAAAAGAGTATTCCTTAAAAATTGGAACTGATACTGAGGAAGAAAGGTAACTAATACCAATTAAATTACCAGAAGCATTAACTGATGTTATGTGTAAGAAAAACAAAGGCAGGGAGATGAGAATGTTGATTGTCTTATTATTATTATTATTATTATTATTATTTTTTTTTTTTTTTTTTTTTTTTTTTGAGATGGAGTTTCGCTCTTGTTACCCAGGCTGGAGTGCAATGGCGCGATCTCGGCTCACCACAACCTCCGCCTCCCGGGTTCAAGCAATTCTCCTGCCTCAGCCTCCCAAGTAGCTGGGACTACAGGCACGTGCCACCATGCCCAGCTAATTTTTGTATTTTTAGTAGAGACGGGGTTTCACCATGTTGACCAGGATGGTCTCGATCTCTTGACCTCGTGATCCACCCGCCTCGGCCTCCCAAAGTGCTGGGATTACAGG
>PVKV010001368.1:180773-211336 GCA_004027835.1 Alouatta palliata | reverse complement strand
TAGGGACATGGATGAACCTGGAAGCCATCATTCTCAGCAAACTGACACAGGAACAGAAAACCAAACACCGCATATTCTCACTCATAGACGGGTGTTGAACAATGAGAACACGTGGACACAGGGAGGGGAGCATCTCACACTGGGGTCTGTTGGGGGGAAAAAGGGGAGGGACAGCAGGGGGTGGGGAGTTGGGGAGGGATAGTATGGGGAGAAATACCAGATATAGGTGATGGGGAGGAAGGCAGCAAATCACACTGCCATGTGTGTACCTGTGTAACAATCTTGCATGTTCTTCACATGTACCCCCAAACCTAAAATGCAATAAAAAGTATATATAATAATAATAAAAAAAAAGAAATAACATCACCATCTCAAGATGAAGAAGAAAGCAATTATATCAGGTGATTATGTTCATACCAGTCAATCTGCATGTGTGAGTTGACAGTCAATGTAGAAATCAACAAATTGTAATATACGTACCCTCTCTCTCCAGCTGGACTGCAAGCTTCTGGGAGTCAAGCCTACATATTCCACATCTTTTTACCTCCATCTCTGCCTTGTGAATGGTCTTCAAAAATCCTAAGTACTACTGAAATGCTTTATGGTTGATATGATGATATGCAAATAACTGCTTATTAATTGTAATACTCAACCTGCATTGCATGCCTATTGAATAGTCTTATCTCTCAGGACATTAGCAATCTTTTCTTCTCTCTCTCTTTATTTCACAAATAGGAAAAGCTAAGCCATAGGTTATGTTACCTAGGATTTCAAAGAAAGTCAGGACTGGACATACATTTAAAAATCCATTTCCCCTGTGTTTCCAAGTCTATTACTTAGCTTGCCACACCCTCCTTAAGTATCAAGAACTACTGGTCATGTCTGGTTCTGACCACCATCCGGAAGATAATAGAGAGTGAAGTGGCCATAGAGGCTCAGAATCAGGTTCTATCATGCATGGTGTGCATGGAAGTACTTTGTCATTCATCTTAAAGTTGTTTTAGGTTATGTTTGTGCTAGCAGCTAAACCCAGTATCTTCTTGCGAAATTAAGCCAGTGAATCACTTGTGCTGATAGAAAAGGTTAGGAATCTTACTTAATTTATGATATGCTCTCTTAAAAAGACAAAAAAACAGACTTAAAGCATTTACAAAAAGAGCAACAAGAAATATTTTTAAAGACATCTTGAGTATAAAAATAATTGTGTTGCTTATCTAGCAGATTAAAATGTAATTAGCCCTATTGAATTATAGCTGGATTTGCTGTTTGAATCTTCTATAAATCAGAATTGAAATAGTAACTTTGCAACCAGAGGCATTTTTAATGACTACGGGGGATAACAGCCAACAATTTATTTCAGACAAGAAAACAGAGAGAAAAATCTCATTTTATTTTATCTGATTTAATGTTACTGTTCGGAAGAAATTACTTGCTTTTCTAACATATCAAACTTTTACTTTATCACTAACAAATCTCCAAAAATGACAGCAACTAGAATTAGAGAACAGTCATTACTGTAGAATTCTATTTGACAACATGTAATCATGTCCATTAAAAGCTTTAAATTCCCCTCAAACATGTGATAGGAAACTTCAAAGTTTGTTTAATCCAGTGCTGAGTACGTAATAAGTTCAATAATAAATATGTGTTGATAGACTGATTCTCAACACGCTTCCCAAGAAGCTTTATCTAAATGGCAAACACTGACAGAAATTATTATTTCCTAGAGTCTTAAATTTACACATATTTGGGATGCATTCTCTGAGACAAAGCAGGTGATTTTCGTGACCTTTTTGCAGTTAAGTGAAATAGTCATGGTCCTTCTTTTCTATCTCTGGATGGGGCTTTTTTTTTTCCCCAAAAGACACCAGGTAGATGTTGACGTGCAACTGTTCCATACAAGCTCTGGTACATGTATGCTCTTGATTGAGAGACAGACTTGACTTTTCAAGAGAAGGTCTCAGAGATTGGCCTGACTTTGATTATTTCAAGGGCATTTAATTTCAGGGAAGTCCAGATGAGTTCTTTTTGAAATCTACCTATAGTAATTATAAACTTCCTGATTTCCAGAACAGTTTGTTAGCCAATCTGGACTCTTCTGGATTAGGGATGATATGGTCCACTTTAGGACCACCCTCCTGGGGCCACAGGAGAATTTAAGGAGGCTTGGTTAGGAAAAAGAGTGACTTTGGTTAGGGAGTTCTGTATCTGCTTCAATAAGAACCCCAAAGCATATTTTTCTTTTTTGATAAGAAAGTGAGCCAATAATGAGATTCAGCCCTTTGCACAATGGTCAACATGTGGGCTCTGGCAGAAAGTGCCCTAGGGTTGTATGCCTCCTCTGACAGGCACTAGTATCTTAATTAGGTTGCTTACCCTCTCTCTATCTCAAGAGTCCTTGTTTTAAAATGTAGCAATGGCTTATCTTATTTAGTATTTAATAATATGTGAAATACATATGCTAATTATAGACCTAATGGTTTTTGGTTTTTAAACACTTGGCATAGTCTCTGGAACCTGTGAAATACTCAGTTCACTACCACTATATAGTACTTTGCCTGTGCCAGGTGCTTTCTGTACACTTTATAGCTGTAACTCATTTAATTTTCACAAAGACAGAATAAGATGCACGTTTTCTCATTTTACAGATAAAGAAACTGAGACACATATAGGCAAGTAACCGGTCCAAGATCACACAGCTAATAAGATTACTTCTACACATTTTAACCAGGCCACGTGGCTCGAGGTCATGTACTGAGTCACTATTTGCTGCTGCTTGTCCAGTAAGTAAGTATAATATTTTATTAATGCTGTTCTCCTTCCTGTCAGGTTTTTCAACTCTGACACAGCGATGACCTCTGCTCCTTCAGGTCTTTTGTCCCAGGAAAAGCAGCAGCTGACTCTTTCTCTTAGTGAGCCACTGTGATCCATGCCAAGCCACTTGCCACTCTCATGATTCCCAAGGTGAGGGGAAAATGGTAGCAGGAAGGGCCAAAAGTCTGCATAGGTGGAATGATATTTTTGCTTAGATTCTGGTACTCTCCTAGCTACGTAAACTTGATATTTTCTTTGGGCCTTACTTTCCTAACTTATAAAATACCAGACTCAAACTGGGATATTTCTATGCATTTTCCATATCAAGAGTTGCACAATGGATAGTGTATTTACTTAAACTTAACAAACATTTACTGAATACCTGCTAAGTGCAGAGCATTGTGTTCTTTGCTGTGGACAGAAAAAGAAATGAATAAATAGAAGCCAAGATCACAACCACAAGGAATTTTTATCTAGGATGGCGGGCAACTGGATAAGTAACCATGATGGAACACCTATCTGAATTGGGAAGACCTGGGTTCAAATATCATTTTCTATTTCCTAACTGTGTACCTCCTTACACAAATTATTATCTTAATCTTAATTTTCTCCTTTGTAAAATAGGCTTGATAATACTTTCCTCATGAGATTTGGATCATTGCTGGCACTCGTAAATGTTCCTAAAAGTATTGAACAAATGCTTTCAATAAATACATGATTGAAAAGAAAGAATATAGGAGTATCAGCAAGAAAAATATATAACACTATAAGAATTTAAAACTGTATATGGAATCATGGACTAAATTAATTTCCTTGCTCCATTTTCAACATAACTGAGAAAGATGTTAGATTTCAATATGCACTGTCAACTGGTTAAGGATTTAAAATCTAGACACCAAACAAAAACTTTTAATTAAGACCCCTTTTAACTCACAATCTGCAGAAATGGCCTGACCATGTGCTTTTGGAGGAAGATGTGTTTGTACTCATGCATGGTTTGTGTGAGGTCTTTTGTGAAGATGTCCAAGGATTGTACTACAAGCTGGCTGCTATCTCAAAATCCAAATTTCTGTAAAAGGCAGTAACATGGATAGGAGCAAAATAAATGAATAAAATGTATTTTTCAGTAGCAAGCAAAAAGAGAAGAAACCTTTCTTTTCATACTTGATATCTTCTTCCATGGAAAATGGTATTGACTAGCATAAAATGCATGGAGCCTCTTCTCCTGCCTACTCATTCCTACCCAGGGAAGGTGACTCAATCCAATAGGCTGGGTTGAAAGGAAAAACAGGGCATGTACAGCCTGCAGCCCCCTCTTCTCATTTCTATAGTGCTCCTTCTCTCCTATTTGCATTACAGAGCTGGGTCTGCTCCTGAAGAGAGAGACGTGGCTTGGTGCAGCACTCCCTGTAGCAGAGAAGAGCCTGCCTAACTCTATGGTGCTGTGCTGACATGCTGGCTTGCCCATAGATGTGTTGTCACATCTTGCCATAACATCTTTACTGATGATAAATGCTATATTGTGGACTCCACCTACCTAACTCCATCTCCTGTCTTAATTTATTTGTAACACAAATGAGAGAAAAATGGTGTTAATTATTGAGTATCGTTGATTTCCAACATTCAAGAAGCTGTTGACTACCCCAAGGGGCTTCTGGTTTCCCTGCCCAAATAGATGGGTTTATTAAACTGATTCGTCTGCATTGCCCTCTTTCCTTACTCCTGATGGTGTCATGCATGTTTCAGGGTGACTATGGGCTAATGGAACAAATTCCCACTTTGACTGTGCATATTTTAAAGCTCAGTCAATGAGTGGGAAGAATTTAATTTAATAATTATTTCATCCTTTGCCAGTGAAATAGTCCATAAAAAGATGTCAATAAATGCTCTCATAATTACAAGCATGAAATTTTAATATATCACTTTAATGTTAAAAGGAATCTTTTTACATTATATTACTATCAGACACATGACAAAAATAAAATGCATATTAAAATGGGACATGTCTGTGCAACATGAGGAGCATGCCACTTAACCAGTGTATATGAAAGAAAAAAATGAAGTGGAAAGAGATGAAAGTTACACTGCCCATTAGTAGCCAAGCTGGATGCAAATGGTGGATTTATGAATGTCCTAGTTAAGCCCGGATGCTGGTACCTTCCCTCAACATTCATCACATGGCATATCTCACACATTGACTACTTGTAAATTCCCACAAAAATGCTGTCTGTCTACTTCAATTTAACAAATATAAATTTGACTTGAACTTTCTATATGCCACAGTCTGTGTGGTATGGGTAAAAGAACAATACACTAGACAGATATTACCTTCATGGAGAATGTAGGAAAGAACCCAATTGTATTGGTCAGTTAAATAAGTAATCAATAGAAAAAAAAATATATATTTTCTAAAACTAAAAGTGCCATTTAAAAATATATGTATTATGGTTTTCATTGCTGTTTCTTATAATAGGAAAAAATAAGGGGAAAAAATCTGAATGTCCATTATTAGGAGATGGTATAATAAATAATTGTATGTTTACTTTATGGACTATTAATGCAGTTACTTAATAAAATGAGATAGGTCTACAAGAAAAGTTTTGGGAAAATGTAATGATTTATTAGGAAAAAAATGAGTTATATGTATGATTCCATTTTTGTAAAAACAACAATAGCAGCAATGGTATTTATGTATCTGCTGTATATGGCTGTTTAGGTAGGGAACAAGTAAGGAAGGTTTATACCAAATTTGTATTGTGGTTACGTTAACAGGGCCAGCTTTTGAATTGTAACACAGAGAATTAGTACTTTTAGCTAAAAGCACTGAAACAAATGCTTTACGGGTGGAAAAAAATGCAAAATGCTAAGTAGAAAAAATAGACTACGTCTCAACTAAGAAAAATAAATAGGTAAATGGTGGAGATAAAAGTGTCAAGATGTTAATATTTGCCTCAAGGTAGCACAATGATCATTATGGTTAAATTGTATATCTCTCTCTGAATACTTTTATGTACTTTCTACATAAGCATGGATTAATGGAACAGTCAGGAGAAAAATTAAATTTGTAAAGAAGTTGTTTGTATTCTGACTTATTAATTTCACTCTTAAGTTTCTTTTTAAAAACCAAGCATACTAAAAGGATGCAAATGAGACTAATTTCTTTTAATGTAATTATAAGGCGAGACTATACCCTTATTTCAGTAAAGATTATTTAATAGTTTTTGGAAATTCCTCTGGATTTTCAAGTATATTCAGCAAAATCATTGGAATATTATAGCCACTCCAATTAAGCGGACATTTATCTTTGAGTTGATCTGGGTGTGAACCAATTTCCAGTCCTTCTTGGTAAGGCCCGCTTCACACTAATCTGCGGCATCATGACGTAAATCCGTAGAAAAAAGTGCATCTCTCAGAAATTCCACAGTACTTTCCCCTCCAGCTATTAACTATTTAAAAAGAGGCCTACTCTCAAGCCAATAAAAGAATAATAAATAATTAATAGAACACTTCTCGCACAGAGATTTACATTCTCAAACTTGAGCTTAACACTTGAATAATTGTTGGTTTGTGTATGTGTGAAGAGTGAGGATAAAGTAGACTATCTACTCAGGAAACGTTTATTGGTTGTCCAGCTGTTTAATCTTCTCATCTTTGGGAAGTGTAGTGGCAGGTTAGATAGACATTACCCTAAGGGTGCTGTGGACACTTGCACAGACCCCTTCTGAGGTGATAGGATTGGTCATTATTACATCGCAGGGAGTAGGGATGAAGAGAAGGGGTGTACACAGGGAATTGTGAGGCTTGGTTCTACAGAGAAAATCCAGAATTCTGTTAAAACACTCTGCACATGGAGTGAAAATCTGAGATGAAGTTCTGTCACTTTCAAGTGTTTTGAATTTGAACAAGTCAGTTAACCTCTGAGCAGCAAATCTCTGAATTAATCTGTGCTGAATTGAGAACAGTTATAATAATATACAAATACTTTACAAAGTTACTGTGAGGGTTAGAGTAGAAAATATATGCAAAAGTATATTTTATAAAGCATGAAGTTCAATATATAAATCAAATGTATTAATACTTAAGGACATGTTTCTATCCCTTGGGATATGTAATACAATGTCTTTCACTTGGTCATTTCTCATTAAATATTTATCACATTTATTTCATGAGACAAGATATATATATATATAGGTGATGAAGTGGTGTTTTGGCAGCTATTTTAACTGGAAAAAAACACGGTTCTCTGGGTAATACAGTTATCAGACTTTGCATGGGCACACAGTACTTAGCATCGTGCAATCTGAGAACTGGTATGATAACTTGTGGTCACTTGACTCAGCCTTCTGCTGGTGACTGGTATTTTCTCATCTGCTCTTTCCTAGAGTACCAATTCATTGATTCAGTAATTCAATGTGACTCATTCATTCAGTTATTCAGACAGCAAATATTTTTTGAGAACTAAGTATGTTGTAGACTCTCTACTAGGAAAGGTTGATATAATGTTGAGGAAAGACGTACACATCATCTTGTCTTTATGGAGCTTAAGACAGGTAATTGTCAAGTAATCACATGAACCATTGTAATCTTGACAATTGCTTGGAAGGAAAGATACATGATTCCACAGAGGCCTATAATTTCCATGCTTGATTTAGTCAGAGAGGTCAGGAAAGACTTCTCCAAGAGAGAGGTGCATGGACTTAAATAGAAAGATGAAAGGTGATGTCCAGAAGCTGAAGAAGGACATCCTAGGCAGAGGGAACAGCTTGTGCAAAGGCTCTGAGGCAAGAGGAAGCACAGCAGTATGAGCAAATGTAAGAAGGTCAGAGTGGCTGAACTGCAGAGTTAGAGACCTGTAGGGGAAAATGAGGCTGGGAGGTTCATGGTAGCTGAAGACAAAGCAAGATTTGAAGTCTATGTTAAGGAGTTTGCAGTGTTTCCAAAGAGCGTTAGGAAGCTGTAAGTAAACAGAGGTATCATGACCAGATCTGTATTTTGGAAACAGAAATTGCTCTCATTATAGTTACAAGATTAGATGAAAGATGGGCCAGGGTTGCAGTATTAGTTTTCTATTGCTGCTAAAACAAAGTACTACAAACTCAGTGACTTAAAACATCACAGTTTCTGTAAGTCAGGGATCTGGGCACAGCAAGGTCAACTGGGTTCTTGGTCTAGAGCTAAATAAGATAGAAATCAAGATGTCAGCCAGGGCTGCGATTCTCATCTGAGCTCACTGGTTGTTGGTCTACTTCATTACTTCTCCTGCTTTCCATGAAGCCCCTCCCATCTTCAAGGCAGCAAACCCAGGTCAAGACTTTCTCACACTTTCTCCTTCTGTCGAGTCTCCCTTACTTCCTCCTCTGCCTTCAGCTGGGAGATAGCTCGCTTCTAAGGGTTCATTTGACTACATTGGGCTCACATGGATGTTCCAAGCTACTTTCCCTATTCTAATGATAAACTGAGAGTGTATTAAATTGACTAGTATTCTTCCTAATCTGCAAAGTCCCTTTTTCCATGGAACTTAAGCTATCTACAGATGTGACATCAGGGGCAAAGGTCTGGGGTCCAAAATTCTTCAAGCAGATACAATTAGTAAATTATTCTGATAATTCCAGCCAGAGAGGTTGGTTAGCTGGATGTGGATGGTGTTGGTAGAGATGGAGAAAAGGGTATGTGTTAGAGGAATCTTAGGAAAATGACAGAGAGAAAGCTGTAAAGGAAGGCTCCTAGATCACTTGCTTGCACAGTTGGATTAATTAGGTGCTCACCCATTCACGTATTCTTCTTCCCTGAACCTCCAGTCTTACTGTCTCACTTCTAGCCTCTTTCTATGCTGCATGTCAAATTGTCTCTGCATTTCTTTATTTCTGCGTAGGGGCTGCAGCTCTGCAGGTGCTCCTGGACTCCTCCCATTACTGAAAACAAATATCAGGGAAAAGTCTGTTTTTTTTTTAGTAATTTGTTTCTGATTATAAATATTGCACATGTATTGATTACATAAATCTGTAGACTATAAAACTGATATTTAAGAGAATAAAAGTCCCAGCCTCAGAATTAACCACTAATTTTCAGGTAGAGTTTATCTTAATTCGTTCATTAGATATAATTTTTTTTTTACAGAAAAGGAATAAAATGTAATCTTCTATAACTGGATTATTTTCCTTAGTGATGTACCCTGACCTTGTATGTCACCATTTGCAGATTTTTTGCTTCTTTTAAACAGTGGCAGAGCATTCGATTTTTAAATGGATGTGCCGTAGTTTATTTAACCTGTCTCTTATTAGTGGCCATAAGGCCTGTTTTTAATTTTTGCTATTATAAACAATGTTCTAATCAGTAGCTGGGTATAGATATCTCTGGCCACTTTGGTGATAAGTCTCTGGTATCACTTTCTAGTATTGGAACTGCTAGATCAAACATTATACACCTTTAACATTTTAATTGTTATTACAAAATTGTCCTTCAGAAGACCTCTGTCGTGTGTTTGTTTCACCTTATTTGGGAGTGCCCAGTGGAGAGAGAATTCAGCTTCACTTAGAACCAAAGAAAGCCCTGTCAGTGAAAAGTTGCAGATGAGATCAAAGCTATCTCTTCAAGTAGTTTAGAGAACGTAAGATTTAACAAAGATAACATATTTGTCCTGGTGTTCCTGGTACTGTGCTAGGTACTGGGAATAGTGCCTCAAGGCTCCTTCAGCCTTGTTGGTAAACAGCAGGCTAGTGCAGAGGTTAAAGGAGCCTGGGTGAGGGTGAGGATATTAGTTGGGGGATGTTTCTCATTTAAGCTGAATTGTTTTGATGAAAAGGATTTTGGAGGAAGAGTGTTTTTGTGTCAGTCATTAAGTAGCCCAGTAGATGAGTAGAATGATAAATAGATTTTGTAGTTTAAGGAATAGGGTACAGGAAATGAAAGCAAGTGGTATCAGTCTGTTTCAGTTAAGAATGTTTTCTACTGCAAGTGACAGAAGTAGGTAATGATAACTTTAAAAAGTCGGGGATTATTTTTGTGAAACAAAGGTCTAAACGTGGGAGGCTGAGGATTGGTTCAGTGGCTCAATGTGTCAGGGCCGGTGTCTCTGCAGTTCTCTTGGCTTTTCCTCATGGTGGCAAAATGGCTGCCTCTGTATCTGGTGTCACATCTGCATTTGAGCCAAGAGGAAGGAAGAAACAGCGGTGGCAGGACATCGGCGCCTGCGTCAGGAAGGCAAAACTTTCCCAGAAGCCCCAACAACGGATTTCTGTTGCTGTTTACTGGCTACCACTAGCTGCAAGAGAAGATAAAAGTGTAAAGAACAGAATGGCATAATTGGCTTAGTCTGACTATGACCATTGCTGGGATGTAGGTAAGTGGATTCCTACACAAAATCCAGACTTTTCTAAGCAAGAAGAGGGGCGTAGTTATTAAGGAGATTGCTGCAGCTATCTCTTTGTGAGTTGGATTTGGAAGAGCCTTGTAAACTATGCTGAGGAACATGGACTTTCTAGTATACCAAAGGTAAACGCACAAGTTTTTATACGATTTATAAGGGTTGTTAGTAGTGGCCATTCTTTCCCAGATGATTCCAAGATTCTGGACTTGGTGGCAGATTGTTTCAGAGTGACAGCTACTGATCAAATGGACAACGTGCCTTACTTGCCTCATAATATGAAAGGACAAGATCATGTTGTCTCTTTCATCTGTAAAGCTTTCCTTGACTTCAAAAAGAATCTTATAAACAAAATCGTTTCACAGGATGTGGAGATGAAAACAAGTTATAAAAGTAGTTTACATACCACAGTTTAGAACAAATCATAAGAGATGAACAAACAAATCCTTTTTAGTTAAAATAAATTTCCATGTTCACAGAAATGTGTATAATTACTATCAAGTTATTACACATTTTGAAACACCTTTAATTAGGTGGTCATACAGCTCCCATGGGCCATAATGTTTATGGTTGCTATGGCTATTATTATTATTTTTTTAGACAGAGTCTTGCTTTGTCACCCAAAGTTTCAGATGCAATCTCGGCTCACTGCAACTTCCACCTCCCAGGCTCAAGCAATTCTCATGCCTCAGCCTCCTGAGTAGCTAGGACTACAGGTGTGTGCCACCACGCCTGGCTAATTTTTGTATTTTTAGTAGAGATGGGGTTTCACCATGTTGGCCAGGCTGGTCTTGAACTCCTGACCTCAAGTGCCTGCCTCAGCCTCCCAAAGTGCTAGGATTACAGGTATGAGCACCCATACCAGGCCTAGTTTTTCTTAAATATAAAATGATTTTTGTCTACATTAAATCAGAGTAGCTCTGAACTACTGCTAAATACTCTATATGTAGTTTATCTATAAATTCATATTTATTCGCTCTGATATGTTGATATGTTTATGTTTAGTAGGGGGATAAATTGGAACATAGAAAATCAGAATAGGAAGTTCACCATAAATCCTACATAAGTGAAACACCAAAAGTGACCTGTCGTAAACCTCAAGAGAATGCTTGGAAATTATGAACTGGCTTTATAATTATTATTCTCTTATTAAACATTAAAATTCTTCTGAGATAATAGAAGAGGATTACTTTAATAAATAAACTATTGCTCTTTTAAAAAACTAAACACCATTGTAAAGCCATAATTTCTTATGTGGAAATGTTAGTAGGAAGATTGTGAGTCAAACCATATTCTTTATTCTTTAGTTACTCTTCAGGTTTATGCCCCATAGCATATGAATAAATGGCTTTAGTATTTTTTAATAAGAACATTTTGGTCACATTAAATGTTATTTAATGTTGCTATTGATAGCAAAAAAAGGGCATATATGTTCCTAACTTGCCGTTAGAAAACTTTCTTGACATGAGTGACTAGGTCTATCATACCTAGAGAGACACAAAAGGAAAAAAATACCATAGGCAAAGGCTCAGCAATGAAGAAAACACCAATATTTATCCATTACTCTGCCTCACCATATATGAAAAATCTGCTGATGACTGAATGATTTCAAAATAATTGGCACAATCCCTTCTCTCACAAGAATATTGGAGATGATCAAACAAAACCTGCTCTTTTTTTTTTAATTAAAAGTGCCCCTTTCCCTCTCCCTTCCCTTGTCCGTCCCCCTTCTGCCTTGCTGGTACTGAGCACTCTGTGCTGCCCTGCATATTACTCCAAAAGAGGGTCAGGGCTGTCATCCTTCCTGCTTTACCAGCTGTGTCAGTCTGGGCCCTCTGGGAAGCCAATGCCAAGCGTGCAAGAGGATTACCTGGGGCATTGTCTGTAGAGAATGCAAGGAGGGAGCAGGAGTCCACAGAGGGAGGCTTCAGACTGCTCTACAGATCTGACATCTACGAGAAGAGAAGGAGAAAGAAGGATTACGTACAGAGAGTCTCAGATCACAGCAGTTTTGAAAGTCTCAGCCAAGCCAACGGGAAGTCCCTAAGACACGAAGATTTACTACTGAAGAAGTTCCATGCTGGCCAGAAAGGGTAGCTTTGGAATAAATACCATTGTAGTCACAAAGGAGTAACTACTGGAGAGACTGTTCGTCAGCTCTGCTCCTCTTAGGGAGGATTCCCCTGAAGGAGGCCCCAGCATGACATTCCCGTGGCCACCACACCAGCATGATCTTCCTTTTTCTGGATCAGATCATGTTGTTTCTCTATTCAAAAGCCTTCAGAAACTCCTTTTTGGCCAGAGAATAGTGCTCCAACATGAATCGAAGGTTTCTGAGAGCTTGACCTCAGCTTTATTTACACCTTGATTTTTAGTATATTTCTTCTTAATCTCTATTTTCAAGCCACAGACAACTTCACACCATTATCTGGAGTTTCAATGCAGTGTGAAGCCTCTGAGCTTTTCCCCACTCTGTCCTGTATCTCCATATTCTTCTTCTGAGCCTCTCGAAATATGACCTTCCTTTCCATATCCAGGCAGGTGTCTTTCTTGAGCCATCTACTCAGAATGCATCAGCTTTGTGTTCAAACACTCTGTGCTTCAGATGTCTATTTGGTGTGAATTTCATTTTACTTTATGTCTTTCCTTCAAAGGTCTAGAAGAGAGGAACTATATTTTTAGGAGCCTGTCAGGTCTTGTGCTTAGTGGTGGCCAAGTGATGAGTGTTTACTGAAAATAAATTAACCCAAATGCAGGAGAGGACATTTGTTTGTGAGGAGGTGAGTTGCGAGAAGAAAGATGGAATCATCTAAGGAATCTCAGAGACATTTCTGTGCATACTGTCACTGAATCTTCTGTGCTTCTCAAGGAGAGACTGAAGATTCCCTTTCCTGGAACTTGAAACACAGAGTGGCCAGAAGGCTTGAGAGATAAGGGGCAGGGGAACAAGGATGTCTTTCCTTTTATGGAACTCTTAGAGAGCCCAGCTCTAAAGGAGAGAATCAAATCAGTGTTTTCCTGCGTAATTCTTCCCTTTCTTTCCTAAGTGTATCTATGTGGTCCAGGATTCTCCCTCCTAGTTCTTGTGTGCAGATTATACTGTGAAGTTTCTCATGTCTGCTGATGTTTGCCTTTGGGTCCCCATGACCCAGCTGAGGGCCTGACAGGGAGTGGGTGCAGAGTAAATGGCTGGAGCAAGCTGCACAGAAGGAACTGTGGTGTGCAGTGAGTGAGGAAGCAGAAATCTGATGATCAGCGGGTGATTGCCAAGGAATCACAGGGAGAATTACAGTGACTGAAAAGTAGCAGGAGGTGAAAGGACAGATGGCAGGATGCAAAAGAAAATAGAAGGGATACACTTGGCTTTGCAATGATCAGTTGGACTAGACTACTTTTGACTCACAATAGAAGTAGAAGTATTCATTGGATTCAAGTTAGCAAGTCTTTATTGTGTGCTCATTTCTGCAACGAGCCATCCTCATTTCTGTAGTTGAGTAAAAAAAAAATAGAAGAACATGACTGATTTCTGATTGCAAAATAATTATAATTTAGTTGAAATGCATGTACAAACACACATGGGATTGTTTAATTATGACGCAGTAGAATGTGAAATCGAGTTTCTTTCCCCTGCTACATTTAACTTACCCATGAGTCTGAATGACTTCATGTACAAAAGAGACCCCAAATCTGTCAACTTTTCTCCGTATTCCCCACACAAAGTCTCCACCTCTTTTGTCTCCCGTGGACCTGTAACAGCCTCTTAACAGGTCTGCCTCATTCTAACTTTGTATCATCATAGTCCATTCTCTGACCAGTAGTCAGAGAGATCTTTCGAAAAATACAAATCCTGTTTTGCCACTCTCCTGCAAAAAACCCTCCTATGCTTCTGGGTGCATGGTGCACTTAAAGTAAAAGGCAAAGTCCATGCAGGATCTAACTCTTGCCTGCCTCTCAGGTCCTCTCTTCATGCCTCTCAGCATGCTTCCCCGTGCTTACTCTCCTCCTGACACACCACCCTTTTTCCTGTTTCCCCTATGTTTGCAGGCCTGGCTCCTTCTTGTATTCAGGCCCCAGCTCAGATGTCACCTCCTCAGTGAAGCTTTCCCTGACTACTCCCCAACCTAAGCTATCAGTCCCTTCTCCAGCCACTTTTTTATATCACCTTGTTCTACAGCTTCATAACACTTAGCAGCATCTAAAATGTGTAAAATGTGTTTATTATCTGTCCCCCATCCCAGAATGTTCCCTGCTTCTTAGGAGGAGAGATCTCATTTGACTTTTTCATTGCTCTATTCCCAGTACCTAGCACGATGTCTTGTGCATAGGCAGATCTCATCAAATAGTTGTTGAGTGAATGAATAAAAAACAGGAATTGTTAGAGACAAAGAATGGAGATTGTAGCTAAGAGTAGCTGAGCAAAGTGCTTGGAGGAAGAAATATTATTTTAGCTGTGAAGAATGGTGTGGGGAACAGAGGCTTAGAGGCAGCAAAGTGCACATTTTTGTCAAAGGAAGACCCTGGCCTGACTGGAGCAGAAGATACACAACAAGAACGGTGGGGCAGTGAAATTTGTATGGAATCAGAGGGTAAAAGAAAGTTATTACACTGCCAAATTGCCTGTGTGTGTGTGTGTGTGTGTGTGTGTGTGTGTGTGTGTGTGTGTGTATTTTGCCTTAGGTGGCAAGGCATTGAAATTCGACAGGGTGCCTAAGAGCTAGGATACCTATTTATCATCTTATTTCCAATTTTGACAAACATGAAACAAATTATAGTCCCTGAATCATGAACACAATGAAAAAAAGTTAGTCGACCCCTTACATTTCATATTTATGCCAGTGATGGTGATTTTATTTTATTTTTTGGCTCCTCTGTTTCTCATGAAGTGATTCACCATTTTGATAGAGCAGCTCCCTGAATTATTCAATCTAGGAATAGTTTACATTTGCTTGACATTTTATTTTCTCTCAGGAATGGCCCTTATAGAATATGCATTTCTTTTCCTTGAGCGAGATAATATATGTGAAAGTACTTTGCAAACCATCAGGCGCTACGGAAATGGAAGGTAGAATGATTATTACCTTTAGAGGTCTTAAGGGACATAAACTACTAACAGCATCATCTTACTGCCCTGCTTTTCTTGCTTTTTGTTGCTGTAAAAAGAACTATTTCATATCAGGAGATTATTCTTTGCTACAGTCAGGAGGCAAACGTGTTTGTCTGTACATCACCCAGTTATTAACTCTAAGAAAATTAACAAACTCATATGTTTCTGAGATAATTGTTGGATAAACCATTAGTTGTAGACAATATTCTTTGTCCAGAAGAACAAAAGTATTGAAACTCTGCCGATTCTAAAAAGCGCTTCTTCCTCACATCCCCGCTTGGCTCTTTCCCCGTGAGCACAGAATGTCTACGTGCAGAGTCAGGAAGAGTGGCAGTTCCTGTGATCACCTAAGTTGCCACGGACAGCAGAGACTGGGAGACTTTAGTTTTATGTTCTAGTTACCAGTGAAACCCCCCTATTAAATATTTTAAGGAACACACTCAAAGTAAAATATTTTCTAAAATAGAATCCATTTCTCCCTTTGTCCTCCAAAAATAGCTGATTTGTCCATCATGGGACCTGAGCATAATGTTTCTATGGTCACATTGATGCTTTCTGTGCAATTTTTGAAAAGTAGTATTTTTTTTCCATGTTATTGCTATCATAGGGAAAAGTTTTTCTTGGAAATACTGGGATGCCTGGGCCCATGTCTTCATTAAAAAAGCAAAACTTCAGCAGCAACAAAACTGAAAGAGATTATGTCCTTTACAGGGACACGGATGGTGCTAGATGCCATTATCCTCAGCAGACTAATGCAGAACAGAAAACCAAACACCGCATGTTCTCACTTATAAGTGGGAGCTGAACAATGAGAACACATGGACGCAGGGAGGGGAACAACACACACTGTGGCCTGTTGGTGGGGACAGGGTCATGGTGGGTGGGAGGGAGAGCATCAGGAAAAATAACTAATGTATGCTGGGCTTAATATTTAGGTGTTGGGTTGATAGGTGCAGCAAACCACCATGGCACACATTTACTTTTGTGGCAAACCTGCACATCCTGCACATGGACCCAAGAAATTAAAATAAAAAATAAACAAGACTTGGAATTCAGTTAGGAGGCAGAGGACAGAGAGGCAGTAGGGGTGGAATGGTTTTGAGTTCTGGCCTAGATAAAATTCCAGTGAGATCAGCTGAAGTGGGTGAGTAGAGGCTGATAGGGGACAGCTCTACCCGAAAAAATATAGGAAAATAGGGATCCAGGCAAGAGCTTTCCAGCGGAGAGGCAAAAGAAAGTGTAGCTTTTTGGTGGGGAGAGCTAGATGGAATGTAAGAACAAATGCAAACTTCTAAAAGAACACGGAGAAAAGGACCTCACCTGGTTTAGGAACAGGCAGGGATTAACATTTATCTCATAGGCCAGATGAATTTGGAATTTGAATGCAATAATAACAATAATGTTTAATATTTATTAAACTTTTAATGCACCCATTACTATAGGTAATCATTTTCATAAATTATCCTGCATTAGCTCCTTAATCCTTATACCTTTATAAGATAAAAACTTATTTTAGGATCTTATCTTATTTTAATTTTGGAGAAAACAAAAGTTGAGGGAATCTAAGATGATTAAGCGGTAAAGCCAGTACCCAAATTATGCCTGTCTGATCCCCAAATTTGTGACATATATACTTTTTAAGACATAATATGATTTGTGTGCTTCTGTTTTTAATTTGAAAAATATGAACACCTACACAGAAGTTAAAATTAACTTTAATTCTACCATGAAAAAATAAATATTATGGAATCCTTCAACAACCCTGTCCCCAAAGATAACTGCTATTACCACTTTAGTATGTGTATATATATGTGTGTATACATATATGTAATATGTATAGTATGTGTACACAACTACTGTTTGTTTTCTGCAACTTTTTATATTAAAAAATATAAAAATGATATTTTCACATTTGTGCATTTTCTTCCATAGAAAATAGTGCTACAAAAATATATATTTACATATATGTGTGTGTATATATATATAGAGAGAGACAGAGAGAAAGAGAGGCAAAATTTTGACAATAAGGAGTTGCACCAATTTATACTTATGCCAGGGTATGATATGAGAGCTCCTTTTTACTCATATCTTTGCAGAAACTAGTTTTTAATTTAAAAATTTTGGTTATTCTGATAGTGGGGAAATGTTATCTCATTTGTTTTGCATTTTTCGAGTTATTATTGAAGATGAAGATTTTTTCATATTTTATTGACTTTACCATAAATGCGTTTCTTAAATATATTAACATAAATGTATTTTTCCCTTAACCATTACACTGTTTTGTGTGTTTCTGTAATTTTACACATGTGCACAATTCCTAATACGGGAAGTAGGGATGGAGAGTGGCAGGGAAAGAATGAAGTGCATGGGACATTGGGACAGCACTTTGACTGTTTCTATAGCTGACCCAGAAATATTTCATGATCAAGGTTATTGGAAGGAAATGCTAATGCTTGAATGGTAACAAAAGCACTTCTGAAAGCACTGTTTCTAATCTTTGATCATTATACTCACTTATTATAAAGTTTCTTTTTACCTCTAAATATCTGATTTGGAATTTGTAAAGTGGAAATAAAACTTCCTTTTCTTTGGAACGATACCTTGAATGTTAAAAAGAAAAAAAAGAAAATACTCTGAAAACATCATTACTCCGTATCATGATAATCACTTTCATTTTCTTTTGTTTTACCAATGACATCCTCTCAGATCTGATCTCACACATATTCAAACCCACCCTCACTCCTTTTTGTCCCTCTAAAAACATCTCATTTTAAAAACAGGGAAAGCACATGCCTGCCATTTTCTCAGATTGCAATTCAACCATCTTAAAGGCTTAAGGAAGGATGTCTTACTGTGAGTTAAGATTGAGTATTATTTGAATTGTCTTTTTAGTTAAGAACTGAGAGTAGGAGAGTTTAATAAAGAAATGCAAAGCTCTTTTGATTCAGAAAAATCTAAACCTGTTGTCCCTTAGGGTATTACATAAAGCACATCTGTTAAATCAGGATTTTCCTGATGTAAATGGACCTGGGCTCTCTTGACAATTTTACCTGTTTGAATTCTGTTGGGCTGCTATACATATGCCTGTAGGGACTGGTCAGTGAGTGGGTATTATAAATCAACATTTTAAAAATCACTTGTGTTAGAATTATTATCTATGACTCATTAGAAATAATCCCCCAAATCTTTATCTGATCAAATGCAGTTTTGCTAACCACTATATTTCAGCTCTCTCTGTTCATTGTAATTCAAGGTTGTGCCTCTGCTGCCATTTGTAAATCACTTGTTAATTTCTCCTGCTTTGTAATACAGCCTAATCATTTGCTGTAGCTTGCTGTCAAAACATTCCAATCTGATTTGATGCAATTTCATTCTGCATGTGTGCATCCCTATCTAACCTATAGGATAGTAGAAAAATAATTGCCTACATCTGAGAAATTTTTTCTCCAAACACCTGTACTAATTAAAACTTCAAATACATGAAAAATTATTGACAATAGTGTTCATCATTAAGAACCTCTTTTCATAGGCACAGCAAGCAAGATGTGGACTGTACACAATGGCCAAAGATGGATAAATAATGGAAGCTTTATTTGCTAAGCATTCCAAAGAATCCCATTTATGAGCCAGCTAAAACATGATTCATTGGATCCATCAGTGGTTCCCACACTAGTGTCAGACTGGCATGAAAGACCTACATTTTCAGGCCTTATGAAATGGTAGCCCTTTTAGTGCCTTAAACAAAAATGATTCCGTACCACTTCCTATGTAGATGACACACTTGCATTGATTTTTCTCTGATTGTTTTGCAACACGTAGAGCTTCTCCAGGTATTTGGATCATACTTCCCAAACTAGTGCTCCATCCAAAGGGCCTCCAGCACCCTACACCAATAGCAATTAGAGAGACACTCTGACAGAATGCAAAAACTGAAACCTCCACCACATTGTAGAGATTTAACCAATGATGTAGTGTTGTTTTTTTTTTTTTTTCCTGCTAGTTGACACTTGAAACACAAATGATTTAGTTTGGCTGATAAGTGTTTTCTTCCTGCTTTCTATTTTTACATGTATACTATCAGAGAGGGACACAGGAAGTCAACGAGAGCCCAGTCTACATAGTTTGGAAAGCAAGACTGGAAATTTAGTTTCTGGCAGGAAACCACATGCATTTTGAAATCCTGTAATCCTGAATAATATGCAACACAATTATCTCTTCTTCTTTATCCTCTGACATTAGTCAGTGTATTCTTTTAGTAGAGAAATAGGCCTTTTGTTTTTCTCTTTCTTATAGGGGCACATGAGGTGTCCTTTATCAGGAAATGAACTGCTTAGCTGATGTTCAAGTATTTGCTCTCTTCATGTACTTTTCCAGCATTTAAAGTCTCTGAGAAAAACTTACTTCTCCTTTTAATATTCCTCATATGGATATAGTATCAGATTTCATTAAATTCTTCATCTGCAGTCTCCTCAGCCATATCATAGATGGAAACTGGGAACCAATTCTTTACAAATAAAAATGAGCTTATATATTTTATTGCTTCTGACATCGAAATACACTAGAAGCACTGAAAAAAGATGTTTGCTTATCTAGGAAAGTAGTGTAATGTCATTGCAGAGAAGCACTTCAAATTTATCACAGTATTTCTGTAGAAAAATCAGACTTTTCCTTGACGAGTGGCTTGGCGCCAAGCACCCAGATTAGAAGTACAAAATACACACTATCTTCTCTGCAACTGTTTTCTATGTAACAAAGGAACAAAATTAGTGATAACGTGTATCATGTATCTGCTTTATATGAATGAATATAGTGTATGACACATGAAAGGCCACTGAGCACAAGCCCTCTGCTGTGGGCTGAAGGAAAGAAGGGCAGATCTTAGTCTGACCAGGTTCAGATAATCACTTCACAAATTAAAAACACACAACAGTTATGGGGTTGTCCTATTTACTGATACTCAGAGACACCAAATGCAGCACTGATTGTGTACAGGAAGGGTTAAATGATCAAATATTTCTGCAGGTCTCCTATGAATGCTCTTTCATGAAGTTTTACAAGGAAGACATTCAAGAGGATAAGAATAGAAATATAAACTTTTATTAATTCACATTTTATTTCATTTAATTTCACGTACTAAGTCTTCCTATATGCCTGATGCAAAGACTGATACATATAACACCATCACTAAGTTAGAACTCAAAGCCAAATGAATTCACTTTCTTCAAGTTGCTATGATAAAATGTGATAAATGTGATATTTTAAAAGTGTCTCTAAAGTGCTGTGGAAACAAAGGCAAGTAATTCACCATGTTTATTATTTGGGAGGGCGGGGAATGTGTCTGCTGGCATCCCCTATTCCTCTTTCCTGCTTTATAGAGCACCTATTATCACTTGATATCGTATATGTTTAGTTGTTTATAGACAAGTTTGCTTGTTTTTGAAGTGTGCGCTGCCCCACTCAAATATAACATGGACCCTGTAAAAACAGAAATCTTCCTTCCTTCCTTTCTTTTTCTTTCTTTCTTCTTTCTTTCTTTCTTTCTTCTTTCTTTCTTTTCTTTCTTTCTTTCTTCTTCCTTTCTTTGTTTGTTTGTTTCTTTCTTTTTCTTTCTTTCTTTCTTTCGTTTTGGAAAAAGTCTTGCTTTGTTGCCCCAGGCTAAACTGCAGTGTGGTAATTAGGGCTCACTGCAGCCTCAACCTCCCAGTCTCAAGTGATCCTCCTGTCTCAGCCTCCTGAGTATCTGGAACTATAGGCATGTGCCACCACACCTGGCTAATTTTGATTTCTTTATTTTTTGTAGAGACAGGGTCTCACTGTGTCACCCAGGCTGGCCTTGAACTCCTGGGCTCAAACAATCCTCCTGTCTTGGCCTCCCAAAGTGCTGGGATTACAGACATCTTTTCAATTCTATTCACAGCTTATATCCTAGTGCCCAAGACAATGGTTGACATAGAGTAGTTACTAAATAAGTATTTGTGGAATGAATGAAAGGAATGCATGTTAGACTGTGTGAGATACTGGAGATACAATGGTGAATAATACCCACAGTAAACCTGACCTTAAGCAGCGTATCAGTGACCTTCGCACTCATCAGTGCATATGTTCTAAGGGGAGAGATAGACAATATTCAACACACAAGTAAATGTGATGGTTTCGCACACTGATGAGTGTGAAGAACTTAACCACTGTGGATAGGTCGTATATAGAGAAGAGGGATGTTGCTTAACAAGGGAGCCAGGAAAGGTTTCTCTGAGAAAATGACATTTGAATTGAAACCTAGGTCATGAGAAGGAGGAAGCCATGTGAAGAGACAGAGAAAGAAAGAGTAAGTCATAGATTGTTATGGTTCAAATGTATCTTCTCCAAAATTCAAGCACTGAAACTTAATGGCCAATGTGATAATAGTAAGAGGTGGAGTCTTTCAGAAGTGATTGGGTCATGAGGGCTCCTCTCCCTGCAAATGAGATCAAAGCCTTTATAAAAGGGGCTTAATGAAGGATTTGGCTCTCTTGTCCTTCCCCCTTTCACCACGTGAACACCCAGTGTTCCTCATCCTCTGGAGGGTGCAGCAACAAGGCACCATCTTGGAAGCAGAGAGCAGCCCTCACCAGACACCAAACCTGCCAGCACCTTAGTCTTGGACCAACTAGCTTCCAGAACTGTAAGACATAAATTTTTGTTCTTTATTAATAACCCAGTCTCAGACATTTTATTATAGTGGTACAAATGACCTGAAACACAAGCCCTCAGAGCTTGGTGTTTTGCCAAGGAGGCCTATGTTCCTTGAATGAATGGACAGAGCAAGAAGTGAAAAGATCGGAGGTGTCACATCACACAGGGCCTTGCAGGACAAGGTAGGAAGCTTGGATTTTACTGAGGTCTCTAAGGAAAGCCACTAGAACATTTCAAGCAGAGAAGTGCCATGATCTGATTTATGTTTTAGAAGGTGCTTTGCACACTTACAGTTAATATGCAGAAGGTGGTCTAAGAAAAGAGTCAGAGAGGCCTCTTCAAGGAGTCTGTTAAAAAGGTATAGAAAAAATACCGTCTTAGATGAGACTAAGTTTGTAGCAATGAGCATGGCAAGAAGTGCATGGAGTTCAGATATATTAGGGAGGTAGAACTTACAGGTCTTGATGATAGATTTAATGAGGAAATTGAACAACTAAGTTGGTGAGTCAATGGCAGAAGGTGATTTGCTTTAGTTGAATAGAAAATATGAACAGATTTGTATTAGTTAAGTAGAAAAATAACTAGAATGTTATAATACATGAGGAAGGGTGATGAGCTTCCCACAGTCTGTTCTTCAGAAGTCTGAGTCCATGTGATAGTGAAGAGGACTGATCTAGAGGTTACCAGTAAAAAGTGTACTGGAATTTGATCCCTGTGGCTGAGGCAAGCAGGGCAGAATGGAGGAGAAACAGTCAGTTCTCGTAGCCTGCAGTTGAGAGTGAAAAAAGTAGCTTTGGAAAGAATAAAGCTTAGAAATGTTACAGGAAATTGGTAGCATGCTGATTGTGCCAAGATACTGCCCAAAAAACCAGCTCCATTTATCAAACGCAGAGAAAAATCATTAAGCCTAAGTGGAGCATTGTGCAAATATCACAGCCAACATTTTCCCACAATTTCCCACATTTTAGCCACTTGCTTTTATGCTACATACACAAAACTGTTTTAGAAAGGATTGGATGTAATGGATGAAACAAAGTAAAAAAACCTGAATTTGATTTCAAGTTTGTTTTCAAATTAGTGAGGCCTTGTTACAATACTGCCAGATACGATCCTGGGAAACCAGGAAGAGAAAAAGGAAAAGAGATGAATTCAGTCGGCCTCCATATCTTTGGGTTTCACATTCCTAGATTCAACCAACCTTGGATTAAAAACATCTGGAAAAATGCCCAAAGAACAAAAATAACAATCCAACAATACAAATAATATAAGGAAAAAAATACAGGATAATAACTATTTACAAGACATTTACATTGCGTTGGGTACTGTAAGTAATCTAGAGATGATTTAAAGTATATAGGAGGATGTGTGTGGGTTATATGCAACTTCTGTGTCACTTTACATAAAGGACTTCAGCATCCCAGAATGGTATCTGAGGAGGGTCCTGCAATCAATCCCCCACGGATACTGATTGTAGAGTTATCTGAGCCAATGAGAGAAAGTCACGTCTTAAGATGGCTAATTAAAATCCTTGTACCTGTCACTTAGAAAATGTTTTCATGTTTACATTTAAATACAAGAGGATGTGTCTTTTTGGAAAATCCATTTAACTATAATGAATTAGTAGAGTGCAAGTCAGACTTAGAGATGCTGGGAATCGACTTATTTCTCAGCATCCAGTCTATACTAGGAATAGATCACTGTCTTTTGATTCTTCTGGAAGAATGACCTTTCTTGAGTCTTCCCAGGAAGATAATGGGAAGAAGCTACGCATTTGTGTTTAATATCATGAAGAATAAGGAGAAGGAGTTGAGATGTCAACAAAGCTGTAATTAACCTCATTCATTTATTCACTTGACACATTTGAATTATAGTCAAGTCTAAAAGTGTGTGATAGATATTCAGACCTCCTTGAGGTCAGGGACCATATAAATGTATCTTAGCACTAGAAAGTGCTAGGAACACATTTGTAAATGAAATGAATGAGGATCTAGTGAAGGGAAAGGTGACTGTGACTGCAATGTTTAGAGAAGCCTCATGGGCAAAGTGAAATTTTTAACTTGTCTTTCAGCAGAGAGATAATCTAAATAAAAACTAAAAGAGGGAAAGAGTTACAACTGTTAAAAAATTTGTAAGTTAGATTTGCCTCCTAATCTAAATGTAGACAGAATGACTTTAAACCATTGATTCATTTATTTATTTGACAATTTATTTAGTACCCAGTCTGTTCTAGGCATTGTGCTACACCCTGAGCATGGATTGTACAATAAAATATATAGTCTCTGCCCTTGTGAAGCTTATAGTCTAGTGGGGAAGACAGATTAGAAACAAGTAAATAAGTAAGTGACCGAATTGAAAACAAAAACCAAAATCAAAAAAGAAACCTAGGTTGCTCCAATATAAAATATTGCAGAGGCTGGGTGCTGTAATGCCAGCAGTTTTGGAGGCCGAGTTAGGCGGATCACCTGAGGTCGGGAGTTTGAGACCAGCCTGGCCAACACAGTGAAACCCCATCTCTACTAAAAACACAAAAAATTAGCTGGGTTTGATGGCACAGACCTATAATCCCAGCTACTCAGGAGGCTGAGGCAGGAGAATTGCTTGAACCTGGGAAGCGGAGGTTGCAGTGAGCCGAGATTGTGTTACTACACTCCAGCCCGGGTGACAGAGTGAGACTCCATCTCAAAAAAAAAAAAAAAAATTGTAGAGATGACTGACCAAAAAGTGACATCCTTTCTGGGGAATGACATTGAATCTGGATGAGAAGCAACTGAGCATTTTAAGAGCCTCTGCTCTTAGAATCTGACGAGGAGTGGAGAGCGTGGAGGCAGCTGATGTTCCAGGTAGAGGAAACAGCATGCGAAAGCACAAGACAGAAAATATTTTGGCTTATTGGGGAACCGAATAGAGGACTTTTAGCCCACTTTTTGAGGCTTGGTTTTGAATAAAAATGAGATATCTGAGTGGAGATCTAGAATAGAAGGAAATTAACAACCTAAAAGGGGGTAAAATGTCACTGGTAATATTCATTCTTTTGATAAATGTGCATTCAGTCAGTCATTATTCTGGGCATTGTAGGGATAGTAGTCAGGAGCTTACATTTTAGAAGGGGAAGATAAATCAGAAAAGAAGTAACTCAATAAATAATTTACTTTCAGATCATAATAGGTGCTATGAAGATGCTACAATATCATGGGAATGACGGTGACTATTTTAAGTAGAAAAGTCAGAGAAGACTCTCAAGGAGGAGACACCAGCTGGGTAGCCTCGAGCAAGAGCATGTGCAAAGGTCTTGAGATCTGCTGCTGTGTGCAGCTTTTTCAGGCTGGCAATGTTCTCAGGGTTCCCTATGTTGCATCACTCAAGCATACCTCACCCCATTGTATCCAAAGGGATCCACCATATCCGGGAAGCCAAGGTTGTCTCTGGTCCACACTGCACCTCTTCTCTCTCCTCCATTCTTGCTGCTGCTTTTTTTTTTTTTTTCCTGTGGACCTATACAACGTATCTTCTCACCCAGCTACACAGCCAGCAGCACGTTCTCCTTCTTAAGGTGAGTATGGTAAAGTGCTGTGGGCTGTAAGCGGGAGGAACCCCCAACAGTCAAGAGCAGGAACCCTGTGTGGACAAGAGGTTGTAGCAGGAAATGGGTGTAACAGTTCTCTGCCAAGCCTGATATTCAGTTCAACCACCTGTCCGTCATTTTCCTGCTCTGGGGGCTCTGGGCCAGGTGCTCGCATCTTCCTCAATGTATATGTGCATGTTCAGCTGAGAACCTGAGCTCTAAATTTGGAAGCAAATGCATGGGTATCTATGTACAAGATAAGACAAAGTAAAGAATTAAACTCTCAGATTCAACCCTGGATTTTATCAAGTTTCTATTACAGATGAAATGAGATGTTATCAAGTTGCTATTTAATGTGAAGCTGTATAAAACATACATATATTTTTACTATCAAATATACATATATTTATTATAAAAGAATCAGATGCAACAAACATTAATTGAGTGCTGATTATATACCAAATAATCTGCTTGGAAAACAGATTTATTTCTTATATTGATCCTTTCTAATAAGTCTAATTTTCCCCATTTTACCAGCAGGGGGTGAAGGAACAGTTGGACACACTGATCACATACTGGAAAGTGGCCAAGGAAGGCTTTTGACTCCAAATGTTGGGGTCATCCCATTTGATAGCTTTTGCCTTCTCAGCACATGGCAGCATGTGGGAGGCAGCCTGGTGAGCAGTCAAGAGCAGCGGTGGTCACGTCTATGGAAGAGCGTGAGTCAGAACACCAGCATTACTTCTCTCCAGTCATGGGAGCTTGGGCCCGTAACTTCACCTTCCCAAGCCTCAGTCTCCTGACCTCTAAAATGAGAATAATAACAAAATGGGCTTCAAAGAATTGTTAAAGCATTGAATGGGCTTCTTATGTCATGCCTGGCATATTTGGCACTCAATATGTGGTAGCTACCTACCATCTCAGAGGAGAGCCCTTAGCTGTTAAGTTGCTCTTTTTAAGCTCGGGCACATTCATACACTCATCCATCGTATCCTCCCAGATTGGAAGGGTTGAGTACAAGAGCTCCCCAAGACAGGTGCTCCCTGCTCTCTAGCCCTCTTTATGGAGAGCTAGTGCACCCAATAAGACAAATAAGAGCTAGTGCACCTCATTAAGACAAATACTCCCCACCACCCAGCCTCTTGTCTGGCACTAGAGCGGAATTGTCAGGGGGCGTGAGTAGCAGCCGGCAGGAACCTTCACTGTCTCGAGGCATGTCCACACCTGAAATCTCTTATCAGAGAACACTGAGGTTTCCCCACAACTGAAGGGCCTTGTGTTGGAATCAGAGCACTGCCTTTTTAACATAATCACTTCCCTCCTGTGCCTTCTAGATGTCTACTTAGGAAGATCTTCATATATATTTTGCACACCGTGTTAGAACTTTTAAATCTGTTTAAACTGGATTCTTGTTAGGAAGAAATTCATTTCTAATTTAATTTAATTTTTTTGGCATGTTTACTCCATCAAACAATTATCCTGCCTAACAAATTATGTAAAAAAAAAAGTTAAAAATAAGAGTCATATGATCTTTGAAGTTAGACAATAAATCAGAGAAGAATAAAAAGGGAAATGAATTGTTCTAAGTATATCAGAAAGGCTTTATGTATTCAGAAACTCATTTACTTTTCTCCAAATCAATATGCAGTGCTCAGCACAGAGAAGGATCAGAGAACTATTGAATACAAAGCACAGAAGATAACAGCAGTGATTAGAACACGCAATTGTGCAGCTGTGATGTCATCCCCTCCCCCTCCACTGGGTCCTTTCCATCAGATTGGTTGCTATGTTAATATTTTAGGCTTAAAGGACCAGAATTAATTCCTTTAGTCTTAACTCTGATGCGTTGGTTTTCTGTCAAAAATTCCTGACAGAATTGACAGCCAAAATGAATCGGGATAATTAGAGAGGGAGCCACGCAGCCGATCATGCCATCCTTGGAATTACTGGGCACAGAATCATCTCTTGCTTGGATTCAGGGTCTTGGCATGAGATGATCCCTCTTCCCTTTTCTTCTACAGAGCAACAATTTTGAGCTATAAATAGAGCACCCCATGATTGTTTTCTATGAATAATGAATATGAAGTATGATCTTCTTCTGTTCTGATGAACAACTACTACTACAACAATCAGACAAAATCTAGAGGCAGCTGGAGGAGGTGTTGCAAAGCCCCTAAAGGTCACAAAGTTTAAGTTAAAGGTATACAGCCTGATCTTCTTACTGATACTTATTTTGTATGATGATGAAGTGTTTTCTGTTTATAGAGAAGTCCTATGAGGTAGGTAAGATCGTCCAGAGGGTGTTCCGGTTCATTCGACCTTACAGTAAAATAGAGAAGTGTTTGGGGCAAGACAACAGAAACACAGAAAACTGACAGCTGGAATGAGAAAGTGAAATTTACAGCTTTTTCATACCTAGTCCCATCTCTGCCCCTGCCCCAGTCCATCCCTTCGGATGTCTTCTTTTTTAAACAGGAATATGGAGGAAGGGAGGAGGAAAAGAATTATACAAGTGTCTGGTTGCCAATAAAGAAAGCACCTACTTCATGGTCAGAAATGATTAATCTTTATGACCTTTCTTATCACTATTTACTCAGGAACAGTTGAGAATTCAGTCATGTGGCGGTCAGAAGCTGTAATCTTTCTAATCCAGATTTTCTACTTCTGCTTTTTAATCTCTGGTTGGTTACTCCAATCTAGATTTCTTCCCTCTGAGAAATTTACTAAAGTCCCCGAGAGATTTTTGGAGGGAGAAAATGCTACCAAAGATCATTGTGCAATTTCAGGTATGACCACTGTGTAGATGAGGTTGTTTCTGAACTTAGGTAGGCTGCCCAAGGGAACAATTCCCTGTACCTCAAGAACAACTTTCTGAGTTAGGCTAAGGAGGCCAGTAGTTAGGTATCAGCAGGATCTTGTAAGAGGTAGTGAGCTAAGGAGAAGGAAGGTGAGGAGCACATGAAATTAAAGAAATAAGATATCCATGGCTACTAGACAGTCTTTATTCTTAGATCTTTTCATTGGACAGAGCTAGAATATTAAGATATTAAATGATACATATATCTTAGGTTTAAACTGGCGCCTTTAGTTTAAATCTAGAACAATAGGATTTTTTCTTAACTTGGCTTTTCTTGTGTCAGAATCTGTTTTGAACCATGCCCCAATCTCAGTTCTCAATGACATAATTAATGATTTGCTATATCCCACCCTCTGTAAATAACAGTATCAGGGTAATAATTTCAGTACTCACACCAGCAATAAAGAGACTAAAAACAATTTCAGTTTTTCCTTCCCCTATACACATTTCAAAAAATATTGTACACCATAAATAAATGCAATTTTCATGTGTCAATTTAAGTAAATAAACAACAAAACAGAAAAGCCATCGAGGAATATTCTAGGGTCATGTCAAAAGGATTCAATGTAAGGATCAATGAGGATCATAACTGCAATGGAATGAAACACACAAAATGTTTACATTTAAGACTTCGTAACAGTATTAAAAAGTTAAAAATAAACCAAAGTCAGTAGCCACTTTTGTAGGAATGCTACGAATCATCTCATATTTCTTCTTGGATGAGGAAGGAGGCCAGCATTAATAAAGTATGAAATGCATGTAATAAAATGTTAAAATTTTCAGTGTAAAAAAAAAATAGAAATGAGATATCTCCCTTGATTATTTCTTCGTAAGTCAGCAGAGGTTGGTTAGCAAGGAGGGAGGGAAATATTTGGCATGTTATGAACGAAGCTGGTATAATAAATTATGAAACCGGCTGTGGCAAAAGACCTGTGAAATACACCATGCACCCTTACCAAGATGGTTTCCCTTTGCCCTAGGAAATTGCTTATGATAAAGATGTTGGTAATACTGGTGTTTTACAGCACCCGTTACAGATTTGCAAATGCCTCATCATTGTCACAAGGCACCGAACCTCATCTTCTCTGATCTGCAGCTTTAGTGGTAGTGACCGACATAAATAATTAAATAATTAAATATGCGCATACATCTTTTCTCCAATAACTTGTCTAAAATTTTCACTTTTCTAAAGAGCAGAAAAGATTAATTTTTAATGTTATTAAATTAGTTAGAATAAAACCTAAGAATAGGCACATTTGAACATTTGAAAGAATGATCTCACTCTCATTACAAGAGTGACACCTAAGCCTCCCTGCCGCACCCTCCTCATTCAGCTGTTACTAAAATTTTAAAGGGAAAGCAATTCATTAAATTAAAAGGACTAAGCATTGAAAAGCTTTAGTTGAATTGTTGGCTAATATGACCTACTAAACTTATCAGAAATATGGTCAACTCTTGGTTAACCACAGAAAGGAAAGGGAGGTGAGATGTAGCCTAACATTGTAATGTTTGCATGACTTTAAAAGTATTTTTTACTGGATTAAAAAAAATATGTTATATACATTTTCACAGAAGAAATGAGAGGTTGAATCATATGTGAATGAAAGATTTCATTCAAGTCCTTTGAACTTACTAAGAACTTAATTGTAGGACCACTAGCCTACTACAGCCTCTTAGTTTGGCTCTGAAAAAACGTCATGAACACTGTGTGTGTGTGTGTGTGTGTGTGTGTGTGTGTGTGTGTGTGAGAGAGAGAGAGAGAGAGAGAGAGAGAGAGAGAGATCACTTGGAATCATTTCGAAATATTATTTTCCCATATTATTTCCTATTGTAATGACATGTAACATTATATAAATGGTTTTCAGTGAATTTATTTTATTAGGTATGGTTTAAAGTGTCTAAAAGCAACAACAACAGCAAAGAAGATAATGTTTCAATTCTGGTCCTCCTTATTACCCATCTTAAAAGTATTTTCTTGGCCGGGCGCAGTGACTCACGCCTGTAATCCCAGCACTTTGGGAGGCCGAGGCGGGTGGATCACGAGGTCAAGAGATCGAGACCATCCTGGTCAACATGGTGAAACCCCGTCTCTACTAAAAATACAAAAATTAGCTGGGCATGGTGGCACGTGCCTGTAGTCCCAGCTACTTGGGAGGCTGGGGCAGGAGAATTGCTTGAACCCGGGAGGCGG
>PVKV010001368.1:73427-180673 GCA_004027835.1 Alouatta palliata | reverse complement strand
GTATTTTCTTTAAAAATATTTAAGAATATTTTGTTTTTCTAGATCTGTAGCACCAGTATCAATATAACGGTGAGTTCTTTGATCTTTTTGCTTATTAAAAATTTTTTTAAAAAAATGAAACTGGTAAGAATGATATAATATCAAGTATGCATTACTAGAGCAATATTGAATTTCTGAATAAAGAAATTTAAGTATGTAGTAATAGACCACTCATTTTATAAAATAACTTAATTCTACAAAATTGTAGTCAAGAGAATTTGATTAATCCACTAAGTTTTGTTCAAATTGAATTTGACTAGATCCTACTTAGGAAAACTGACCTCTACTGAGACCAGATTGCTGCAAACTGCATCATTATGCGTTCAAAGTATGAGAATCTCCCATGTGGGACTCAGGATGGCAACACAGGCATCTAGAAGCAATTAAGAAGTGATTAAAGCCCAAGGGCACAGTGAGGGAAAAGAAAACAAATAACAAAGCAATGGCCACATAGCACATGTTGTTGTTAAGTCCATCAAAGGTAATTATGAAAAATATCTTAGACATGGGTTGATTATCTCTTCTTAGGATGAAATACATTTACTAAAACATCTTTAAAATATCTTTGTTTTACAATGTTTTTATATAGAGCTATTGGGGATCTCTCTTTCTAAATTAAAGGGAGACACAATTAAAAGTTTGGAGATCAGTTGTTCAAAAAGTTTAAGATTAAAGTTATTTAACCTGGTGACGTCTAAAAGCACACCTTTGCCTCTCCCAAAGCAGCAAACGTTGAAGGAAAAAAAATTTTAAAGAATGAAAAAGAAACTTCAAACAAAGAATATCATCAACAATTAGATGTACAATGTCATTCACAACCGTCTTATTGATACGACTTCTGGAGCTAACATTTTTAATGTGTGAGAATTTACCATTTTATGTTTAAGTTTATATCAATTTTACAAATTGCCTTTAAACTGTTACACCTGCAAAAAAATTAATTCCGAAGGGAAATAAATTTATCATGCAGGTCATTTAGCTTAAGATAAAAGTTATTTCATTGTATGCCCCAAGTCTTACTCAGTCTGAGAGTTCTTTTCAAGGCTCAGTAATAGAATCCCAACCAAGCAGGGGAACCCTTACTGTAATTTTAACTACCTGTGTTCAATAGTCATGGTGATTTTGATTTGCTTTTCTCTTCCTCATTTTTTCCTCTTCCGTGGTTTCCATGGTGAATTCCTGTAATGCAGGTAGACTAATCCTATCTTCCTTTGAATCAAGCAGTTCCAGAGGTGATGCCTCACAGTGGGCCCTGTGAAATCCAATCAAAGCAGGTAGAGGCTAGTTTCTAGTTTCAGAAAAGAAATTTACTCTCGGACAATATATAAGCTTCCAATAATTAGAAAGGAAAATCAGGTTAAAAGATTTAATGAAGTTTATCTTCATAATTAGTCACATCATTTGTTAAAAGGAAAAAGAAAAGGCTCCAATGAGCCTTCTGTACCATAATAACAGATTTGCATAGTGTTTAGCAGTTTACAAAGCTTTCTTACATCTAATTGCATCTTAATTTATAAGGTGCCTGCTTACTTTTCTGTCAGACTTTAGAACTCTGTTGTGACCACTCATAATCTGAAACTTGAAGCTACAAAGATGGCTAGGGCAAGAGCAGATAAATTGTCTTAAGTGAAATATAACAGAGAACGTTAATGAGAGCCCCAAAAGATGCTTATTTCTATACGATTCCACCTCTAGCATGATCTCAGAGCCAGGGCTTCAGAGATCAATGTGAGACTCTACTGTACTTAATTTGATTTTTAAAATTATTATTCAAAATCACTCCCTAGGAGACAGTATTATTATTTAAGTTTAGTTTTTAAAACCATTTCTTCTTCACCGCTATTTCTTTTAAGCTTTTCTAGATTGAATTCTTACAGAAAAGCCTCTTTGCAATCAACATCCGCAGAAAAGAAATTTCAAGGACCTGCCTTTGAAATATTGATACAGTAAGGTAAAATCAAATGCTTTGCATTGTGAAAATACTAATGTTCTTATTTGTGAAATTCAAATAAGCATTTCCTCATCATTTGTGTAGATCCAGTTTCGCTTCCTAATTTCCACACTGCCACCTGGATGCATTCAGGCTGTTCTGTGACACAGTTGAACTAGTTTGGAAGGTTCCTCCTTTGTCTCTGGGCGCTTTTTCTTTTATTTCCCTAGGACTCCTTGCTGCAAATTATTTGATCTGAAACTATGTCTGAACAAAAATAGACAAATGGAGAACTGAGGCAATTATACTGTTAATTCAAGTAGGAAAAAAAAAAGGCACTTTGCCTGAGTTGTCTGGCATTTCCTCGCAAACATCTTTTCTGTCTCAATGATCTAGAAGATTGCCTAACTTATTTTCTTCAAGGATGTAGATGTGGCCTATGTCACATGGCTCTGATTGCCTCATTTCCTGCCACTTCAGACTGTGTCTATTCTAGGAAGGCTGAGACATGATAAGAAGGTTCAGTGGTTCTGAGGTACCGTACTTAAGATACCCCTGTGAAGGCTGAGATTGGTATTTGAAATTTGCAACTGATCTTGGAGCCTGGTACAGCAGTCATGTTGAGCTGGACCTATATATATATGTGTGTGTCTGTGTGTGTGTGTGTGTGTGTGTATATATGTGTGTGTGTATGTATATACATGTGTATGTATGTGTGTGTGTATATATACACACACACATATGTATATATACATATATATGTACATATACACACATACATATACCTACACATACATATACATATACACATATATAATGTGTATATTTAATATATGTATATATACATATACATAAACATATATATAAAATATGTGTATATAGAAACATATATAAAGTACAAATATGTACTGTGTATATATGTATATATATGTGTATGTATATGTATATATTTTATTATTATTATTTTTTGAGACAGAGTTTCCTTCCATCACCCAGGCTGGAGTGCAGTGGCAAGATCTTGGCTCACTGCAACCTCTGCCTCCCTGGTTCAAGCAATTTCTCTGCCTCAACCTCACAAGTAGCTGGGAATACAGGTGGGAGCCACTGAACCCGGCTAATTTTTGTATTTTTAGTAGAGACAGGGGTTTCACCATGTTGGCCAGGCTGGTCTTGAACTCCTGACCCCAGGTGATCCACCTGCCTCGGCCTCCCAAAGTGCTGGGATTACAGGCGTGAGCCACCAAACCCAGCCTGGACCAATACTTTTATTCATTCATTTACTCACTGAGTGCCTGCTCTGTGCTAGGTCTTGGGGATACAAAGATGACAATGTCTTGGCACTTGTACTAGCAGTTTAATGCACATTAAGAAGTAGTTACAACACCATGTAGTAAGTTTGAACAGTGATTCCATTGTGAGCAAAAGCGTATACCCTCTCAAAGATTTAAAGTAACAGAAGCAGAGCCACAAGGCAATTCTTCACAAATGTGCTTTTTCTGCTTATCTTGTTTGCTTTTCCCCTACAATCCTTAAAGAATGACATAAGCCAGTTTCACTGGAGATTCATTTACTATCTCTTAAGAATACTCAGTCTCTGAACCTCTGGGGTAGACATGTTCAGCAGACCAGGGTTTGGCAGAGGTTTGTCATGCCTTTCTACCAAGGGCTCACCCTGGCAGATGGCAACAGCTGTTTGTGATTCAGTCAAGGAAGTACAGGGGGAGCCCTGCAAAAATGTCCTTTTTATTACACCACTGACTTTTTTCCTGAGAGTGGTTTTTCACTGTATCAGTGCATAATTGTTTTTGCTAATGCGTTTACTCCAATCATACAAAAATCTAATTACTCTATGTAATGAATCATTAACAATTTCCTTAAATTCATTTCAGTGTTTTCATGCTGGTATTCAATTTATGCTAATAAACCTAAAATATTCATGTCTTTAAGTCTGAGATTGCAGACTATGCTAAAAAAATTTGTTTTACTAAATGTATGTTTTAAATCTGTATTTTATAAAATACTGAGGTGTAAACTCTGCAAGATTATTCTGAAATACACAGCATTCAAATTTTCTATTCATTTTTAAAGCAGAGTTCTTTTTATCTCCTTCACACTCTGAGTTCACTTAGCTACGATAAAATGATACATGGTCATGTTTAACTTAAGAGCATTAATTGGTGTTTGGTAATGAAAGAAGACGAAAAGTGACTGGTGTCAAACTTTCTCACTTTGATTTATCCACATTGAGATTCTGCCTTTGATTCATTTGCTGAAATATATTAGGAATAAATACCTTATTTTTATTTTTTAAATTTATTTATTTTTTAAAATTTATTTTACTTTTGGTGCATACTATATCTGGCATTTCTCCCCATGTTATCCCTTCCCACCCTCCCCACCCTCCCCTCCCTCCCCGCCCCTCATTGTCTCTCCTCTACCCCCTCCAACTGTCCCCTGTGTGTGATGCTCCTCTCCCTGAGTCCACATGTTCTCGTTGTTCAACACACACCTATGAGTGAGAACATATGGTGCTTGGCTTTCTGTTCCTGGGTCATTTTGCTGAGAATAATGGTTTCCAGATTCATCCAAGTCCCTACAAAGGACATGAACTCACCGTTTTTTATGGCTGTGTAGCATTCCATATTTTTATTTTTAATGAATACCTTATTTTATTATTTTAATCAAATGAGGAAATTAAACCTTGAATTCATTCTAGTCATAAAAATATATCACTATTTTTTACAGTACTGCCATTATTATTATTATCTTATTATTAAACACATACTATGTGCTAAGTGTCCATTTACTCTGGTAACTGCTTAATGTTCACTGCTTAATTTAATCATCTTCCAAAGCCTTTGAGGTCAGTAGTATTATTATCCTCATTTTATGATAAGAAACAGATTTAGAGGGCTGGGTACGATGGCTCACACCTGTAATCCCAGCGTTTGGGGAGGATGAGGAGAGCAGATCACGTGAGGTCAGGAGTTTGAGAACAGCCTCGCCAATACAGCAAAACCCCATCTCTACTAAAAATACAAAAATTAGCTGGGCGTGGTGGCACAAGTCTGTAATCCCAGATATTCAGGAGGCTGAGGCAGAAGAATCATTTGAATCCAGGAGGCAGAGGTCACAGTGAGCCGTGATGGTGCCACTGCACTCCAGCCGGGACAGCAGAGCGAGTCTCCCTCTCAAAGAAAAAAAAAAAAAGAAAAGAAAAGAAAAAAGAAACAGATTTAGAGAAGTGAAGCAGCTTGCCCAAGGTTACACAGTGTTGCACAGTGGTTCTGAACTGGGTATTATTTTTGCCTCCCCAGGGACACTTGGCAATATCTAGAGACATTTTTCATTGTCACAACTGGGCAAGGGGCAGCTGACATGTAATAGTCCAGGGGTGCAGCTTAACATCCTACAAGGCACATGCCAGCCCCCACAACAAAGAATTACTGAGTCTAAAATGTCGGTAGTGTTGTGGTGGAGAAACCTTGATGTAGCAGCTGTGTGTGACGCCCATGTCACAGCTTCTTGGGCTACTGATTTCTGAGCAGCTGTGGTAGACAGCTGTGATGGACAGCTGTGGTGACAGTGGCATGCAATTACTAGTATCTCACTTCAAGCACATGTGGTAGTTGCTCTTTGCTTTTCTGCCTTAGGGCTTTCTCTGAAACATCTGTGCAGGTGCAACGTGGGATTGTGCTGGGGGGAACTTCAACCAGGGTTCAACCTTCTTGTTATTTGATGGGACCAATCCGAGGGCATTTTTCACAATCGCTCTGTGTATCCCCAGAGGGACTGAGTCTCAGTTGCCTACGGTGGTAACTGGCTGGTACAGCAGACCCTTATTCACCCTGCCTTCTCCCACTGGTTGAGGGTTGCCTAGAGTTGTTAACACCTCAGCAATTTCAGGCTGTGTTGTTACTGAGCTTTAAAGAAAGCTTTGTGGCGGAGAAACAGAGACATCATCACATGAGCTTGAAGTGGGATTCCAGTAACTACGTAGCAGACTTTCAACTGTCTGCAATAGCTGGCTGAAATCGATAACACACTTTGTCAGTTTTTATCACTTCCCTGTCTTACTCCTCATATTCTTTTTCCTAGGCTTGCCTCTCTAATAAACTACCTGCACCCAAGCTCATAGTTTAAGCTGTGCTTTCAAGGGAGCTCAAACCAAGACACAAAGCTAGTAAGTCTGCTATATTGTATTGCAAATCCAACGAAACAGAACCAAAGGCTGAGTTTTTGTCCATTCTCATCCTTTGGCTGAGATTCCCTCTACAGTGTAAATTCCATACTCAATGATTTAATATTGCTTTATCATGACTCTAAATTCTCTCACCTCTTTATCTTTTTCCAAACTCAACTATACATCTTTGATAATCAGATCATACTTTTTTTTTTTTCTATGCAGGAGCCATAGTGGACTGTGAAAAGGACTCAACTGACCTGCCCTGTTGCAGATTTATGCTGGGAATTTCAATTCAGTCTGCTGCTGTTTGGAAATCTTTTATGAATCTTTTAATGACTTCCTTACATACATCTTGTTCCCTTAAAGCCCAAACTTGGCTTTGTCAGCTCTCTTTCTTCATAATCTTTAGGTAACATTTGATATCTTCATCATGAATTATTTTTTCCTTTCAACTTCCATGATTATGTCACATATACTATTCCTTCGATCTCTCTCTGACAGCTCTTTGTTTTCCTTAATCTCCTAACATCTGTTTTTCCTCCTTCCTCCAATCTGAGGATAAGACTCATCATGGGTCCTTTTTCCATAACCACTCTCTGGGGAGCTCATTCACTTCCATATGGATGACATCTAAATTTCTGTTTCCAGCTCTGAGATATCCCTAAGGGCTCAGGGTCATTCTCCACTGACTATCCAATTACTAACAAGGAAGCAACAGTATCTTTGAGTAGCATTTTGCAGTTTAATATGCTCTCTCTAAAAATGGAGTTAAATTTATGTCTGACTCTCAAACTGGCCTCTCTTACCTGTCATACTACTGAATAGCTAGAAACCAGGACTCATCTTAAATTCTGTTCTCTTCTTCATTGTATTGTTGGTTGCACATCCAGCATCCCTTACCTCTTTCCGCTTCTCTTAAAGGAAGTCCAATTTGGGTACAGTATCCAAATCCTCCCCTAGGCAGCCCATGTGGCTCAGAAGTCAAACTCTCTCCCAAGCCCAAGAAGGCCGTAGGATGGTCCAAGGAGAATCTCCTTTCTTCATGCCACATTGGTTTAGCAATTGGCATGCAAACCAGTTAATGTCCCTGAGATTCAAGAAAAGATTTGTTAGTGATTCTAGGGAAGTTCTTCCTTGCTCTTCTGAAAGAGCTTTCAGGAGTAATTCTCTCTGTCTGTCTCTCTCTCTCTCTCCTTGCTTTTTCTCAAGATATATTCATGTGTGGATGCGATGGAACTGAGGTCACCAGGTTCATGCCACCTGGAGCATGAGGCTGACAAATGGAGAAGCACTGAGTCAAATGAATCTCGGAGAAATGGAGCTGGAAGAAAACTGGAGTAAGCCTGAGTCTGAAAGGACACTACCTTCGGATATCCAGCAGTAGGGCCCAGTCTTTTTTCTTGTTGTGTAATGTCATTTGTGTTACTTGCAGTCCAAGACTCTTAATAAGAAAAAGGGTCTACCTTGTTCTCTGAAAGTAGCCTCAGTCTTTCCACTCTTTTCTATTACAAGGGTCATCTCTTTAATTCATATCCAATTACTGATGACCTCCTAACTGATCTACATCCTCCCATTCTCTCCTCCTCCTTACTCACCTTTCATACTGTTGCCAGGTGACTCTTCCTAAAAGACAGCTTTTATGATTTAACTCTACTTCATAAATTCCTATAATGATTTCTTTTTGCTTTTAGTCCAAACTCCTCAGACATGTTTTCAAGGCTTTTAATAATTGAATTTCTTGTATATACCCAAGATGACTTCTCTGTGTTCCCAAATGTACAACTGACAGTCTTTCCTCCTGATGCTCTCTCAGATAAGAAATGTTTCCTCCATGTAAATTCAGTATATGCTTTTTGCCTTTATTCAAGTTCTAGATTCTTCATAAACTTCTCCTGAATAGAGTCAGCCTATATCCATTCAAACAGTCTTTATTAGGCACACACTATGTGCCAGGCACTCAACAAGGCAGTGGAACTATGAAGACAGATCATCATAGTCCCTCTTGCATCTGGGAGCAGGCAGTTGAACGCAATGCTTTTTAAAGTTTTAAGTAATATGCTCATGCAAAATCTTATAAATTTGAATCTACAGAGTTTAATTACCAAGCTATTGAGACTTAATGTTTAATTAATAAAAAGTTGGAAATCAAGGTGTATAGATAAGTATAGTAGTCTTATATTTAGCTTCAACATGCAATTTATGTCATATTTTATTATGATTACTTTGTATTTTAAAAGAATTATGGTTCATAGAATCAAATTGTTGTAAATATTAACAATTTTTAGCAGCTCACCTTTTAATCTCAGAATTTTCTGTTTTTGAGACAGAATTTTGCTCTGTTATCTAGGCTGGATCTTGGCTCACTGTGACCTCTGCCTCATGGGTTCAAGCAATTCTTCTGCCTCAGCCTCCCAAGTAGCTGGGATTACAGGCATGGGCCACCATGCCCAGCTAACTTTTGTATTTTTGGAGAAACGGGGTTTCACCATGTTGACCAAGCTGGTCTTGAACTCCTGACCTCAGGTGATCAGCCCGCCTCGGTCTCCCAAAGTGTTGGGATTACAGGCGTGAGCCACCATGCCCAATCTCAATCTCAGAATTTTCTATTAAACAAAAACAACAGGAAAAACTTTCTGAAATTTGCGTAAAATTATTTTATAGTGAATAATTTAATATGTCGATGGTATTCGGTGATAAATTTGATGTATATATATTATTTAAATCATTCATTTATTCAACATATAGTAACTTACTATGTGATACATCCAAGTCCATATTCTAGATCATATACCTTCAATATGCCAAGGGAGAAAATATTAGTTACTGAGGGTGAAAATGTTATATATTGAAATGGTGTGTGGCCCTCCAAATGTAAACATATATACAGCCTATCTGTGGCCTTAAAATTTCATAGGGGGTGATTAGGAAAGAAGATGTCTGAAAAAGTCTTAGGGGAGCAATAATGAAAAAAATAATGAGGAACACTTTTTCAGATACTGGGAAAACAGCAATGAACAACATGGAAAAGAAAACCCCTGTTTTGATGGTGATAGTCTCATTGGGGGGCATGAGCTAACAACAAACAAGATAAATCAGTAAGATGTATAATGTGCTATGGAAAGAACAAAAGCAGCGCAGGACAAGGAGAAAACTAAATTAAAGGAAAGCGATGGGAAGGGATGTGTGGGATGAAAGGGCATTGACAGTAGTAGCTAAAGTGACCATGGACATATGAGTAAAAAAATTCATGGTCGAGGAAGTGAGAGAGGAGGAGCTCTCCAGAGATGGAACAGACTGTGCAAAGGCCCTGGAGAGAGTGGACCTGGCACACTGGAAGAGAAGCAAGCCCGTGTTCTGAATGAGGTGGGTGGGGAAGTTATTAAAAGGCCATGCCAAAAAGTTGACAGGGCCCAAGTCATAAGGGTTATGTAAAACCCTTTTTAGTAAAGCTCATGAGAAAAGAAGAAGTCATGGATGTGTTCCGAAGAGAAAATGATGCAATCTGATTTGCATTTTCACCAGGATCACTCTCAGCATGGTGCTGAGAATGGGCTGAACAAGGCTAAGGGGACACCTAGCCACTAGTTGGGAGGGGTACTAGTTGGTTCTGGCTGCCAGAACAAAATATTACAAGCTGGGTGTCTTAAACAACAGACATTTATTTCTTATGGTTTTGGAGGCTGTGAAGTACAAGATGAAAGTACCAGCGACGTAAGCTTCATTGGGAGGCCTCTTCTCTTAGCTTGTAGGTAGCCACCATCTTGCCATGTGTTCATATGGCCTTCCCTTGATGGGTGTGCATGCGTGGGGGGAGGAATCAGGAGAGGTAGAGAGAGATGGGGGGAAAGAGGGAGTGCTGTCTTGTGAGTCTTCTAATAAGGACATTAATCCATGGTACCAGGGCTCTACCCTCATGACTTCATCTAACTCTGATCACCTCCCAAAGGCTTCATCTCCAAATACCAGCACATTGAGGATTAGGGCTTCACGTATGAATTTTGAGGAGACATAGACATTCAATCCACAAGAAGCTACTGCAATAATCCTGGTGAGAGATGATGGGGGATTGCACAATGTGGTATGGTAGACAGAAGTGGTTGGACTATGAGTGGGGTTTTAAACGTAGACAGAGCAGTGTTGATTGATCTGATGTGGAAGATGAGAGAAGAGAAAAGTCAAAGATGTCTAAGGGTTTGGATACATATGTTATCATTATTATTTTTACTATGGTTTTCAATATAGAGTTGAACAAAATGCACCAAAGCACCTAAGATTCTTTGGAACATTATAGTTTGAAAATGCTTGGTCTAAAGAGTCTTAATTTGTAAATAAATGTGAGGGGCATTTGAAATTAAATTTATTTTTATTTCACACAATGGCTGGGAACACCTGGCATTTAAAGGATAGGGGCCAGGGATGTAAGCAGTCTTGCAATGCATGAGACAGTTCTGCACAATCGAAGAAATGTCACAAATTCTAGCAACACTTCTGGTGGAGTTGTTTTTATGTATTTGTTCTCTTTTTAAAATATTTTATTGTACTTCAAGGCAACAGAAAACAATATCTCTTATTGCCAATTATTTCAGGTACACTTTTCCTCAGCTAAGTTCTAAGGGCCTTGAGGGCAGGAGTCACCTCATATATTTCTCTTGTATCCTTATAGAGTGAGCAGCAGAAAAATGCCTTTATTTTGCTATGTCTCTTGTTTTCTCCATATACAGTGGCATATGTTCATTTTATCCATTTCGGACAGGAACGAAAAAAAAGATATGTACAAGTGGATTTTAATCATAGGTGAGGACTAATTTTTGTTTTAAGGACTCAGCATACAGTAAATAATATGTAAATATTAGCTCTTCTTAATGATAACAATGGGAGGCATACACTATCGCTTCATTAAAGCAAATGCCAGCCTTAGTTATCAGATATTCTTATTGTCATCACTTTGCCCATTCTCTTAAGCTTATATCTTGATAATAGAATTAATTTTTTTTGGTTAAATCAACAAAAAGTCTATTTTCTAAATCACAACATAATCCCAACTCTGTTATTTCTTCATATTATTTCAAAAAATTTGTCCAGGTGTAGTTAAGTTTTTAAAAATAAAATCTTTATTTTTTAGAGCAGATTTAAGATCACAGAAGAATTGAGCGGAAGGTATAGAGATTTCCCATATGCCTCCTGCCCTGAAACATGTATAGCCTCCTCCATGATCAACATTCCCCTCTAGAATGCTACATCCATTACAATTAATGAACCTTCACCGATACATCGCTGTCACCCTCAGTCCATAGTTCACATTAGGGTTCATGCTTGGTGCTGTACATTTTATGGGTTTGGATAAATGTATATTAACATACATCCAACATTATGGTACAATCATATTTGTTACATAAACAACATCTCAGCCAACCATAGACTGCATATACAAGAATGGTCCCGTAAGATTATAATACTGTAACTTTACCGTATTTTTTCAATGTTTAGATATGTTCAGATACACATGTACTTACCATTGCATTACGATTGCCTATAATATTCAGAGTAGTGACATGCTTCCTAGGTTTGTAGAGGAGGAGCAATAGGCTGTATGTGTAGGCTACACCATCTAGATTGGTGGAAGTACATTCTGTGATGTTTGCACGACAATGAAATTGCCTAATGGCACATTGCTCAGAATGTATCCCTGTTGTTAAGTGATGCATGGCTCCGTCATACAGAGTAGTGCCTCTGCTCTTAAAATTCTCTGTGCTTCACTCCCTTCTGACCTCTGGCAGCAACTGGTATTTTTGCCGTCTCCATCGTTTTGCCTTCCCAGTTGATTTCTAAATTAGAAATAATAAATACTGAATATGTAGTTATTATGATTTTTTTATTCACTTAGAATCATTTTGAAAATACTTTTCAATGTTTCTACCTCATAATCAGAGTTATAATTTTAATAGCTGCATATAGCCTAGCATATTTACTGTAGCTTTTTCTTTTATTGTTGGACAATTTGTGTTTGGTCTTTCATGAGTTACATATAATATTTTCATCTAGTATTTTGCCATTGATTTTTTTTTATGCTCTATTAAATATCACCCCCCACCACCAATTTCATCCATCAATTATTGTCTACTTGCTTGGCTTCTGACTACTGTGACATATAGATGCATGCTAACATCAATTTGCCTGCCTGCCTTAGCTTGAATCATTGATAGTTCTTGATCTTTCCAGCTTTTCTTCAGTATTCACATCCTTAGCTTCCAACAGCTGGTACTTCTGATACTATGCTGCTAAAGAAGTACTTGGTCTAGTGTGAGGCCCATGTGGGTAATCAGTTGAATGATTCATGGTAAGAGAGAAGACATATTCCAGAATAATTGAAACTTATTTCTTTTAACAATAAAAGCCACATATTTCCTCTTTTGATAAAGTGCAAAATTATGGCCAATGCTCTCCTAAGACTTTCATGGATTACCTGATAATAATAAAAAGCTAACAACTGGATATTGTTTTCAATATTGAAGAAAAGGAAACAGATCAACATCAACCATAACATTGCTTCATATCCCGAAACCAGGATGAAATAATGCTTTTATAGAAGATGTGACCTGGGTTCGAATAGTATCATTTATCAAATGCAAAGGATTTTTGTAGCTATTTACTTCAAGGCATATTAAATCTAGCAAAGTTATGATTCAATGTAGATACAGGTCAGATTTCATGACAAAAAATCAAAGAAACCAACCAAAATCAGAGAACTTAGTAAGTTTGTGGATTTGCAATCTATAGAAGTCAATTATATATATATAATAAAAGAGAAGAAAAGACTATTTACAATTCAACAAGGAAGATAAAGTGTTTAGGAATAAGTGTCAGAGATGGGCATGATTTATATAAAGAACATTTTAAGATGCTACTGAAAAACACAAAATAAGATGAATAAATGGGAAGGTATATGATTTCTTAGATAAGAAAAGTCAACCTCACAAAGATTTGATTCAATAAAAACAGCAACAGCATTTTTATTTTATAATCAGAGACAAGCTAATACTACAGTTCAAATGAAAAAATAAAAAGTGAAAATAGTCAAGAAAAATCTGGAAAAGCAATCATAAGGAGAACTAGTTTTTTCACACATTTAAACACATTTTAAATCTCAGCTCTGGTCTGCAGCTCCCAGTAAGACCAACGCAGAAGGTGGGTGATTTCTGCATTTACAACTGAGGTACCCGGCTCATCTCACTGGGACTGGTTAGACAGTGGGTGCAGTCCACAAAGGGCAAGCAGAAGCAGGATAGGGTGTCACCTCACCTGGGAAGTGCAAAAGGTCGGGGAGCTCCCTCCCCTAGCCAAGGGAAGCCATGAGGGACTGTGCCATGAGGGACCATGCTATCTGGCCTAGATACTATGCTTTTCCCACGGTCTCTGCAACCCACAGACCAGGAGAGTCCCCTGCATGGCTACACCTCGAGGGCCCTGGGTTTCAAGCACAAAACTGGGCAGCTATTTGGGCAGACACGGAGCTAGCTGCAGGAGGTTTTTTTCATACCCCACTGGTGCCTGGAAGGCCAGCGAGGCAGAACCATTCACTCCCCTGGAAAGGAGACTGACGTCAGGGAGCCAAGTGGGCTTGCTCAGTGGATCCCATCAGCACAGAACCTAGCAAGCTAAGATTCACTGGCTTGAAATTCTCACTGCCAGCACAGCAGTCTGAAGTTGACCTGGGGCGCTCAAGCTTGGTGGAAGGAGGGGCATCTCCCATTACTGAGGCTTGAGTAGGCGGTTTTCCCCTCACAGTGTAAAAAAAGTTGCAGGGAAGTTCAAACAGGGTGGAACCCACCTCAGTGAAGCAGCTGTAGTCAGACGTCCTCTCTAGATTCCTCCTCTCTGGGCAGGGCATCTCTGAAAGAAAGGCATTACAGGCTCATAGATCAAACTCCCAACTCCCAGGGAGAGAGCATCTTGGGGAAGGGACGGCTCTGGGCACAGCTAGAGCAGACTTAAACATTCCTGCCCATGAGCTCTGAAGAGAGAAGTGGATCTCCCAGCAGAGCACTTGAGGTAAGGGACAGACTGCCTCCTCAGATTGAACAAATTCAAAAGCTAGCAGAAGACAAGAAATAACTAAGATTGGAACAGAACTGAGATACCTCCCAGCAGGGGTTGACAGGCACCTCATACAGTAGAGCTCTGGTTGGCATCTGGCGGGTGCCCCTCTGGGACGAAGCTTCCAGAGGAAGGAGTAGGCACCAATCTTTGCTGTTCTGCAGAGTCCACTGGTGATACCCAGGCAAAAAGGATCCACCAGCAAACTCCAGCAGACCTGCAGAAGAGAGGCCTGACTGTTAGAAGGAAAACTAGCAAACAGAATGCAGTTACATCAACATCAACAAAAAGGCCGCCCACACAAAAACCCCATCCAAAGGTCATCAGCATCAAAGATCAAAGGTAGAACATGAGGAAAAACCAGTGCAAAAATGCTGAAAATTCCCAAAACCAGAATGCCTTTTCTCCTCCAAAGGATCACAGCTCCTTGCCAGCAAGGGAACAAAACTGGACAAAGTGAGTTTTACAAAATGACAGAAGTAGGCTTCAGAAGGTTGGTAATAATGAACTCCTCTGAGCTAAAGGAGTATTTTCTAACTCAATGCAAAGAAGCTAAGAAACTTGATAAAAGGTTCCAGGAATAGCTAAGTAGAATAGCCAGTTTAGAGAAGAACATAAATGACCTGTGGAGCTGAAAAACACAGCATGAGAACTTCATGAAGCACACGCAAATATCAATAGGTGAATCAGTCAAGCAGAAGAAAGGATATCAGAGATTGAAGATCAACTCAATGAAATAATACAAGAGACAAGATTAGAGAAAAAAAGAGAAAAGAGTGAAAAGAAATGAGCAAAGCCTCCAAGAAATATGCGATTATGTGAAAAGAAAAAAACCTACATTTGATTGGTGTACCTGAAAGTGATGAAGAGAATGGAACCAGATTGAAGAACACGCTTCAGGATATTATCCCAGAAAACTTCCCCAACATAGCAAGACAGGCCAACATTCAAATTCAGGAAATACAGAGAACACAATTAAGATACTCCTTGAGAAGAATAACCCCAAGACACACAATCATCAGATGCACCAGGGTTGAAATGAAGGGAAAAATGTTAAGGGCAGCCAGAGAGAAAGGTAAGGTAACCCCCAAAGGGAAGCCCATCAGACTAACAGCAGATCTCTCTGCAGAAACCCTGCAAGCCAGAAGAGAGTGGGGGACAATATTCAACATTCTTAAAGAAAGGAATTTTCAACCAAGATTTTCATATATAGCAAAACTAAGCTTCATAAACAAAGGAGAAATAACATCCTTTCCATACCAGCAAATGCTGAGGGATTTTGTCACCACCAGGCCTGCCTTACAAGAGCTCCTGAAGGAAGCACTAAATATGGAAAGGAAAAACTGGTACCAGCCACTGCAAAAACATACCAAAATGTAAAGACTATTGACATGATGAAGAAACTGCATCAACTAATGTGCAAAATAACCAGCTAGCATCATCATAACAGGATAAAACCTACACATAACAATATTAACCTTAAATGTGTATGGGCTAAATGCCCCAATTAAAAGACACAGACTGTCAAATTGGATGAAGAGTCAAGATCCATCAGTGTGCTGTATTCAGGAGACCCATCTCACATGCAAAGACAAACATAGGCTCAAAATAAAAAGATGGAGGAAAATTTATTAAGTAAATGGAAAGAAAAAAAAGGGGGGTGGAGGGTTGCAATCTAGTCTCTGATAAAACAGATTTTAAAGAGCTAACCATTGTAAATATATAGGCACCCAGATTCATCAGGTAAGTTCTTAGAGACCTACAGAGAGAGACTCCCACACAATAATAGTGGGAGACTTTAACACCCCACTGTTAATCTTAGACAGAACAATGAAACAGAAAATTAACAAGGATATTCAGGACTTGAACTCAGCTCTGGACCAAGCATACCTAACAGACATCTATAGGACTCTCCACCCCAAATCAACAGAATATATTCTCAGCACCATATAGCACTTATAAAATTGACCACATGATTGGAAGTAATATACTCCTCAGCAGATGCAAAAGAACAGAAATCATAATGGTCTCTCAGACCACAGTGCAATCAAATTAGAACTCAGGATTAAGAAACTCACTCAAAACCACACAGCTACATGGAAACTGAACAACATGCTCTTGAATGACTACTGGGTAAATAACAAAATTAAGACAGAAACAAAGATGTTCTTTGAACCCAATAAGGACAAAGACACAATGTACCAGAATCTCTGGGAAGCAGCCAAAGCAGTTTAGAGGGAAATTTATGGCACTGAATACTCACATAAGAAAGTGGGAAAGATCTAAAATCGACACCCTAACATCAAAATTAGAGGAACTAGAGAAGTAAGAGCAAACAAAATCAAAAGCTGGCAGAAGACAAGAAATAACTAAGATCAGAACAGAACTGAAGGAGATAGAGACAGAAAAAAACCCTTCAAAAAGATCAATGAATCCAGAGCTAGATTTTTGAAAAGATTAACAAAATAGACTACCAGCCAGACTGTGTTAAGGAAGAAAAAAGAGAAGAATCAAAAGACATAATAAAAAATGATAAAGGAGTGATCACCACTGATCCCACAGAAATACAAACTACCATCAGACAATACTATAAACATCTCTACATAAATAAAATAGAAAATCTAGAAGAAATGGATAAATTCCTGGACACATACACCCTCCCAAGGCTAAACCAGGAAGAATTCTGAATACACCGATAACGAGTTCTGAAATTGAGGTAGTAATTAATAGCCTACCAACCAAAAAAGCCCAGGCCCAGACACATTCACAGCCGAATTCTACCAGAGGTACAAAGAGGAGCTGGTATTATTCTTTCTGAAACTATTCCAAACAATAGAAAAAGAGGGACTCCTCTCCAACCTATTTTATTAGGCCAGCATCATCCTGATACCAAAACCTGGCAGAGACACAACAAAAAAAAGGAAATTTCAGGCCAATATCCCTGATAAATATCGATGTGAAAATCCTCAATAAAATACTGACAAACTGAATCCAGCAGCACATCAAAAAGCTTATCCACCATGATCAAGCTGGCTTTATCCCTGGGATGCAAGTCTAGTTCAATATATGCAAATCAATAAATGTAATCCATTACATAAACAAAACCAATGACAAAACCACATGATTATCTCAACAGATGCAGAAAAGGCCTTTGATAAAATTCAACACTCTTTATGCTGAAAACACTCAATAAACTAGGTGTTAATCAAGCATATCTCAAAATAATAAGAGCTATTTATGACAAACCCACAGTGAGTATCAAAGTGAATGGACAAAAGCTGGAAGCATTCCCTTTGAAAACAGGCACAAGACAAGGATGCCCTCTCTCACCACTCCTATTCAACATAGTATTGGAAGTTCTGGCCAGGGCAATCCGGCAAGGGAAAGAAATAAAGGGTATTCAAATAGAAAGAGAGGAAGTCAAATTGTCTCTGTTTGCAGATGACATGATTGTATATTTAGAAAACCCATCGTCTCAGCCCAAAATCTCCTTAAGCTGATGGCAAGGATTTAAATATGAATATGTAGAGAGGCTAAGGAGGTCATTAACTAGTGGAGAATGAACTGGACAGGGAGTATGGAGATGGAACTATGTTTGACATGTTAGGATGGCAGTAAAATTCCAGCTCAGTTAAGAAGGATTAAAATAATTCAGTAGTGGAGAAGGGGTTGGGAAAGATAAAATTAAGGATAAAGAATTGCCATTGAAAGTTTCTCAGTGAAAGAAGAATGTAATGTCTAGAAGGACAAATTTGACAGTTGTGTGCATGACAGATGGAAGAAAAGATGTGCTGGAGGTCAAGAAGAATAGATCAGTGGTTACTATAATTATTACCTCCTGGGTTATTGTAATGATCACATCACAAGGAAGTGGTTGTGAGTCAGGTAACAGAAATGAAAGGAAGCAGAGAATTTTAAAGACATTGTGAAGCATAAATTCTCAGAATTTAATGATAGAATATGGAAGCCAAGGGAAAATGAGTTAAGAGTTGGAGAACTAGTTTGATGGTTTATCAGTGGGGAGAAGAATAGTCCCACTAACAGATATGAAATCAGAAGAGGACAATCAATTTTAACAACAAGAAGACAAATCCAGTTGCAGCAGTGTTGACTGAGCATCCATGTGGAAACGTTCAAGTGCCCTTTCCATTTGTATATTGTAGCTTAGGAGAGACATTCAGGGCTGGAAAACAAAAAAGATTTGAAAACCATCTTCGTAGAGAAGATTATTTAATATGGGATGAATGAAACAAGAGGATAAAAACTAGATCTCTTGGAAATGACCACGCATAAGAGATAAAAAGAGAAAGAAAGCAGAAGGGATTGAGAAAGAGCTATCTGAAAAGATGGTGGAAAAGTGAAAATAAAACCTGGACCTAAAGGGCTGAGGAGAGGTAGGTTAACAATATCAGGTGCTATTCCAGCATTTAAGCATTTTATTGCTGAGGAGAGGTAGGTTAATAATATCAGGTGTTATTCCAGCCTCCAGAGTAGCATATAAGCATATTATTGCATTTATATCTGTGTTAATTTATATTTATTGCTGCATAACAAAATATTTAAAAGCAAAAATAAACATTTGCTGTATCACAGTTTCTGTGGATTAGTAATTCAGGAGTGGCTTAGCTGCATGGTTTTGGTTTAGGGTATCCTATGAGTTTGCAACCAAGTTGGTGGCTGAAGCTGCAGTTATTTGAAGGATTGTCCAAGCCTGGAGGTTTTGCTTCTAAGATGGCTCACTCACATGAGTAGAAAGTTCGTGCCAGCTGTTGGCAGAAGGCAGTTTCTCTTCATAGGTGTCTTTCCATAGGCTATGTAAGTGTCCCTGCAGCACGACAGTAGGAGTCTTTCAGAGTAATAGGAGACAGAAAACAGGAGAAAAGCCACAGTATATTTTATGATTTAGCCTCAGAAATCCCACTCAGTCATTCCTGCAATATCCTACTGGATGGATAGGCACAGGGTATAACCTCAATAAAATGTTGTTGATTATGAGGATAATATAAATTTTATCATTCAGACTGGATTATTCTCTTGGAAAACTGGTAAAAGGTTGCCATCATTAATTAAGGAGTAGAACTAGATGTTGATATCTGACTCCACTGCATATATAGTAGTTTGCTATGTATAAAAACAAAGAGTAAAATGTACGTGATTCTTATCTCAATGAGTTTAGTCAGGCCTATTCAGTATGGGAGGGGACTACACAAAGGTAGGAAAACCAGGAGGTCAGCCTTACTGGGTGCCATCTTGGAGGCTGGCTATGCAATATGCCTCCTTCTGTTATCAATCAGGAACTTAGAAATATTTAGGCTTTTCTATGCTATTGACTTTTAGCAAATCAAATTGATGGAAGATTTTTTAAAATAATGAGAATAATATATATTTTATAATGAATTCTTTTTTTTCCAGTCCTTTAGATTTCATTGTCAATACGTGCGCTGGAACTTGTAACTTGGATTACAGTATTAGGAATAATTGGTGAAATCCATAGGGTCAGTAGCCATATGCTGAAATTGTACTTCTTAATTAGACATTGAATGTAAAGCAGATGGATTAGTGATGTTTTCAGGCTCATTTATTGGGTATTAAGGCTGGCTTTCCTTGTCTTCCTAACAGTGTGCATGTAATCTGCTTTAAAGTTGCATTGTTTTAAAATTTTATTATAATTTTATATTTAAACTTTCATAATTTTTAAAGTTTCTTCCCATATGATTAGTAGGTAAGGTCTCCACTAATGAGTTAATGAAATACTTGAACTAATATTTAGTGAAAACACAAGTGGCATTTTCTTTTCTTCTTCTTCTTTTTTATGAGATGCAGTCTCACTCTCACCCTGGCTAGAGTGCAGTGCTCACTGCAACCTCCACCTCCCAGGTTCAAGTGATTCTCTTGCCTCAGCCTCCAGAGTAGCTGGGATTACAGGTGCCCGTCACTATGCCCAGCTAACTTTTTGTATTTTTAGTTGAGATGGGGTTTCACCATGTTGGCCAGGCTGGTCTCGAACTCCCGATCTCATGATTTGCCCACCTTTGTCTCCCCAAAGTGTTGGAATTACAGGTGTGAGCCGCTGCACCTGGCCAAGGCATTTTCAAAACAGGCTTTGGTTCTCAAATTTGAATGTGTAGAGAAATCATCCAAAAAGTTTATTTACAAATATAGTCGTCAGGGCCCCACCTTCAGAAACTAATTCATTAGGTCTGAAATTGGACCTTGGAATGAGAATTTTAAACAAGTAGTCAAGATGATTCTGAAGTAGGTGAGCTACAGGATGACAGGGAGCTGGGTTATTATGCAAAAATTTCATTAACTTGTACTGTTCGTATCCAACATCTTGCAGAATGAATTGATAGAATGAAAGGCTTCTGAGAAAAGGAGTTATCAAACATTAGTTCCTAAAAGAATTTAAGGCAAATAAGTTAAGGCTAAACTTTCTGTGGTTAGCAGTAAAGGCCTGAAGAAAGAAGAGGTAGTGTACAAGACAGCAAGGTACAGAGATATTAATAGCATTTCCTTCCTCTTGTGAGGGTTATGAGATTTAACATGGGTGTAATAGGCACAGGGTATAACCTCAATATGATGTTGTTGATTATGAGGATACTATAAATTGTATCATTTAGACTGGACCAGAACACATACTATTCTCTTGAAAAGCTGGTGAAAGTTTACCATAGTCAATTAATGAGTAGAACTAAATATTGATATCTGGTCCCACTGTGTATATAGTCTTACTAGTTTGCTATATATAAAAACAAGGACTAAAATGTATATGATTCATATCTCAATGAGTTCAGACAGTGTCAAATAATACCTAGCTGCTGTAAGTTAAAAAACACAAACAAACAAAAAAACCCCAAAAACCTTCTGTGTTAGTTTTCTGGTGCTGCTGTCACAAAGTACCTACAAACAGAGTAGCATACGCAACAGAATTTAATTTTCTTACAATTCTGGAGGCCAGAAATTTGAGATCAATGTGTCAGCAGGCTATGTTCTTTCTGAAGGCCATGAAGGAGACCCCTGTTCGAGGTCTCCCTTTGGTTTGCTAAAGGCTGTCTTCTCCTTCTATCTTCACATTGTCTTCCATCTATTCCTGTTTGAATTCTAATACCCTCTTCTTATAAGGACAATGGTCATTAGCTTAGGATGCACCCTAATGACTTCACTTTTAACTGGATTACCTCTGTAAATATCCTACCCCTAAATAAGGTCTGAAGTAATGGGGATTAGGACTTCAACATGTGAATTTGGGGAGGGACATGCTTCAACTCATAAGAACCTCTTTCAACTCTCTTTGCAAAGTCACATTTTATTTATGGGCTTTGGGATTGGGATTCAGAACCTGTAATAAGTAGTTTAGAATATAAGACACATACACACACACACACACACACACACACACATACACACACACACAAAGAGGCAAGATGGGCAAAGATCACTCTTTCCATAGACCTCTATTATAATAAAACTTTTTAATGTTGGGGAACATGGTGGAATTGGGATTGGAGCAATATAAAGGGGTGAAATATCGTGTTCTTGCCCTTGAGGGGCTTACACTCAGAGGGCACATAAAAAATACATGTGTGGGAAAACATGAAATAACAGGACACAAATGTCTGGTGGTAGAGTTGAATTTAGCTTAGAATGTGACCAAATTTAATGAGTGATGATTTGGGTGGTACAGAGGAGATGCTCAACAAATGGTATCCACTGTTACTTTAATACTAAGCTAACCTGGTGTTCTTCCAGAAAGACTTCACATGAAAGAAGTAAGAGGAAAGAGAAATGGCCTAGGAAAGTAAAATTAGTAGAGCATGTTCTTCTGGTATTGGTTATTTTGTTTACGATCTTGAGCAGTAGCAACTAAGTGGTTAATCAACTTTTCTTTTAAAGTAAATAACATTATAAAGCTTTCCCTCATTGTTTTCTTTGTTCCTAACCTTTTATCTCCTTAAATATTGTCATATTATTATACATGATTTTGTAAATCCTCTCTTTTTGAACAAGATGGAATACAAATACAATAAAGCGTTCTGAAGGGATTGGTTTATTTTGTTTGCCACAGAAAAATACTCTGTATGTCAAGCCAGCTTTCAAAAGCTTGAAACTGTAAATAGGAAATATGAGCAAAGGAAAGGTCAAATAATGGGTAAAACTAAATCATGTAATTTAGATAGGATCTCCTTTTTTATGAGAGTGAAATTGTGTCAATTTAGTCAATTGTAGATTTAATAGGGGAAAAGGTCTCAGATCCATAGCTGCATGTAATAAACTAAAACAGAAGCTAGTAACACTGATTTATGGGATTCCTCTTGATCCTGACATTTCTTATTTTTATACAGAAATAGCATTTCTGGTGTATGTTTTTAACATTTTGTTTCCTCATCTTGTTCTCAAATATATATACTGCAAACCATCTTGTTTTATAATTTTCTGACTTCCATCAGGAAAATAGTTGTACCATAAAGAAAATTCTTAATCTATTTTCAATTGTGTTTCTCTACAAATCTTTTTGATGGTCCGGGGGAAAATGGTGCAAATATGAAACCTAGGACTTAAAGCTTACTTCTTAAAAATTCTACACACACAGGCATACACACATAAACCATTTCACTAAATTGGTATATATAGTTTTAAAAGAAATAACAGAATTAAAGTGATATGGCTTTATGGTTCCTTTCTAATGGAATGTTTTTGTGTATAGAAAATTTAATTATATTTTGAACCAATACAATTACTTAACTAGAGAATAAAGCTTCACTTGTAGCAGAACACTTTTATTAATAGAATTTTCTTCATTGCCTAATTAGTTTTTTGTTTAATATAGGATCTCATCATAAGTGATACAAGGCGCAGAATTTTAAGAAAGATGAAGAATTTTTGTGTGTGTGGTGAAAATCTCTGGCTTGTAAATTATGACTTAGCCAAAAACTCATTATATGCTCTGACTCCTAGTCCCCTACTTTAGGGTAGTCACTGTAGTCAGCTGGATCTGGGCTTGAATCTCTGTTTTGACATAGAGTTAGAAGGGGGTACTTTTGTCTTTTTACGCCTTATTTTCCCAATGTGTGAAATGGAGATGACAATACCCATTTTATAGGATTTAGGCATTACTTCTGACAGCATTTACTTTCTAAAAATAGTTTAAGTGTTAATTAGTTTATTGAAATTGAAGTTTAAAAAATAAGAATAATAAAATATTCGACTTGGAGGGAACATGGACATTAAAGAGGCCAATTGCCCACTCCAAGCCAACAGCCCTTACTTACTATGTAGCCTGTGCTTGAACACTGTCGAAGGACATTCACCATCTGCCTCTACTATGAACTCTTTTATTTACTCCCCAGGTTTTCCGTGTCACTGTATGCATAAACTATTGACATGTTGCCTCAAAACTAACATTAGAAAAGGAGATAACCTTATTGCAACACATGGCTTGTGGACTTCACACTTGTAATGTTATGACTCACAAAGCAAGGATGATATAGCAGCGCCGTAATATGTAAATGAAATATTGCATGCCTGGGAGCACATCCTTTAGAAAACAGATGGTCCTTTGTTGAAAACAAAATATGATTATGGTGTTTGCATGCAAGAAATCTTATACTGTCTAATTATAAGAACCAGACTAGCTATCGCTGTTGGCATACAAAGTTTCTTCAAATCGGTAGAAAGATGTTCTACTCTTGACTATGCAATTGAGAACAATGAGATACAGGTAAAATATCTCTTTAATGAATACCATTATGATGTCTAGATTTATGTAATAAACTAGTGCAGATACAGACTGGTATCAATGTACAATATTGGAACCAAAAATTTGCGTAACTGATGCTATGTTCACTAGTCCCTGTCTATTTAAGAGTTTGTCTCCATAAATGTTGCTTTGACATTTACCATTGCACTATAACTGGACTTTAATGTAATGAGACATTTCTATAAAGCATGGGAGGTTTGCATAAAGAATGATTACCTTTGTAGGGAGAAGAGAGAGAGAAAGAAGATCAGGTGGATTGGCAAAATCATGGAGAAGAAGAAGGGAAAAGTGGTATCTTTAGTTGATAGATGAGAAGTACAATATCCTCTAACTCAGTGGCTGTCAACTGGACTACTTTTGTCTCAAGCATTTGGAAATACCTAGAGATATTTTTGATTGTCACAACTATGCTGCTACTGGCATCTGTTGAGTAGAGGCCGGGGATGCTGCCAGACATCCTACAATGCACAGGACAGTCCCCACAAAGAGAATTGTTTTGGATGGGCACGGTGGCTCATGCCTATAATCCCAGTACTTTGGGAGGCCAAGGTGGGCGGATCACCTGAGGTCAGGAGTTGGAGACCAGCCTGGCCAACATGGTGAAATCCTGTCTCCACTAAAAATACAAAAATTAGCTGGGCATGGTGGCCAGCGCCTGTACTCCCAGCTACTTGGGAGGCTGAGGCAGGAGGATTGCTTGAACCTAGGAGGTTGCAGTGAGATCATGCCATTGCACTCCAGCCTGGGTGATAGAGCAAGACTCCTTCTCAAAAGAAAAAACAATGTCAATAGTGCCAAGATTGAGCACCCTGCAACTTGAGAGTCTGAACTATATCCCATTACTTGCATTTTATCAATAGATATCTATGAAACTGGACTTGTAATAGAGCAATTGTTATATAGATCCCATAAGCTTTATTTCTTATGGAATTTTACCCAAATTCTATCATTGTAAAGATGCATTCCCACTCCTTGTGGGAGCTAAAAAACTTGATCTCATGGAAACAGACTAGAATGATATTCTCCCCAGAGGCGGGGAAGGATGTGTGTGTGGAGGGAGAGATGAAGAGAGATTGGTTAATGGCATACAACTAGAAGAAATAAGTTCTAATGTTCAGTATTAGATTAGGGTGACTAAAGTTATCAACAATGTATTATATATTTCAAAGAGCCACCTACTCGAGAGGCTGAGGCAGGGGAATTGCTTGAACCAAGGAGGCTGAGGTTGCAGTGATCCGAGATCACACCATTGCACTCCAGAGAGAGACTCCATCTCAAAAAAAAGAAAAAAAAAAAAAAAAAGACATGAAATGATAAATCTTCATGGTGATGATTGTCCTAAATACACTGACTTGATCATTGCACGTTCTATTCATTTAAGAAAATATCACATGTACCACATAAATATGTACAAATATAATGTGTCAATTTAAAATTTAAAATTTCTTTAAAAATTGAAAGAAGAAACAGCTAACAAAAATAAAGAAATGAAACTTCAGGTAGGTTAAATTTTGAAAACACTGACCAACTTTATCTATCTCTTTGGATTACTGCTTTTATTCTCTTGAACAATGAAAATTTCCCTTATTTTTATGATAACTTAAAAATGTACCTAATTTTTTTTTACTTCCTTTCCAGGAGAGGGTGTTCATTAAATCAATTCACTTGGGTCATCCTACTGCCGGCTGGGGAAGTTGTCTCTTCCTTAAATGAAGATAGCTAATGAGGTTTAGATTCTGTTTTTCTTTACTGTCTACATGAGAGTGGATAAAATTCCAACCCCTGCAGTTCTAACATTTCCATGTACAATATCCCTATTCAAATGTCAGAGTCTGGCAGACATTCACCTGATTTGGCACTGTTAGACCAAGGTTCCGCGGCCACCCTAGGAAACAATTCCATGAAACAGGAGTGACAATTGTATGTTCACATTGGTACACACTGCATTTCTAAGCTAATGACAGGAAATGTTACTCTCTGAATGTTACATGCAAATAAGATTTTTACAGTGATAAAACCTATACCAAAGATATAATGACCTCAGTTCTGTCTTCCTCCAAATACAGCAAAAGAGAAAAAATATGTAGAAATCAAATCTGTAAATACCCTAAGCTCATTTACATTCTCGGGGATTCCACAGATTGCCCTGGGCAATAGCAGTGTAAGAGAGGAAAGACTTTCCCTTTACTCTCTGAGGGTTTGATAATTGAGTCTATAAAATAAACTGACAGTAGCCAGCTTAGCAGGAGAAGAGATATTCAAATTTATTACGTGCATGGGGGCAACACACAAAGGAAAAATAAATACCCCCAAATCCCCTATATAGAAGCTTATATACTCTCTTCACTGGGGAAAGGGGACCAGGGATGTAGACAACATAGGAAACAGTAAATGATTTGGGGACAAGATAAATCGGCCCTCAGAAGAAAAGTTGAAAAATCTGTCCGGGCATGGGACTGATACCCAGTTTACTCACCTGCAACTCAAGTTTGAGCTTCTCTGGTTGATGAGATTTCTGGGCAGAGGATTCACGACAATTGCATTTCATATGGAGGATTTGTCTTTAGGTAGATAAGGGATGTTCAGAGAAAGCCCTGCCCCGCATTTGCTGTTCCCCAAGTGGCCTCAGTTTGAGGTCCAAAGTGGCATATTTCAGGGTGACATTTCCTGAACTCCTTCAACGTAAAAAGCCAAGCAACATGTTACACAAAGGTTATGGTAATTTAAGTTGTAAATATTGCAGTTGTAGCAAGGAAAACTAAACAAAATGTAGTTGCAAAATTATAATAATGGCTGGGAGCTGGAGCAAATCACCTTGGCCTGGGAGAATTAGGGCTCAGGAGTTAAAAATAGGAAAAGCAGCTCAGAGACAGAGCTAAAAGGAAATCTACTATCTTCAGACCCTAGACTGTAGACCACACAGTTCTCATCATTTGGTCAGTTATTACTGCACAACCATAACATCTCAGTGCCATTCAACAAGCAGTGCTTATTTCTCATGAGTTTACTGGTTGGTGGGAGTTAGCTCATCTGGGCTAGTCTCAGCGAAGTAATTCAACTTTGAGCTACAGGTTTGGCTCTGGTCTTCATCCTGGGGCAAACAGGTACACAGAGGAATCTTTTTCCATGGCAATGGCAGAGGCACAAGAAGACAACTGTGCAAGCACATTTCAAGCTCCTACTGATGTCATATCTGTCAACGGGCCATTGGTCAAAGCAAGTTGCGGTGGCAAGTCCAAAGTCTAAAGAGTAGAGCACTCTTTCTACGGAAGAGGTAGGAAGAAATAATAATTTTAAGCAATCATATAATCTGCCACATCATTTGTAGTTGAGCTTAGATTTTCAGAAGGAAAATAGTTTTTATGTATTCAACTGTGATATCATATTTTTAATTCTCAGAAAGAAAGGTTAGTCCAGGTAATAAGTAATGTAGCTGGATTCTTAGGTTCTGAATATTATTCTTTTTTGTTGTTGATGTGAGAAACGGCATATATCAATTTTTCTTGCAGTTTCATCTCTGCCAACTGCTAAATGTAAATAACATTTCCTGTTGATCTACTATTCTGTGTCTTCAAGGAAACAAGGTAAAACTCAAATTTGCTAAAAATTTCTTGGTGGAAGGCAGTAACAAAGGACTCATCATTATTTAATTTTTTAGCCTCCATAGTTTTGCTGCAGTTCTTTTGATATTATTTAGAACGTTTAAGAATAGAGAAAAAATTTGGCAAGACAAGCACTTGACGTTTTTCCTCATCTCTTCCTCTGAGGGATACTACTTTGAATTTGTTTAGCATTTTAGTCAATCCATTAACCTTTTAACCTAGACTTAGAAAATGGATTTAGTGGTTTAATTCTGTTCCCTAAGGAGTCTATAGCCACATTGTAAGTTGCCTGGTGTTAGACATTAATTGGAATGCATTTTCAGGGCAAATTCAGAGTTAGGATAATGAAAGTATCGAAAATAGGTTGCAAAAGGTAAAGTTGCTCATTTTGGCTTTTGCGAATTTTGAAATATATAGTTGCATTAATTTCTGTTGATGGGAATGGTATTGACAACAGGGCTAAAACAATAAACTGAATTGTAAAAAATACTCGCTTAAGCATATTCTCTTTCCTGCATGAGATTGCCACTTACATCCTTTATTTAATCTCTGACAATTCCTCTAAGTACTCTTGCTTTCTCCAGATACTGTGATGTGTGGGGTTTGGAATTAAAAGGAATATCTGAGAAGGTAGGAGCTCACATTCTGAAGAGAACGGCTAGTCCTGAAAGTTAGTCTTTGCTTTCCTCTTGTCTCCTTTCTCTTCCCAAATCAATCCTGAAAAGTGGGAAATACATAAATAGTTTCAATGTGAGGGTCAATGTGGGTAGAGAACAAAAGAGCTAGACCTTTTCTTCTACTCTACACACAGGTGTGATTATTGCTAGGAATGGACAGCACAGGGCAATAGTGACCTTGTGCCTTGGCTGCAAATCTACCACCTGGATAGCATGCCCTGCTTCTATACTTTTCGGCATACATGACATGTGAGGACAGTGCGTGCCTTACGCCTGACCTCACCTTCTGCCTGCTCTCTAGCAGCTGGATAGCAGGCTTCACCAAGGGGACTCACTCAATGTGATGTGCATGTCACATCTGAGATCATGAGTTCCTTCAGGCACTGGGTGCTTGCCTGTCTAACTGACTTTGCAAAGGTTAAACTTGTAACCAGATGAATTTCTTTCTTTCTTTCTTTCTTTTCTTTTTTTTTTTGTCTTTTTGAGATGGAGTCTAGCTCTGTTGCCCAGGCTGTAGTGCAGTAAAATGATCTTGGCTCACTGCAACCTTCATCTCCCAGATTCAAACAATTCTCCTGCCTCAGCCTCCTGAGTAGCTGGGATTACAGGCACGCGACACCATACCCAGCTAATTTTTGTATTTTTAGTAGAGACGGGGTTTCACCATATTGACCAGGTTAGTCTCCAAGTCCTGACCTCAAGTGATCTGTCTGCCTTGACCTCCCAAAATGTTGGGATTGCAGGTGTGAGCCACTGTGCCCAACCCTCCTTCAGCTTTCTTTTGTTTGATTCAGGGTTTCTCTCCAGTCCAATTTTCAACGTTGTTGAGATACCAGAGAACCTCATCTGATTTCAAATGAGAAATAACTTCAAGGAAAGGAGAAATGTAGACGTGAATCCTAACATTTCCGACAGTTGTTATTTTATGAAACAGCATTTTACTAAAAGGCTTAAATTATTGATTAAGTAGAGTTTTTTTATTTTGTGGGATGGGAGTGGGTGAAGAGGGAATAGATAAAAAGCCTCATATTTTACTTTTATATTTTTTGAAAAATGAATGGAAAAAAGGAGTATTCATTTAAAATAAGTTTTCTTAAAAGTCACAGCATATTAGTGAGTCTTACAAGTTCTTTTTTTTAGCAAGAAATTTAGGAAGTCAGTTAGTATGAGCAGGAAGGAGTGTGCAGAAGCATTGGAAAGGAAAGGAAGTATTGAATAAGAAGGAGGAACAATGCTATTAAGAAAGAACAAAATAATTCTATTTAGTGGAAAGCAGAATGCTGTTCTTGTCAAATGAGAGGGAACATTTAAATACTTGCATGAAACTAAGAGACCTAGTAGTTAAAATTAGTAAAATATTCTTCAGAAAAAAATAACCACTTCCAAAATTATGCTGACAATTTGATGTTATTTTATGTGTGATTTATGGTAACCTAGAAACATAGAATTTTGTCCTAGGAAGAGAGATTTTTTTAAAAGTTCATTTATTATCAGCCACTCATTTCACAGTTTTAGAAACTGAGGTGTGGAGAATTTTTTTTTTTTTTAAATGAGCTATTGATTACAGAACTAGCATGTGAATAAACAGCCCCTCCTCTAATGCTTATGGCGGGCCGAACAATGCCCACTCAAAGATGTCTACATTGTCATTCCAGAATGTGAATATTTTTGAATATGTTACCTTAACTGGTAAAAGGGACTTTGCAGGTGTGATTCAGTTCAAGATGATTTATCTGGGGCCCAATATAATTAAAAGGATCTTGATAAGAGAAAGGCAGAAGGATCAGAGCAGAGAGAAGATGTGATGATGGAAACAGAGCTCAGTGATGTGCTTTGAGGATGAGGAAAGGACCACAGCCAAGGAATACAGGTAGCCTTGAGAAGCTAGAAAAGGCCAAGAAGCAGATTCTCTTCTGAGAATCATCCAGAAGGAACAACACCCTGCCAACACTGATTTTAGTCCATAAATCTTGTTTTGGGTTTCTGACTACTGGAAACATAAGATAATACATTTGTGTTATTCTCAGCTACCAGGTTCATGTTAATTTGTTATAGCAGCAACAGGAAACTAATACATGCCATTTCCATTTACAAGCTTACTTCCTTTCTTGAAAAGAATCATGAAAGTTATTGAAAGCAGCAGAGAAATCCAGGAACTATACTAAAAAGTCAAGTTGCTGTTACAGATAAACTGTGATATAGGTTTATGAACCAACTGGCTAGTTCTCTCACAGGCTAACGTATGTACTAAACTCACTATTTAAAAGCTTTGAAAACCCACTAAGTTTAAAATAATGTCAAAAATGCTATTTAAAAATGTTTAAATGAGGCTGGGCACAGTGGCTCATGCCTGTAATCCCAGCACTTTGGGAGGCTGAGGCAGGTGGATTGCCTGAGCTCAGGAGTTCGAAACCAGCCTGGGCAACATGATGAAACCCCATTTCTACTAAAATACAAAAAAATTAGCTGGGCGTGGCAGCATGCACCTGTAGTCCCAGCTACTCGGGAGGCTGAGGCAGGAGAATTACAAGAACCTGGGAGGCGGAGGTTGCAGTGAGCAGAGATTATGCCACCACACTCCAGCCTGGGCGACAGACTGAGACTCTGTCTCAAATAATAATAATAATAATTTTTTAGTGAAATAACTGTGTCAGAGATCATTTTGTTGTGAGACAACTAACTCTGGCTAGCTTAAGTAAAATAGAAACTAGAGGTTAGAGAAAGCAAAACTACAGAAAAAAAAAACAGGAAGCTTTGCAAAAATCAGGGTGACTACCTTTTCTGTCTTCTCTCTTTGCATAGTCTCTTGGTTTTTCCTCCCTTCATACACAAGTTTATCTATAGCCTAGTTTTTTTTAAATAATTTATTTATTTTACTTTAGGTGCATACTATATCTGGCATTTCTCCCCATGTTATCCCTCCCCACCCTCCCCTCCCTCCCCACCCCCCATTGTCTCTCCTCTACCCCCTCCAACTGTCCCCTGTGTGTGATGCTCCTTTCCCTGAGTCCACGTGTTCTCGTTTTTCAATATCCACCTGTGAGTGAGAACATACGGTGCTTGGCTTTCTGTTCTTGGGTCATTTTGCTGAGAATAATGGTTTCCAGATTCATCCAAGTCCCTACAAAGGACACAAACTCATCGTTTTTTTATGGCTGCATAGTATTCCATGGTGTATATGTACCACATTTTCTTTGTCTAGTCTATCATTGATGGGCATTTGGGTTAGTTCCAGTCTTTGCTATTGTACACAGGGCTGCAATGAACGTACGTGTGCATGTGTCTTTATAGTAGAACAATTTATAGTTCTTTGGGTATTTATCCAATAGTGGGATTGCTGAGTCAAACGGAATTTCTATTTCCAGATCCTTGAGAAATTGTCACACTGTCTTCCACAATGATTGAACTAATTTACACTCCCACCAACTGTGTAAGAGTATTCCTATTTCTCCACATCCTCTCCAGCATCTGTTGTCTCCGATTTTTTAATGATTGCCATTCTAACTGGCATGAGATGATATCTCAGTGTGGTTTTGATTTGCATTTCTCTAATGACCAGTGATGATGGGCATTTTTTCATATGTTTGTTGGCCTCATATACGTCCTCTTTTGAAAAGTGTCTGTTCATATCCTTTGCCCACTTTTGAATGGGGTTGTTTGTTTTTTTCTTGTATATCTCTTTTAGTTCTTTGTAGATTCTGGATATTAGCCCTTTGTCAGATGGGTAGATTGCAAAAAATTTTTTGCCAGTCTGTGTCTTTTGATTGGGGCATGTAGGCGATTTACATTCAATGTTAATATTGTTATATGTGAATTGGATCCTGCCATTTTGTTACTGGCTGGTTTTCTTTCTCATTAGTTGACTCATTTTCTTCATTGCATTTTTGGTCTTTGCCAACTGGTTTGCTTTTGCAGTGACTGGTACTTGTTCCTTTCCATGCTTAGTGTTTCTTTCAGGAGCTCTTGTAGGGCAGGTCTGGTGGTGACAAAATTTCTCAATAATTGCTTGTCTGTAAAGGATTTTATTTCTCCTTCACTTATGAAGCTTAGTTTGGCTGGATATGAGATTCTGGGTTGAAAGTTCTTTTCTTTAAGGATGTTGAATATTGACCCCCACTCTCTTCTGGCTTGTAGAGTTTCTGCGGAGAGATCTGCTGTGAGTCTGATTGGCTTCCCTCTGTGGGTGACCTGACCTTTCTCTCTGGCTGCGCTTAGCATTTTTTCCTTCATTTTGACCCTGGTGAATCCGACAATTATGTGCCTTGAGGTTGCTCTTCTTGAGGAATATCTCTGCAGAGTTCTCTGCATTTCTTGAATTTGAAATTTGGACTGCCTTGCTAGGCTTGGGAAGTTCTCCTGGATAATATCTTGGCGTATGTTTTCCAGCTTGGATTCATTCTCCCGTCATATTCAGGTACACCGATCAAGTGATCAATGTGTCAATTACGTATCTGAACGTATAGTATGGAGCTGGAGTCAGAAATCAATTTATAAAGTTAAATATTGTTATTGTTTAAAAAAGAGGAAATATGTGAACTGAACATTTTCATTAGAGAGGCAAAAAGATTGACAATCAAACAACATAATATATAAACCAAAATTCATCAATAAAACACCAAGTTCAAGGAAAACAGCAAGTAGAACTAATAAAGGAAAAGTTAGACATTAAATTAGAAAACGGACAAAAGTGTAGCATCAACCACTTATAATAAAATAGGTTCCAAAACATTTATGGAATGAAGTGAATAGAAGCATAAACCCTTTGTAAGTCAAATCAAGAAAAACGGACAGTCAACACAAGGAAATAGCATTACAAATAAGAAATCAAATGAAATCACAGATAACCTAGAAGAATTAGAAAAGCAAGAGAGTATCATGTGCATCATTTAAGAAAAGGTAACTATTATTTAGAGAATAAAAAAAAAAGATTCCAGTTAAGATAGAAAATCAGCAACCAGGAGTTTTTAAAAATGTAAATTGTAGCTCTGTGTTCAAACTTTTTCTTGTCTAATACCTAGTGCTGAGGGAAAGGGGATGTGAGTCAGGTAAACATCTTTTTTTAATTTTTATTTTTTTTCATTTAAAGAAGTTAATTTAAAAAGCATTGAGTCTAGACATAAATCACAACTGTTAAAATAGAACATTAAGGAAATAACATACTAGGTTATTATTAACGATTAAAATAATTTCCCAAAGAGAATCTATTAGTTTATTACTCAGTGCTGATGGAGAGAGGAGATGGAACAGGCATATTTCAAGGGATGTAGGTCTTAAAATATCCAGGTAAACCTGATCTGGGAAGGACATCACAGTAGGAGGGTCTGACTACACATGGCTGGCTATGATCTCTGAGCAAATCTCTTTTTACTGCTATTGTTCTTAAGAGTCCTGAGGAATATACACCCTCCTCATTTCCTCTTCGTGGTTTCCCAGGGAATATCTTTGAGGAAAGAGCAATCAGATAAACCTTCAATATGCCTACCTTAAACTTCAAGTATGAACTTGACAATTTCTATTATTTACTTATTCATTGTTCAACTTTTGCTTCATATATTTATGTTTTTCCTTTTTTATTTCAATAGTTTTTGGGAAACAGGTGGTTTTTGGTTACATGGATGGTTACATAGTGGTTAATTCTGAGATTTTAGTGCACCTGTCACTTAAGCAGTGTACACTGTATCTAATATGTCGTCTTTTATCCTTCATCCCTCTGCCAACCTCTCAGCAAGTCCCAGTGTTATTATATCACTCTATGTGTTTTTAAATCCTCATAGCTTAGCTCCCAGTTGTCTGAACTTGGTAATTTCTAAAGCCCCTTCTACCTCTGAAGTTAATATTTTTTTAAAAAAAAATACTGAGTTTATAAGACTAGTTTATTTATGTATTTGCCATTTTGGCTTTTGAGTGGTCTTTTAATTTAGCAGTTTCTCAGCTCTGCCAAATCATAGTAGCCTTCCATCAAAAGATATTACTTAAAAGGCCAGTATGATTTGTTACACCCACCTCATCCTTCCTTCAGATTAGTTTAATGGTCTCTTTTCCTCACAAAACTTTATTGAAAGTGACTTTCTTCAGTTGCTTGGAATTTCACTATCATGACCATGTTAACCAAGCAGGTATCATCTGGACGCTGAACCAGGAAGAAAACCAGGCTGTCCTTCTGTTGCTACTCACTGTGGCTGTCCCGTTCAATCTCTGCAGAGGCAGAGTGGGGAGAACATTGTTCTAAACTTCAGGAATTCATGGTTCGATAAAAGGAAAGTATAATTAAGAAACGTAAGCGTCAATATACTGAAAATATACTAAAAATGTTGTTGTAAAAGGTATACATGTTTGCAGCTATTATTTCTTCAGAAATATGCCTTTCACTATGGAGAAGGATCTATGTATCCACTCAAGAGACTGAGGTGTGTGAACCTTACTGCCCTATTGCAAATAACTCACTTGTGGCTTTCTTTCTTGGGGTAAACTCATGTAATTCTCCAGCATGAGAATACTATTCTCACAACACTGTCAGGATGCTACTTCACAGCTGTACTGTCTGCACTAATTTTTCAAGGAAATTATAATTTTATAGAGAAATTAAGGAAAAAAAGTTCTCTATAGAGAATTCCAAAGAATTTAACAGAAGTTATGTAGCCAATTAGTTCTGAATTGTATTCCAACCAGATTCATTGTTTTCTCTTTACTACCTTTATGACCAGTACTTTAGACTGAGTCTAGTTTTAAAGCCATACAAAGTACAGAGCCTTCAGAATGCCAGAATGCCAATAATATCATGCTGGGGTTAATCATTGACTCAGAAGGGAGAAAGCCAACTAATGAATCATCAACATACCTCTTGCCACACCTGGGGTTATCTCTGGATGATTTCCACCAAGTGTTGACAAAACTTGACCTTGGATAGTCACTAAGATGTATTGGGATTATGGCCCAAGGTGCTGACGTGCCAGTGGGACAGGCTCCATGATCATTAACTAGGTTATTCTGCTCCGCATATGGCAAGAAGTATACTTTTTGCTTTTTTCCCATTATTGCTGATTTTTAAAGCTTCCAGACAAAAAGCCTATAATTACTGTAATCCCATGCAGTGCCCTGGACTCTCTCCAGATGTAAACTTCAGTGTGTAGCTAAGTTGAAAGACCAAAGCCCAGTGATGGGCCACCTATATATGATAAGCACGCCTATTTATTAAAGTTGAAATACAGGCCCATAACCACAACACTACATTTTACTTTCTGAATGGTCCTGGCCACAGTTAAAAGCAGGATGATGCACTATTTTCCAGTCGAATAAACTGGGAGCCCAAAGTGCAGGATTCTGACTCTCTAGTTGTGTATCTGATTTGTCCTGGGAAGGCACTTATGCAGTCTTCATTTCCCCCTGGAACATAAGGTCATTAAGTAACTGGCCTTGAAGGTTATCGTAAGCAGTGATGACATTGACAAGACAAGAAGTCTTGTCTTTTGGGGGAAAGAAAGCTTCATAGCATCTTACATGCCTCAGTGCTTTGACAATGGGTGGTAAATAGAATAAGGAGAGTGACATAATGGTGATAAAAAGGACATTCTGGTAAAAGACTAAATAATGCTGTCCAGCCGGTTAAAACTTCTTCTTGTTGCTATTATCTGTAATTTTCAGGTCAATTATGCTAATGTCAACCCAGGGCCTAAATGAGTTAAGGAAAGAATACAGGAAGATTTGTATTGACATGATGTCAAAAGCAGAGTGGCATGGGGTATGGAAATGCCTCATCATGGCTTCATTTGGCTCTAATAGCCCGATTTGGTGCAAGCTTCTAATAAAGCCTGATGGGTAATTATACTGCTGTGGAGCAAGACCGGAGTTTTGCTAGCTCATAAATTTCAGGGAAAACTCAGTTTCATAAAATGTAAGATTGACACGAAATTTTAACTATTAATTCTCCAGCCTTTCAAAGATTCTAGAAAGTTAGGAAATACTATCTCTTGAAGAGCGCTTTCTGTATACCAGGTCTGGGTTATGTTCTTTAGGCTTTATCACAAATTATTGTCAGATCATAAAGCAAACTTAATAAGATTAAATAATTACTTTGCCTAAAATGTAATGTATTTAAATATATTTAAAAAGCCACTGATAGAAATATAAGGAGAAATAATCAGAAATACAGTTCTATTATATTTTTAATACATTTCACTCATTCTTTGACAATTCAAACAAGTGAATATAAAAAGTAATACAGAGAATTTTAATAATGTGCAATTAATAATGTTGACTTATTGATTCACGTGTATAATGTATACAATCTGTGTATATTATGCCAAGAAGCTCGCACCAAATCAGGCTGTGTATTTTCTCTTTGTGAATACATTTTCTCCAGAATCTGTGAATATTAAAAAAACTGATCACCTATTAGATCACGAAAAAAAAAAAACCCCACACACAATAAGTTCTCTAAAGCAAAAGTTATATAGACTATATATACAATAAAATTATTTATTATAACAAAAGTATAAAATAAGACCGAACTGTATGAACATTAAAAATTCTCTTATATAATTCTTTAATGAAAGAGTTCAAGGAGCTGACAATGGAAAGCATTACACATTAAAACATATGAACTACAGTCATGGAAGTACACAGAGACCAATTCATATCATTAAATGCCTTGATTGTAAACCAGAAATACAATTCTGAGGCCCCTGCAACTGTCAGAGGCATGTGCACCAGAGCAACTCCATCTTGAATAGGAGCTGGGTAAAATGAGAGTGAAACCTACTGGGCTGCATTCCTAGATGGTTAAGGCATTCTAAGTCACAGCATGAGATAGGAGGTTAGCACAAAATTCAAGTTATAAAGACCTTGCTGATAAAACAATTTGAAGTAAAGGAGCCAGCCAAAACTCACCACAACGAAAATGGTGAAGAGAGTCATCCTCCTTGCTACACTCCCACCAGTGCCATGACAGTTTACAAATACCATGGCAATGTCAGGAAGTTACCCTATATGGTTTAAAAAGGGAGGCATGAAAGCAAGTATATTTACTTTCTTAATAAACTTTACTTTCTTAATAAACTTGCTTTCACTTTGCACTGTAGACTTGCCCTGAATTCTTTCCTGTGTGAGATCCAAGAATCCTCCCTTGGGGTCTGAATGGGGACCCTTTTCCTAAAACACAGTCATCTGAATGCTCTTCCTCCTCAACCAGGGCTCTTAAATTTTAACCTGAGAGACCGTTTTAGGCCATATTGGGAAGCAGGGGTTGAACATGCCTCATTATATGTTTCTGGCATTACCTTAACATCAACACAGACTTTTAAGTCCAATAAGAAATATTTTACAGCTGATTCTCTCTGAAGCCTGCTACCTGGAAGATTCATCTGCATGATAAAATTTTGTTCTCCACAATCTCTTATCTTAACCTAGACATTTCCTTTCTGTGGATCCCAGGTCTTAAGACAAACTCAGCCAACTGTCAACCAGAAAATGTTTAAATTTATCTATAGCCTGCAATCTCCCCACCTCCTTCTTTGGAATAGTCCCACCTTTCTAGTCCAAACCAATGTATTTATAAAGTGTATTTGATTGATATCTCATGTGTCCCTAGAATGTATAAAATCAAGCTGCACCCCAACCAACTTAGGCATATGTTCTCAGGACCTTCCAAGGCCTGTGTCACAGGCCACGGTCACTCGTATTTGTCCCAGAATTAATATCTGAAAATATTTTACAGAGTTTGACTCTTGTCATTGAAATCATTAATAAAGAAACAAAAAGGAATACAAATGACTTGAGGCCAGAATTTTCTAAACTGGTGTCCTGTATAACTCCATGCTCACAAGATGTTATTATCATACCATAGAAAGTGTTCCTGGGGAAAAATTATTTGAACATGCTGTGTTAAAAAAGCTAAGACATTGAGAACTACTCAATATCTGTAACATGATAATGAGCATTATGAAGATGTAAGAGGGAATATGATATTCAGTATTTCCTAAACTATTCGATCAGAGAAAATTTTTTCATAGTACCTATATATAAACATCTCAGAGCAATGCTGTTCCAAATAGTTTAGAAACTTAAAAAGCATCTTAAGTTTCTAAAGGTGCTTCTTAAGTTACATACTTAAGAAGAGTGTTCAAGTTAAGAAGTATTGAAAAAGAATTAAATAAAAATAAAAGTTAATAAATGTAGACCACAAATTGTTAAAATTACTACATTTATGATATGGCTTCCTAAAAATAAAATAAGGCTAGTACTTATTTAGCTCTAATATAGAAAAATACCAAAAGTATTCGATAATAACACAACAGAAATATCAATGAAACAGTTGGTTTTTCAGTAAACTATAAAGTTGCTTTAAGAGAACATAAAAAGTCAAAAAGATTACTACTGCAATAGGATTAGAAAAAAATTCACCTTTAATGAAAGGTCATAAATTATATAGAATTAGTTATTTCAGAACATCAACAGATAATTCACTTATTATATAAACGTTTCCAGAAAATAGAACATAATGAAAAGCTTGTTAGTTCATTTAAAATATCTGCTGTAATATTTGTACCAAAACTAAAAAAGATTGCAGAAAATAGGGCCTCCCAAAAACCAACAGTCATTTATTTTAACAATATAAATTTAAAATTTCTAAATAAGTTACTAATAAACAGAATCTTTGAAGTGAACATATATAAAGATACATTTTTAATTTATATCTTTATTTAAATATTTCATTTAAATGCTTACACATTGTTTATTGAGGAAGCAATAATGCTTATAAAAGCATTGGTGAAATGCATTAACATAATTAATTACCTCCATAATCAGAGACAAAAAAGGATAAAAACTTGATAGATGCTGGAGAGGCATTTGAAAAGATTCAACATCAATTTCTGACCAAAAGCATTTAGTTATTTTAAAATAGGAAGATTCTTTATTAACATGACAAAGAATATTATCTCAAGTTCAGTGCAGGATATTCCAATAAGCCAACTAAATATGTACACAGAAAACAAAAGAGTTTGATATTTGGTATTTGCAGAATACTAACTGAAATAGTCATCTTGGGAAAACAAAATTGTTGAATTTCTTGACACTATTTTACAGTGTAATATTGTTTCTGTTTGGGATGGCGTCTTGGATGGCAGCATCATAATTTTATACTTAAAACCTCTATAACTCTTTATCTGGTTGTGCTCAAGCAATAGTCAACCTAATTCTTAATGGAGGTTGCTTAATGCCTAAACAATGATCATTGCTAGTAAAGTAAATAACAAAACAATGATAGCTATCATTATTTGCATTTTAATAAGTCTGCCAATATAACAAGGCAAGAAAAATAAGTAAAGAATACAATTATGAAATCCAAGAAGGCAAGATTGTCATTTTATAAGACTACAGCTGTTTACTTTGATAACCCAAGAAAGCAATAACAAAAAATTATTAGATATAGTAAAAGTTCATTAAGGCAATTGATTGTAAAATAAATATACCAAGTCATCCATTTTTCTATTTACCTGTAATGGTAAGTTGAACAAAAAAAAAATGGAAAAAAATCTCAATTACAATACAAACAAAATTAGAAATCATCTTGGTAAAAATCTACCCAGGAAGAAGGGCTTATATGAATAAAACTATATATTTCTCTTCTTAAACACATACAAAATTGAATAAATGAAAATATGCTTAATTTTGGATGAGAAGGCTCAAAATTTTATAGCTTGTCAATTACAACAAATAATTGGTATATATTTCATACTAATCCAATTGAAATATAGAGAATTCTTAGATGCATCTGGAAGAATAAATTCTGTATGGGTTAAATATTTAAAATAAAACAATCAAAATTTTGGGAAAATTAGGAGAGGTCATTTAAATAAGGTAGGTAGTCTAACAAAGCTATAAAAGAATAAAATATCTTGATTACGCAAAATTTTTAAATGTTTGGAAAATTATATATTAAAAACAAAAATAAAAGCTATGGAGAAATATTTGCAAAAAATATTGATATAAGCAAAGGGCTTATATGCATGCATAATAAAAAACATGACCTAATTATATAAATAGGTAAAAGTTATAAATGGACAATTCATGGAAAAGGAAATCCAAAATCCAAGTGACTTGAAAAATACATATGTGTAAAGACAATCAATTTTAGCTATGATATACTAATTCTTATCCATCATATGAGTAAAATTTTTAAGGTGATAGCATCTAGTGCATGTATGGAGTTCAGTGAAACAGTATTCTGATAGACTTCTGGCATAAGTGTGAAGCAATCTGGTAATATCTATTACCAGATACTAGTCTTCAACTCAGAAATTCTATTCCTGTAAGGTTATGACATGAAAGTAAAAGTTTTCACGTCTTAGAATATATACTCAGAAAATCTCCTCCTGTAGAATTGCTTGTAGAAGAAGAAAGTCAGCAAGTTGTTCCTCAACAGAAAAATTATTGAATATATTGTGTTATATCCATCCATTGGATTATATGTAAATATAAGAAGAAATAAGTTAAAGTCATATCCAACAAGCTAAATTCCATTATTCAGTCAGAAAGTTAAGATGCAGCAAATGTTTATGGAATTATCCCACTTTTGTGGGACAAAAATTGATTTTAAAAACCCCATGTATGAGAGTGTGCGCATGTAGATTATTTGCAAATAACTGAATGAGAATGGAGACAGAGAAAGAAGGGCATTTGTAGGCTTCCAGTGGTAATGCTCAACGTATAAGGAAATAAAAAGAGGGAGGATGAGAAGTAGAATTTCTAGAGTCACTGAAAAAATAAATACGATTTAGGGAATATAATTCACTCTAGATTATTGGTTCACATTATAAAAACTAAATATATACATGAACGTAACACAAATGGATTAAAATGTTGATTTGCCGGGCACTCTTATTTCAAAATAGATACTGATTTTTCTGCATAAAGAAAGGGAAAAAAATCACTGGAAAAAGCCAAGAAAACTTTGAAATAACAAAAAGGAAGGGAAAATTATCACAGCATGTTGATTCAAACATGCTTGTGCTGGTTGAGCTTCTTCAGATTTTGGATTATCTCAGCTGACAGGGAATTAAAGACAAGGCAGAGTCAAGAGAAAAAGGAAATAGCTCTCTGAAGGCCTCATGAAAATCTCAGATAATGCTATTGCTTCCCTGCTCATTTACATCTCTGCTTCTTTTTCTGTTTTAGAGGAAGACAACTGAGGTCTCCCTTTCAGTGGTAATGGGTACTAGAGTGTGGGTAAAAGCCAGAGTAGGAACAAAATTCTCCATGTAGAGGTAGAATTATACCCCACTGGCGCTCCCAGGGATCAGCTGTTGTCATTCAAACCTTTTGGAGCAGTATCTCCTTCTGGATTCTCATTCTGTAAGGTAGCATAGAAATCTTGGGGCTCAGAGGAAGTACACCATGAAACTGCCCTCTTGGAAGAATCCAGAGTACCCGCACATAATACCATAGAAGTCAGACTGTGCTTTGCAGTTAGTCGTAAGGCATATTCTCTCACCTTGTTAATAGGTCATGTGTTTTCATTTGTTGCCCATATGATTCAGTCCTACAATAAGGACAGACATTTGTTCTCAAATCAGCTAGGTCTTGAGCTCTTGAGGGACTCTGCAGAAAGGCAGGGGTTGCTGGTTCCTGATGGCCATGTGGCTCTAGCATAAGATATTTCCACATTTGGGGAGAGGAAAGAGAGGGGTGCCCTTCTTCAGCCTAAATTTGGACCTAACTCATATAAATGGATAACTTGAGAGACAGGCTGATAACATGTCTTTATTACAACTGTTGCTCCTCTAAATTATTCTAGTAAAGTCTTCTCATAAGTAAAGCAATAGCACCCAAATTTATCTTCTCTTTGGAATTTACTAAATGCGTTTTACATATTTCATGCAGCTATATCTTACAGCTAAATTTAATGCATATGAAGTTTTATACTCTTCATAAATATTTTAATTCAAATAAGTAAATTTCAAAGTGTTATATTTCCCCCAAGACTGAAAATATAAACATTAATCATTTTTTATTTTATTAGTGTTCTCTAAATATCATAAACAAAATTAAGATTATAAATCTTGGTTTCGGTTGTTATTTCCTAAAATGGCTCTTGTTTATATTTGAGAAACTTTTAACATTTCCTGAAAATATTTGGAAAAATAGTTCATTTCATCTGCAAATTGCATTACCAATTATGTATCTCTAATTATTCTGTTTTATCTAACTGATTTTTTTTACAGCCTAACTACCTAATTTATCATTGTGGCCTGTCACAACTGATTACTTCAAATATCACTCTTGTTTCACCAATTGGAAATGCTTGTTTTGATTCTTATGTCAGCTACCCTCTTTAGGGAGGGATATAAACAAGAGAATCACAAAATGAAAAAATGAATTTTTTTCCACTTTGGCTGGTAGAAACGTACACTTAATTAAGGTTCATAAGTTTTGGATTCTCTCAGAAGGACCAATTCTAGAAGGGAATTTAACCACTAATAAATTAACTCAGCGTAAAATACTCCAAATTTTGCAAGATTATTCTAAATTTATTCTCATTAACAGGAAAATGGATAAGAAAACCCACCAATGGACAATTTTAATTTCCCTAGAGAGTGAGTTTTTTTGGAGATGAAGCAATTGAAAAGACACTTTAGTAAAACAACAAAGGAACTGCTAATCCAACCTTAACTCTTGTTTTATATTTAGGAGATTCTACACACTGAATAGGTTTTCTCCTATGTTCTCTCAATTATTTGGAACTTACTTTTGAAAGGAGATATTAAAAGACTGTGGTGAATGCTAAAGTTACAATCATTTTCTGAGTTTTACCCTACAATTTTTTTTAAGCAAAATCTCAGAAAATTGGTATGGTTTAGGAAAATTACAACAAGTAAATTGAATGCACTAGGATTAATTCTCGGATGTTAGTTTATTAGGAACTATATTTATTAATCAAAAAAGCTTTTTCAAAACCCTGAATACTATTGGATACCATTTGGCAGATACTATGAAATACTTCAGTAGATGCCAAATGGTTGCATCCATTGGTTCCTTAAGGAGACTAATTGACATCCTTCATTTGCTGTCTTGTTCCTGACCAAAAAGGCTAGTTTAGTTTAGAAGCTATCTTGTCAAGTCTGCCTGGCTCTCAATATGACTGGCTTTTCGTTCTATAAGCTTATTTGGTCTGCAGATCACAGTTCCTTTTTCTATTTTTTCAACTTTTCCCCCCAAATAACATCTTAATGACAGTGGCAGGCACCTCAGTGACTCAACATATCCCACTTCTCTTCCTGTTTGAGTCATTTTGAATCTTTCCTTACAAGTATGAATAGAGCACCTATCATGTGAATACCATAGAGATGGGCTCTATGTTATGTTATGTTGCCCAGGCTGATCTTAAACTCCTGGCCTCAAGCAATCCTCCTAGCTCAGTCTCCCAAAGTGCTGGGATTACAGGCATGAGCCGCTGTGCTCAGCCTCAAACTGTTGGTCACTTCCTTGGTGCCTTGACTTCTAAAATATTGCCCTCTCTTGATTCTGTTATCCCTCTGAACATTGTTCCTTTGTCTTCTTTATTAGTCTTCTCCTGACAAGTCATTTAAATGTCAGTAATGCCCAAAGGTTCTCTAACTTCTGTTTTTCTCTTCATATGCCCTCTCTAAGTGAGCTCATTCAGTCCAATGGTCTCAGTTCACATCTTCACCCCAACTCAGTCATCTATTTGGGGCTTAAAGGCTATAGTACATTTCTAACTCTGTCAACCTAAATAACTGCTGTAGGTTGAGTTCCCTTAAAAACAGACTAAGAATTTGCATAAGCTCATGCCTTACCTGAAACCCACAATCCAGCCATTCATAAATACTTGCAGTCCTCATCAGGCTACTCCATATTGCTATGCTTTTGATAGTGATGCTCCTTCTGCCTGGAATATTCTTTTATCCCACTGCCTTGCCACTTAAAAAATGCCTATTCATTCAAGACTTACTTCAAGCAGGAACCATCTATGCAATCTTCTCTGGCTGCTTTTATCCTTCTCAAGTCATCCTGTTCTTTATTTATGGCCCCACCATGCCCCAAGATATCACTATCTTTGTATCTCTAATTCTTAATTATACTTTTTGTACCCAGGACTATCTGTTCTACTGGTTGTATTCTTCTTGAAGGCAGAAATGACGTCTGATTGATTTCTGAGAAGTGTGAAAGAAAGGGCATTAATTAATGATGAATGAAAAGATTGCTAAACAGAGGTGAGGACCCAGTTGCTAACGGATGGGATGAATCTGAAAAACAAACCACAAAACATAAAACCTTGGTTTTGTGACTTTCTTCAGCAATGCCCAACAGCCTCAACATAAAAGGAGAAGAGATAATATGAAATACTCAGAGTAAAGAACTGAAAAGTTGGGTCGTTGGAAGGATAAGGCATAGAGGAGACCGAGGCTCTCCGTGAGAGCTTTACTGAAATGGCTCCCCATAGGGCAGCTGTTCCCAACCTTTTTGGCACCAGGGACTGGTTTCGTGGAAGACAGTTTTTCCACAGGACAGGGTGAAGGATGGTTTCTGGATGATTCAAGTCTGTCACATTTATTGTGCACTTTATTTCCATTATTACATTGTAATATATAAAGAAAAACTCACCGTAATGTAGAATCAGTGGGAGCCCTGAACTTGTGGGTGATGGGAGACAGTGGCAGATCATCAGGCATTAGATTCTTACAAGGAGGAGGCAATCTAGCTCCCTCATATGTACAGTTCACAATAGGGTTCACTCTCCTATGAGACTCAGATGCTGCTGCTGATCTGACAGTAGGCAGAGCTCAGACAGCAGTGCAAGCAACGGGGAGAGGATGCAAGTACAGATGAAGCTTTGCTTGCTCACTGCCTGCTCAGGACCTGCCATGCGGCCCAGTTCCCTACAGGCTGGTAGCGGTCGGTGGCCTGGGGGTTGGGAACTCCTGCCATAGGGAATGATCCATGTCCAAGGCAAATGTGCCATTTGCTGGATGAGCTGCCAAGACAGAGGTGCTCCAGGAACTGGAAGAGAAAGGTCAGAATCAGTAACAGTGAGGCAGTGGAAAGGCAGGCAGGAAGGGAACATTTCAGAGCTCAAAATTTTGGAGATGACGCAGTTTTGAGTGATAACAAAGTCCAAGGCACAGTCTTAAATGTTGGCAGCTTAAGTGGAGGATTATGAAGATGAAGGTTGTTTCCACTGAAGAAATGTAAAATCTTTGATGTCAGGGATGGGGTGTTTATTATTACCGTGACTATATATCCTGGGTTTTCTTGGGTCCATCCTGGATAATGCCTGCTCTTTCAGCACAATTATTAACAACATTTCTTTTTCTCTCAAACGTGCCTTTGTTTAGATGATGAATTATACGTTCACTTTAGTTCTTATTAACCTCCATGACAACATGATAATGCTTAGCGTAGCTAAGATGAACCTATTCTTCTGGACTTTGAGAGAAAAACCAGGCTGTCAAAATTAGAATTAAAATATAGTGGGGAATTCAAAGAACAGCTATTGCAATTTACCATGAGAAGATAATAATGAATGTATTTTAATAGTAGTGTATATCACAAACAGAATTTTAAAAATTTACGTTTATTCATAATGCCATAGTTTTTCTGCAGTGTGCGTTCTTTTTAGGTTTCTACATTTTAAAGCATAGGATAAATTAAAACAAATCTTAAAATTATGTGACTAAATAATGTACACTTAAAGGGGAACCTGTCGACTTGGAGATGTTCTGAAATATAACTGCAGCATTGCATAGGATGAAGAACACAAGATGAAATTAGAGGGCCTAGGTCAGCCCTTTACCAGCTAACATGAAGATAACCACATTAATTATCCCCTCTAAGCCTGTTTCCTCACTGGTAAAAGTGGATAATAACATTCATCTGACCTCTCACAGGGGTTGTGGTGAGGACCAAATGAAATAATGGAAAATTTATTTAAAACTGTACTAATGTAGGCATACTAAGTGTCCTTTCTCAAAAAAACAAAAAACCCAGGTGAATTATTAGTAATTTTGTTTTAAATTAACTTGAATATTTTATATAATTATAGAGTTAACAAATAAATTTGTCACCATTTAATATATAAATAAATGAATTGCTCATGACCTACAAACTTATTTCATAAAAGGGGATGAAGATTGAGAATAACAGGACAGCACAGTTACCTTGTTAGAGATCTGTCTTTTCCTTTTACATGAAAAATAGAGTAATTAGTGAACCAAAGGCCTGATGAGAAAATGAGGTAATTTTTGGAGACAGAAATATCCAATTCATTCTTTTGTAAGTGTTTTACCCATTGAAATCCCCAACCTAGTCATCAGAAGGTCAACTGTTTTATGGATTAACTCACTCAACCCATGTCAGAGGTTAGGAACTCTCTGGTGAGAACATCTGTTGGTCGTTTGTCTTTCCACATCAAAGACTTGGGAGATTCTTTAGTAAATTAGGGAAGTATTAAGGAGATGAAATTAGTTCCTAGTATAAAGAAAGTTCATACCACAAAAGTAATTATAATTTCCCTATAATGAAAGTAGGAAGTATTAACAATTAATTGGAGCAGTAAAGCTTCCTAGAAAATCTGTTACCGATGGTGAAGCATTTAAGATTATCTGATTTTTTAATTATACCTAGGACATTTTATCCAAAGATTAAAAATATGTCAAAAATGATATTTAAAACACCATATATAAATTTACATTAGAAAATTCTTCATATTTTCATGCAAAATACAGATTTTTCAGAAAGCAAACTCAACTTTATTAAAAAGCGACGACTATTCTTGCACACAGTTTGCAGTAAGTTGTAGCCAAGAATAATAGGAAAAGAATATAGACTTTCTGAAATGATACTTTTGTAAGAAAGGAAATATATTTTAAATTTCACCTAAGGCCTAGGAGCTCTGCTAGGCATATTATATGAATTATGAGATTTAATTATCATTTAGCAATTTATAAGGTGGTGGGATAATTCCCACTTTCACTTTTTATTAAGGGCAGATACAGTTAGGTTAAGTTAGAAGTGAGGGTAGACAGAATTCTCAAGATTCTCATCATCTTTCCCCCATTCCATTCCTCTGATTATTTAATTAGACGTTTATCTAGGTAGTGTTTTGGGGGGGGGATTTTGCAGTTGTAATTAAAATCCCAAGTCAGTTGACCTTAAAACACGGAGATTATCCAAGTGGGCGATATCTAATCACACTAGTTCTTTAAAAGGCAGATGCAGGAATCAAGAGAGAGTCAAAGTGTGAGAAGCTTCCTTTTGCTGCTTTGAAAAGGGAGGGACCATGTGAGTGTGGGCGGCCTCTAGGTGCAGAGCGTGGACCCTAGCAGATAGCCAGAGAGTAAATGGGAGTCTTGGTCTTACAACCATAGGAAAGTGAATTCTTGGCTGAAACCTGAATTTTGGGCGTGGGAGAACCTAAGCAGAGGACCCAGTTAAGCCATACCAGACTTCTGAACTACAGACTTGTGAGATTATAAATGAGCGTTCTGTTAAGTTGCTAAATTTGGGGCATTCTGTTATGTCAGCAACAGAAAACTCATACAGAAGCTCAAAGTTATGGAGCAAGTAGCAGTGGATCCAAGAAATATCCCATTCAGCATGGAGTACTGTGACGAAAATAGACGAGAGCAAGACAAGTAGGTTGATTTGAAGAAATTTTGTTCAATTTTACCTCCATTTATTCATCTCCCAAATATTTATGACTACCTTCTATATGGCAGGCCTGTTGCTGTAAAGGCTAGAGAGAAAAAATCCAGCCCCTTTCCTTAAAAAGTTCACAATTTAAGGGCTAGGGGCAGACAAGCAAATGAATCAGTACAGTGTGTCTCTTAAATACTATAAAGAGAGAGGCTGAGCCTAGTGTGGTGGTTCATGCCTGTAATCCTATCTCTTTGGGAAGCTGAGATGGGAGGATCACTTAAGGCCAGGAGTTCAAGACCAGGCTGGGCAACAGAATGAGACACCTGTTTCTACTAAAAAACCCCACAACAATTAGCAGAGTATGGTAATGTGTACCTGGGGGGGACTCACTCTCCTCCCCAAGACCAGCCTGGGCAACAGAATAAGATCTCCAACTCTACAACAACAACAACAAATTAGTGACATGGAGTAGTGCACACCTCAGCTACTTGGGAGGCTGAGGCAGGAGATCGCTTGAGCCCAGGAGTTCAAAGTTAAAAGTGAGCATACAGATAGGCTAGAGGTTATAGTAGCACAGATGCTTTTAGTCTGATTTCTTACCATTTGTCTGTAGTAGGCAGATAATGACCTCCAAAGATGTTTTTGTTCTAACCCTCAGAACTTGTGAATAGATTATTTTACATGAGAAAAGAAAATTAAGGATGCAGATGGAATTAATGTTATTAATCAACTGACTTTCAGATAGGAAGATTTTACTGGATTATCCAGATAGGTCCAATGTAATCACAAGAGTCCTTAAAAGTAGAAGAGGGAGGCAGATGAGAAAATCAGTATGATGTGATGTGAGAAAAACTGGACAGGCCAGTAATGGCTTTGAAGATAGAGGAAGTGGCCGCAAGCCAAGATATGTGGGGAGCTTCTAGAAACTGGAAAAGACAAGAAAATGGATTCTTATAATTTAAAAATGGGAAAATATTTGAAGAGACACTCACCAGAGAAAATACACCAATGGCCAATAAGGACATGAAAATATCATGTCCTTTTAACATCATTTGTTATAGGAAATGCAAAATAAAACCACAATGAGATACAACTATATACATAGAATGGCTAAAATGAAAAGATTAGTAATATCAAATGTAGGTGAGGATGTGGAGCAACTGTGAATCTCTTAGGTTGCTGGTGGGAATACAAAATGGTATAACCTCTCTGGACACGGTTTGGAAATTTCTTACAAGTTAAACACACACTTACCACAGACCCAGCAATCCGCCTCCTAGTATTTATTCAAGAGATATAAATATACATGTCCAAACTGAGATTCAGATGTGAATGTTTACAGCAATTTTACAGCAATAATCAACCAAACTGGAAACAACCCATCAACTGGTAAATGGATAACAAGCTGTGGTACACAGAGTGGAATATCACTCACAAATAAAAAGAAATAAACTATGAGCATGCACAACAATATGAATGAGCCTTAGAAACACTCTGCTAAGTGAAAGAAGCTAAATACAAATGACTACCTATTGTATGAGTCCATAAGGCATCCTAGGAAAGGCAAACTGTAGTGATGGAACGTAGATCAGTGGTTTACAGGGGCTGGAGATGGGGGCTTGAGGGAACTTTGAGGGATGATAAAAATATTACATATCTTGTTTGTGGTGGTGGTTACATAACTATATATATTTATACATATTCATTCATCTGTATACTTAAAGGAAGAATTTTTTTGTACATAAATTACACTTCAGTAAACTTGATTTAAACTCCTTCCTCTGCATGTGGGCTGGGCGCAGTGGCTCGTACCTGTAATTCCAGCTCTTTGGGAGGCTGAGGCAGGTGAATCACCTGAGGTCAGGAGTTTGAAACCAGCCTGGCCAAGGTGGTGAAACCCCATCTCTACTAAAAATACAAAAATCCGCTGGGCATGGTGGCACACACTTGTAATCCCAGCTATTCAGGAGGCTGAGGCAGGAGAATCTGTTGAACCTGGGAGGCGGAGGTTGCATGAGCTGAGATTGCACCATTGCACTCCAGCTTGAGTGATAAGAGTGAAACTCCATCTCAAACAAAACAAGCAAAAAAAAAAAAAAAAGAAAAGAAAAGAAAAGAAAATAGAGCACATGGTTTAAACAAGGAACTGACCAACTCCCCAAATAAAATCCCTCTCAAGAAACTATGGCTTCTTAAATATGTAAGGGCAGAAAACTCATACACATTCGAAGCTTTACAATTACTGCTCATGCATTAAAATTCAGCTGTAGTGTAAATTTTCTTGTCTAGTCTGTGGAATAAATGTAAAAGTTAAGAAAGGATATTTTAATTAAATATAAGAACCCAGAGATGAAATAAAATAACCTGAAAGAAAAGCAGGGAATGTTCTCACATCATCTTCTTGGATAAAAAAGCACTCAGATAAACAGTTTGATGCACAGTGAATACTATATTGAGAATTGCATAATAGTGTGCTGAAATGAGTATAATTTATCTCGCTCAACATTCAGGAAAAGACTTTTAAAGGACTTTTTTTACTAAAAAGAGAAACATTTTCAAGCCTCTAAAGTGCTCTAAGCTCCTCAGAGAAAAATGCTAAGTACAGGGTATTATTATTATTTCATGAGCTTTGGGCTTACTTTGACAGTCATTATAGTTGTTCCATTTATAATATGCTGGGACAGCTTCCATAAAGTGCATCTTTTGTATGTGCATTTGTAATTTATTAAAAGCACACACTCATTTTGGGAAATGCCCTTTCAGAGATATGGGCATTGAAGTTGTGAGAAGGCAGCTACTTTGCCTAAATTACTTAATGCCATCTGAGGGCATAGAGAGGGCCAGTCCCAACCGGAGCTCTTGGCATGATGTCTTCTGTTTCAAAATAGGGTCTTGGCAACTCTCTATGAATTATTTACATGAGAGATATTTTTGAGAATTTCACTTTGTGGACAGCTCTTTTGAGGATATAATTTGGCAAGGAACTATCATCATTGTCTCTGATTCTATAAAGAGGACTGAAGACTGTAATAGGAAAACCATTCGATTTGAAAAATGTTATTTTATTTTACTTACAAATTTTATAATCTATAGGAAAAAAGCCCAGTCCAATTCTTTGTTAATGTCCTTCAGTTGCAGCATATTTCATTTGTAAATGCAGTATGCTTCCCACTATTTTAATAAGCATTTCTGCTGCTGCTTCTCTTGGGGGTTCGTGATTGCTGTCAATAGCCGTAAACTGTGAAGATGTGACAGGATGTTTCATCTCATTAAGATGCCATGCAGCCAGGATTCCTTCGTCTTCCTTCTTACATCTGATTTGCGCTCCTCAAATATGACCTTTAAGGCCTTCGTTGCTTTGCAAACTCATTGCATGTCCCAAGGGCACATAATTAAGTATGTCACATGCTTCCTATTACATATTAGTGCTTGCCTTTCAGCATGCATTTCCTCTGTTCCACTGTGGGAAAATTCTCTTTTTCATAAGGCATTCTTGAATAAGTTCTTGGCACTTTGCACAGAATAAATGTCCTTGATATATTGTGGGAATACTTAAGGTCATGTGGGATTTCATCAGTCATGAGAATAATTCGTCTCACATTTTTTAAAGAGTAGAGTCCACTTACACTAATTGTAGTATTGCCTTAGGCTTGTATTTCTAGAGTATTAAAGAACTCTCAAGATAAGAGTTTCAGTTGTACCCTTTGCCAATTAAAGTATGTCAATAATTTTTGAATAATGCTTTCTATAAAATGGCACAATAAAAAATAAAACCATTGCAAATGTATTTTGATAATCTTTGACATTAATAAATGGGCTTGAATAATTGCATATGGACTTGGTAGAGTTTCTATTAATTCCTTTTGAAATGGTATTTCCTATGCATGCTGTAGGATTTGGCAATTAAATAAATAAATACACATGCTGTAATTGTTTATAATTTTGCTTTCATAACTTTAATAACTGAGTGTGAATTTTGAACAAGATACAATTCCATTTTGCTATGATTATTGTAAAAGATTTAAAAATATTTATAAGTAGATTTTTTCAAATTTATTTATTGAAATTAACAGAGAAACTTGTATGCATTTAGTATAAGTAGATTTTGAAGAAAATCAGGATTAGTGGCTCTGTTCCTCCACTTCATCATATTTTCCTTTGTAAACTCAGTGAATTTTCTTCACCCAAGTAATCAACTGGATTAATCCAAGATGAAGCATTTGTGTCCTAATTAACAGGCCCATTTAATTAAATTGGATTTCATGACTGCTGACTTCTTCCTCCTAGAGAGACTAATAAAGAGATAGCAACAAAATCCAATTGAGTTTCACATGATGATTATGTTAAGAAATCAATAGGAAATGAGATGGTAACATCGAAGGCCCAGAACAGTGCTTCCCAGATTTGATGAACTTAAAAATCACCCGGAGATCCTGTTAAAACTGAAATTTCAATTCAGTCATTCTGCAGTGGGCCTGAAATTGATTCTTCATTTCTAACGAGCCCTCAGGTGATGCTGAAGCTGTTTGGAGAGAGGAACCATGTTTCAAACAGCAAGTTCATCGACCACTGTTGTATCACAGTTTACTATTTGTAAAAGTACTATTGGTCAGTGCACAGTTCTGTGGCACCACTCGAGGATGAGCTGCGTCGTTTTGTTGTAAAGGAAGAAATACCTGAGGGAACTGTAGCAAAGCACTGGGTTTCGAAATATACCTTCTGGATTCAAATACACTGGTTTGGCTTCTGTCACCTTTTCCCCTCGCTGCTACTTTCGCACCAACCTAATAGAACTGTCGTGAACTACAGCTATTAAATTTAGGCAGGATGGCTGGTATTGATTTTATTCTGAAATAGATCACTGGGTGATAGTGACAAGTGGAAAGTATGGGCCTAAACATACTATGGACATAGTCACAAAGGGTGACTTACTTGGGGGAACACGGGTGTGGAGGTGATGCCAGACTGCTCATGTCTGTGTGTGTGCTGGTGTGTGCTTGTGTGGCTTCCATCCTTAGGTCGAATTGCACTACAATGGATTTTTTACTTTTGCTTTTTCTCTAGACCATGGAATGAAGCTGTCATTTTCAATATTCTTGAATATGAGGACCTGTTTTTTTTTTTTTTTTTTTGGAGACCCGGTTTCACTCTGTCACCCAGGCTGGAGTGCAGAGGTGCAATCTCAGCTCACTGCAGCCTTGGCCTCCCAGGCTCAAGTGATCCTCCTTCCTCAGCCTCCTGAGTACTGAGGACTAAGGTGTGACCTTAGATTGTCTATTTGTGCTTTATTAGATTTTTTGATGTATTCATTTAATGTAATGAACTTTCCTCTTAACATCATTTTTGCTGTATCCCAGAGGTTTTGATAAGTTATGTTACTACTATCATTCAGTTCAAATAATTTTTAAATTTTCGTCTTGATTTCATTGTTGACCTGAAGATATTTCAAGAGCAGATTATTTAATTTTCATGTATTTGTATAGTTTTGAAGATTCCTTTTGGAGTTAATTTCCAGTTTTAATCCACTGTGGTCAGAGAGGGTACTTGATGTATTTTGATTTTCTTTAACTTGTTGAGACTTGTTTTGTGGCCTATCATATGGTCTATCTTGAAGAATGTTTCATGTGCTGATGAAAAATATGTATATTCTGCAGTTATTGAGTAGAATATTCTGTAAATATCTGTTAAGTCCATTTGTTGTAGGGTATAGTTTAACTCTGTTGTTTCTTTGTTGACTTTCTGTCTTTATGATCTGTCCAGTGCTGTCTGTGGACTATTGAAGTCCCCACTATTATGGTGTTGACATCTATGTCATTTCTTAGGTCCAGTAGTAATTTTTATTTATAAATTTGGGAGCTCCAGTTTTAGGTGCATGTATATTTAAGATTGTGATATTTTCCTGTTAGACTAGTCCTTTTGTTATTATATAATGTCCCTCCTTGCCATTTTAAACTGCTGTTGCTTTAAAATCTATTTTGTTTGATATAAGAATAGCTTCTCTTGCTGGCTTTTGGTATCCGTTTGCATGGAATATCTTTTTCCACCTCTTCACCTTAAGTTTATGTGAGCCCTTTTGTGTTACTTGAGTCTCTTAAAGATAGCAGATACTTGGTTTGTGGATTTTAATCCATTCTGTATTTTTTAAGTGGAGGATTTAGGCCATTTATATTTAATGTTAGTAGTGAGATGTGAGGTACTATCCTATTTATCATGCTAGTTGTTGCCTGATTGCCTGAATATCTTTCTTCATAGTGTTATTGTTTTATAGACCCTGTGAGATTTGTGCTTTAAGAAGATTGTAGGCCATGTGCAGTGGCTCATGCCTGTAATCCCAGCACTCTGGGAGGCCAGGGAGGGCAGATCAATTGAAGTCAGGAGTTTGAGACCAGCCTGGCCAACGTGGTGAAACCCCATCTCTACTAAAAACACACAAAAAATCAACCCGGTGTGGTGGCAAGCACCTGTAGTTCCAGCTACTCACGAGGCTGAGGCATGAGAATTGCTTGATCCCAGGGGGTGGAGATTACAGTGAGCCGAGATCACACCACTGCACTCCAGCCTGGGTGACAGAGAGAGACCCCCCCAAAAAAAAAAAAAAAAAACAAAAAAAAAACAAAAAAAAAACTGTTTTGGTGTGTTTCAAGGTTTTTTGTTTTTTTCCTCAAGATTTAGAACTCCTTTTAGCATGGCTTGGTAGTGGTGAATTCTCTCAGCATTTGTTTGTCTGAAAAATACTTTTTTTCTCCTTCATTTATGAAGTTTAGTTTTGCTAGATGCAAAATTCTTGGCTGACGATTATCTTGTTTGAGTAGACTAAAGATAGGACCCCAATCCCTTCTGGCTTATATGGTTTCTACTGAGAAGTCTGCTGCTAATCTGATAGGTTTTCCTTTATAGGTTGCCTGAATGCTTTTGCCACATAGCTTTTAATATTCTTTCATTTGACTTGACTGTAGTTAACCTGATGACTCTGGCTAGGTGACAGTCTTTTTGTGATGAATTTCCCAGTTGTTCCTTGAGCCAGGATGCTGCAGGCAGTAGAATTAGCTGTTGTTTTCTCCTTTCTGGGAGCAGGGTTATTCTGTTTAGTTGATATAATGACCTGATTTGGTTGGCCTCCAGCCAGGAGGTAACGCTTTCAGGACAGCACCAGCTGTGGTAGTAGAAGGGGGATGTAAGCTTGCCCTAAGTTGGGCAGGGTAAATATTCGGGTTTCTCAGGCAATGGGCAGGGTCTTAACGCTCCTAAGAGTTTATGTCTTCTGTGTTTGGCTACCAGGTGGATAGGGAAATATCATCAGGTAGGGGCAGGGTTAGGTGGGTCTGAGCTTAGACTGTCTTTGTGCAGGGCTTGCTGCAACCATTGTGGGGGATGGAAAGGTGGTTTTCAGGTCAATGGGGTTATGCTCCAGAAGGGATTATAGCTGTCTCTGCTGGGCCATATAGTTCACAAGGGAAGTGGGGGAAAGCTGGTAGCAATAGACCTCACCCAGCTCCCACACAGTTGATAAAGCCTGTCTCACTCCCTCAGTGTCCCACTAACAGCAAGAAGTTTAGATCCAGGCAGTCTGCATATGGGACTCAGACCTTGCTTCAGGCTATATGCTTCCTTGCTGAGGAAGCAAGCATGGCTTTTGGGCCTTGCCTCTCCTTGTCTGCCCATGATGTCAGCAGCAGCTCCTGTGCTTATATCTGCAGCAGTTCTTGTTCATACCCTGGATTCTGCTCAAGAAAATTTGTGCCCACTTAAAAATTATTACGTAGCTCAGTTGGGAGCTTCTTTTGCCCTGTGACTCCTCCACAATTCTGTTGGCCTTCCCCAAGGGCCCCTGTGAGATATAGTCAGGGATGGCTTCCCTGGGCTTGAGCTGGGGACTGAGACTGCCTACAAGGCTCTTTCTGCTGCTGCTTCTACTTTTATGTTTCCTGTGGCTCCCTAAATCCTCTTTAGCTCTAGATAAGGTTAACTCTTCCTCCTGTGATCTGGATTTTCAGGTTCCCCCGTGAGGATGTGTGTTCAGAGGCAGATTTTCCCTCTCTCACACTTTGGGAACTCACAGATTTTGCCTGTCTCATGGAATTTGCAGCGGCATACCACTTCTTTCAAAGGATCTGCGAAGTTGTTTGTATTTTCTGGTACATTCCTGTGGTGGTTCTTTGAGCAAAAGTTCATGGTATGAGTCTCTACGTGCTGTTCTGTCCGTATGAGTGGGAGGTGCTCATTAGCCTTGTCTCCTATGCACTATCTTCCTTCCTTGCCTGGAGCCACTTGAGATAATCTGGATGAATCTCCTCCTTCATCACACCACATTTAAAGGTACTTCTGTTTTTGTCTTCCAGGATGATTGATTCCCTGTGAAGAGTAGAGAGCCAGGAAAAACTGGAGATAATGGACTTATACAGAATCCAGAAATGAAAGGCTCCTGAAAATTAATATTTTAAAAATAAGAAATAAGGGATGATTGGTTTTTCCTTAACATAATAAATGATGTGGAACTGACAAAAGAATTAGAAGATGCTGGCCGGGCGCAGTGGCTCACGCCTGTAATCCCAGCACTTTGGGAGGCAGAAGCGGTCAGATCACAAGCTCAAGAGATCGAGACCATCCTGGCCAACATGGTGAAACCCGGTTTCTACTAAAAACACAAAAATTAGCTAGGCATGGTGGCACGTGCCTGTAGTCCCAGCTACTCAGGAGGCTGAGGCAGGAGAATTGTTTGAACCTGGGAGGTAGAGGTTGCAGTGAGGTGAGATCGTGCCACTGCACTCCAGCCTGGTGCCTGGCTATGGAGCAAGACTCTGCTTCAAAAAAAAAAAAAGAATTAGAAGATTCTATTTCAAAGATTCTTGTGAATGCCTCAAGACAGTTTTCTGTTTCTGTTTATTTTCGTTGGCTGGTTGATGTTTCCCTATAAATATTAAAACAACAAAGGCAACAGTAATATGTAAAATCTTGGCAAGTCCACGAAGATTCTGCCACCAACAGATTTACATGTTTTCTGATTCTTTTATTTTGAGCAGGGTCTCACTCTGTCACTCCGGCTAGAGTGCAGTGGTATAATCATGGTTCACTGCAGCCTTGACCTCCTGGGTGCAGCCTCCCAAGTAACTTCGACTACCGGCACACACCACTACACTGAACTAATCTTTTTATTGTTATTTTTTGTAGAGTCAGGGTCTGACAGTGTTGCCCAGGGTAGTCACAAAATCCTGGGCTCAAGCAAGTCTCCTGTCTCGGCTTCCCAAAGTGCTGGGATTACAGGTGTGAGCAACTGCGCCTGGAAGATTTCCATGTCTTGAAATAACGAATCAGTGTCCAATGTGTGATGTGTTCTCTATGACTCATTTCCTTTTCTTCCTAGGCACACAACTGTCGACTTTTTCCACCCTCCATTGCTGTTCACTGTGGCCATGTGACTGAGTTAGCTAATGGAATGTGGGAAAAAGTGTGTTCCTTTTCTAAGACTGTCTCATAAAAACTTGCTCGCAAGTCTACACATGCCCTTTTCCCTCTTGTGATTTACTGGAGAGGACAAGAAGATCAGGAGAAGGGAGGAGCCACAATGGAAGAAGCCTCCGTCCATGAAGGATGTGGCAGAAAGCCGCTCAAAAGGAAACTCAACATTGGACTGCAATGTTAGAGAAAACTGAATACACATTTTGGATTTGTTTGTAATGCAGTAAGCCTACTCTATGTAGCACAGGTGGAAAATAGGAAGACAATCTTCTTTTGATGCCTACCCTCCACTGGGGAGCAGGACCAAGTTTTCATATTTGAATATTGGATGCCTTGTTTGATTAGGAGGTTTATAAACCTTTGCTGAAGATAAGTGAATTTGGTGCTGCTATCCAGATCCTGCTCCTCATCCTGAGCCAGCCCAAAGGATGACAAGCTAAGAACTCATGTCCTGCTCAGACCTTTATCAAAAAAGAAATAGAACTGTTTCATGTTTTTAAAAAAATTGCCATGTATTTGTCGATGCCTATTGTTAAGGAACTTTGTAGATTAGGGGTCTGAATGAATTTCTTGAATGACTTTTTCTGTTGCAATCTAAAAGACATTTTTATTTAGCAGCAAGGAAGGGGCTGTCATCACTGTCTCAGTCCATTTTGGGTTGCTATAACAGAATCCTGAGACTAGGTGATTTACAAAGAACAGAGATTTATGTATGTCATTTCTGGAAGCTAGGAATTCTAACATAAAGGTGCCAGCACGTTTGTTGTCTAGTAAGTGCCTGGTCTCCGCTTCCAAGATGGTGCCTTAAATGCACCTTCTTGAGGGAAGAAACACTGTTCTCTGTGTGGCAGAAGAGCCAAAGGAGACCAAAAGTGAGTAAGGATTCAACCTTTCCTATGGGCACTAATCCTATCTATGAGGGTAAAGCCCTAATGGCCTAATCACCTCTTTAAAATCCTAACTCTTAATACTGTTACAATGACAATTATATTTCAACATGAGTTTTGGAGGGGACAAACATTCAAACCACAGCAATCACTTATTTTGGAATGGCATCTGTTTAATGACTAGGAAGCAGGAGAAAACGATTCTCTCTATGCTAAAACATACATTGGGCTTAGTTATTTTCTCCAAGAAATTTGCACTTTCTGAGAATAGAGGGGGAATTATCTTCTATGATGACTTCAAGAATCTTCTCTTCATACTAAAGAGGTCTTGATAATATGTAGATTCCTTCTGTTTCTTTTTTTTTTTTTTTGAGACGGAGTTTCGCTCTTGTTGCCCAGGCTGGAGTGCAATGGCGCGATCTCGGCTCACCACAACCTCCGCCTCCTGGGTTCAAGCAATTCTCCTGCCTCAGCCTCCTGAGTAGCTGGGACTACAGGCGCACGCCACCACGCCCAGCTTATTTTTGTATTTTTAGTAGAGACGGGGTTTCACCACGTTGACCAGGATGGTCTCGATCTCTTGACCTCGTGATCCACCCGCCTCAGCCTCCCAAAGTGCTGGGATTACAGGCGTGAGCCACCGCGCCCAGCTCCTTCTGTTTCTTGAGAGCTCACACTCTGGACTAGGTAGGCTACCTACAGAAGGACTTTTCATTTGAAGACTTTTTTTTTTTTTTTTTTTTGCTACGTCAAAATGGTGATGTGATCAGTTATCAAACAATGCTTTAATTCCTAATTCATTGCATAAGGTATCTGAGTAGACAGTGCATAGATACTCAAATAGCGATAGCTCCTGCTTTTTGTAAACCTGTTCTGCAGACAAATACCACTAATGCAGACTTTAAAAAACACACAATAAAAGCACACAGGTGTCAAATATAGAGTAGATGGCAACACTTGCAAAGAAAAAAATCTTGTATGTGGGAGGATGAAAGCATGCTGAGAGAGTATCCCAAAGAATAGAGGCAAGAAATCTTTTTTAGCCCTGCTATTTCTCTTTCAGAATTCTTCATCCAGAGGACTCTTTGGCTCTGTGAAGGCTGCATCATGGTCACTATAGGTGTTCATGGGCTACTGACATGAGGGTTGCCTTTATGGAACAGTGTAAATCGCAGCTCCATCCTTCTGGATCAGCCCCAAAACCTGAGTCATCCTCATGTCTCTCACGCTCTACCATTTGTAATCAATCTGTCAAGAAATCTTGTTGGATATACCTTTAAAACATCTCTCTTACCTACACAATCTCCCACCTTGACTGCTGCAAGCCTAGACTCTCAGGTCTTGCTTTGATGATTGCAGTAGCTTCCTAACTGATCTCCCTGCTTCAAGCACTTGCCCTTCTGCATTCTTTTCTCCCTGCAGAATCTACAGTAATCCTCTCAAATTATGTCACTCCTCAGTTAAATTCCACAATGACTTCTCAAGTTAGTCTGTTATGATCTGTAATGGAACATGACGGGCCCCTGGACCTCTGCAACTCCATCTTCTGGCACTCTCCTCATTGCCCACTTCATTGCAGCCATACTGGCTGTCTTTCCTGCTCCTCTGCAAACACACAGAGCATGTCCTTTCTCAGGGCTTTGTACCTGCTGCCTTAATGCTCTCCCCGCTGTGTATTCCTTAAGAAGTGATAACTGCTATAATGAGTAGATCCAGAATTCTAGGATGCCTCAAACACAGTGGACATCTTTCTCATGAAAAGTGTTGGGCAGGTGGACAGCTCCAAGGGGAGTCCTTCCCCATGTTGTCATACTGCCACCCAGGCTAAAGGAAGTTGTGTCATCTTCAATATGAGGTTTCTGTGGTTACTCAGGAGTGTCCCCCTTTACAACAAAGCAGAAGGGGGAAAGAGCGCAGAGGGGAAGCTTTTTGTTGGACAGGCTGAAAGTGTCATCAGCTTCCAACATGAGTTGGAATGCAGTGAATTAGGAATTTAAGCATTGTTTGATAACTGATCACATCACCATTTTGATGTATCAAAAACAAAAAAGCAAAAGTCTTCAAATAAAAAGTCCTTCTGTAGCCATCACCTCCACTCATGTTACACCAACTAGAACTCAGTCTCAAGGCCAAACTTCCCAGCAAGGGAGCTGGGACTTGTAGCTCAGTGTGCATCAGGAAAGTAGAAAGATTCTAGAGAGCAGCTAGCCCCCTCTGCATTGTAGTAACCACATGGGTTTGTCCATCACTTTCTTTAGGTTGGTTCTTAAGTATCACCTGAGTAAGAGCTTCCAGTCATTATGCAGCCACAGCACCCCATGCCTGTACTCACTGTTCCTTTCCTCTATTTAATTTTTTCCATAGCTCTTATTGCCGCTACATATTTGTTCTTTATTTTTAAAAATGGTTTCTCTCCTGCAGTGGGTTGAAATGTGGCTGCCTAAAAGATACGTCCATGTTGTAATCCCAGAGCCTGAGGTTGTAACTTTATTCAGAAAAAAAAGATTTTTGCCCAGGTAATTAAGTTAAGGATCTTGAGATGAGATCATCTTGTATTACCCAGGTGGATCCTATATCCAGAACAAGTCCTGATAGGAGACTGGAGGGAAGAAGACACGTGGGAAAGCCACATGCAGGAGGCGGAGCTTAGAGTGCTGCAGCCACAGCCAAGAAACTCCTGCAGCCGTGAGGAGCTGGAGGAGGGAAGGAAGGACTCTTCCCTGGAGCCTTTAGAGGGATTGCAACCCTATAAGCTACACCTTGATTTTGAACTTCTGGCCTCCAGAACCGTGAGAGAATAAATTTCTATTGTTGTAAACCACACAGGGTGTAGTAATTTGTTACATCAGCTCTACAAAACTAATACATCTCCCCTACTATAATTTAAGCTTCTGGAGGGTAGAGATTTTGTTTCATTTATTATGGTAGTTTCAGTGCAGAGAACACTGCCTGGCATGTAAATACTTGTTGAATGAACGAGTGGAAATAGGAAAATGAATTTCCAGCCTACTCTGAAGATGTAATTTTTTAAAATAGGTTTTATAGCCATTATGAAATTGCCTGCCCTAGAGGGCCATTTTTTTTTTCCGGTTTATCCTCCTTCTGAGACAGTACGTGTGGTGCTTAAGAGCTGAGACTCTGAACTTAGACAGACTTGGAGTAAAACTCCAGCTATGGAATCACTGACTAGTGTGGTATTGGACAAGTTAATTAATACTCCTAAGCCTCAATTTCTATATTTGTTAAAATAGACCATTTGCATAATATTGGTGGGAAGATTCAATGAGATAGTAGATATACAGTCCACTCATTGTTTATTGCTTGACTATGTAAATTCATAGTAAATTACTATAATAATAATGATAATTACTCAGAATTTATAGGGAATGCCTAAGATTTTACAGACTCAATTATTCTTTCATTTTGAATTCCTTTAAAATAACATTCATTGATTGTAGCATTTCTTTACTAAGAATTTCAATAAAGTAAGCCCTTTCTATCCACAAAATACCCTACTGTAGTATTTTAGGATTGCAGGATTACTTCTGTGTAACCCATATGAGCCATGACGATGTCGTACTAAATATGGGCACACTGCTGGGAATTCCAAGTGGTAAAATGAAATCGGCTCAACCTGAGCAGCCTGCCTCGCCCCGTCTCTTGCTTGTCTGCCTTTGGGTTTGTTGTGCTCCACATGATCTGTCACAATTTTTGCTATCTCATGAAAATAAATGATGTTTTTGCTATTTATGTTGTGATTTTATGCTTAAATATCACATACTGATATTGTGTGCCACTCAGAGAGACAACTTTTCCAAAACATAATCACTCATTTGCATATATTAGCATAGAATTGACACAACAAACAAAAATTCATAAGCTACCACACCACTACAGCAAATAAATAGATATATAAATAAATCTGAAAGAAGATCTTTACAAATATGAAGAAGTGGCTAGATAAAATTTGAAGTGTTGCTAAATAGGGAACGAGGAAGGTAGTGTCTTTAGAAGGCAAGATAAACGGTCTTGATCGCTTTCATTATTTTGTTCCCTGAGCATAAAAATATTTATTAGGTTTTCATTTATTCACTCTCAGCCTCACTCAGTCTCTTTCTCTTCTAAGGTCCTACATTTCTCAAGGTCAAGGTTATATAATCCTTGGGTTTGGAGACAGAATATTTGGCACTTAATCTGAAGGCCTGACTCTGACCAAGGAAATCTTAAGAGCACTCTCCAGCCCTAAGCTCTGTCTTAGCAGCTTCCTTTCTGTTTTTCAGAGTTAGTTCAACACAGAGACTCCGCTGCTTCCTTGGTGTCAGGATGCATTTTCCAAGATCTTTTTTTTTTCTTGCAATAGGGTCTTGTTCTGTCATCCAGGCTGGAGTGCAATTATGTGATCATGGCTCACTGTAGCTTTGAACTCCTGAGCTCAAGTGATCCTCGCTCCTCAGCCTCGCCAGTAACTACGGCTCAGGCATATGCAATCATATTTGGCTAATTTTTAATTTTTTTTATTTTTAGTAGAGATCAGGTCTTGCTGTTCTCCAGGATGGTCTCAAACTTCTGGGCTCAAGCAATCCTCCTGCCTCAGCCTCCCAAAGTGCTGGGATTACAGGCATCAGCCATGGCACCTGGCCCTAGATTTTTATTTAGCTGACTTCTTCAGAGAGGCTTCCTTAAATTCCAGCTCACATATCATCTTGGTTTCCTTCTTTGCCCAGCATTAATATTGTTCTTGGGGTGTGTGTGTGTGTGTGTGTGTGTGTGCATGTTTGCATGTATGCATTCATGTATGCGCGTATGTGCACGTGTTTGCCCATTCATGAGTGAATTGGGTATATCCCCACCCTATTAAAAAATAAGATCCATAAAAAGAAAACCCTGTCTGTCATGTTCCCAGCTGTATACCCACTGTTTAAAATACTTCTTAGTACCTCGTAAATGCTCAAGAAATACATACTAAATATAACCAACGCAAAAACTTCCCACATGTTTGTTTTATTGATAATTTCTCTTCTCAGTCCTAGATAGTACAAATTCTGACTTCCAGATTCCAAATTCAGTCAGAGGTACTCCAAATTCTGACTTCTGGAACTGCAGAAAAACGCACAACATTAGCATGTAATATTTAGTGAGGGAATACTACTACCCGTAACACTGCACACAGGTGTTGGCCAGTTTGGTGAGGAGATTCATTAAAGTGAATGTTGTCTTGCTACCAGCATCTCTTTCACTTTGGCATTCCAGAGGAAGAGAAACCCTGACAAAGAAGAGCCAAGGATAGCTTTGTTATTAGCATTGATGGCACCTGAGATCAGAATGGAAGTTTGCCGGTAAAACACACCAGTGTAAGACACATCAGTGAAAGAGGCCCCTGGCCTGAGATGTGTGTGGGACAGGTGGCACCATCTGACAGCTTTCTCTTCTCAGGCTCAGGTAAAATCTTGGAATCTTATTATTCTTCGGCTAAAAACATGATACAAATTATAGTAAATGCATGAAACGCAGAGCGATAGGGCATTAGCTCAGGGACCTTTCATACGAGTGAGGCTCCTGGGTCTTTTACTATTCCAGACATGGGGATTTAGAAAGAAGAATCACACCCAGTAAGTGTATCTCTATATAAACTATGGGGTGGACTCTCAAGAAGTTAAACATATACTTACTGGTATGACCTAGCACACCCACTCATAGGAATTTACCCAAGATGAGTGAAAACATGTGTTCACAAAGACTTGTATTTGAATGTTCCTAGTAGCTTTACTCATAATAGCTAAAAACTAAAATAAAAAAAATAGTGCTGGTGAAGCGACAAGCAAATTGTAGTATATCCATACAATGGAATATTATTCAGCAATTAAAAACTCCATTGAAATATACGGTATCATGGATGAATCTTAAAAAGCATTATATTGAGTGAAAGAAGCCAGGTAAAAAAGACTACTTACAGTGTGATTTCATTTATAAAACATTCCAGGGGGAAAAAAAACCACGAAAACAAACTATAGTGACAGAAAGCAGAGTATTTGTTGTCAGGAACTGGGAGAGGGGAAAGAGTTAGAAGATTGTTTGCACAAAGGAATGTGCAATTTTTAAAGTCATGAGAAATGTTCATGATAGCAGTGGTGGATACACAGCAGTATACATTTGGCCAGGCTCATCACAAATTAAAAAAAAACTAGTGGATTTTATTTTATATTAATTATATTTCTCATGAAAGCTGATTATATATGTATATGTCCACATATATAAATACATATATCTTCTATGAATACTCTGGGATCCTGTTCAAAGATTTAGCACTTTTGAAGAACAGGGGAAGATGGAGGAAGAAGAGAGGCTTTTTGTTCCCGTTTAAAGGAACAGCCTCTGGGGCATGTTCTAACAAAATCACAATGGGTGACATGCTTTCTGTTTCACTCAACATGGGTCTGAATGGTTCTTCTTATTTCACATTTTGGAATTACAGATTCTCCTTTGTGTTCTTTAATGACATGTTTTCTGGCTAGGATTTTTTTCCTTTTAAAAGGGCTGGGAGATGGGCGAGGAGCATGAGAGGGGAGTGAGGGGCTCAGAGTTATGCACCAGCTAAGAAAAAGGAAATGGATAGTGAAGGATTCCCATGGTTTGTGTGAGCAAATTGTGACCTGAACTTGCTGTGACTCAGCCTGATGCATCCCTTACGTATTTAGGGTTCTCCCATCATGAAGCCCTCAGTTACACAAAGATCCTCACTACTGTGATTTTGAGTAGGGCCTGTGTTTTAAACCAAGAATTGTTAGAGTGCCCCTTTGATCTATTCATAACTTTAAGTTGGGAGGGAAATCCCGATCCTGAATTTTGTCAGTGCTATTAACAGAAATGATTATTTTAGGTCTTACAGCAAAGTTTGCTCGAGTTTTGGCTTCAACTCATCTGAACTAAATTACAGATGACAGGAAAAAATTAGGTCCTGCCTTATATATATATTTTTTGGACTGTTTCTACATGATAAATATTTGTACTTACAATTTGTACCTATTCAACCTAAGTTCAATAGTTGAAAATTTAACAGAATGAAGGAAAATGTGTAAGTCAATCCAAGTAGACAGACTTGGATTGCCAGACCTTCACTATGTTAAGTAACACTCTTACGTTGGTACGTATCAAATAAAACAAGGTCTACGCTCTAGGCTTACCGCAGCAGATAGATGTATGTATATCTGAAACCAGAAATAGCTACAATTTAAAAGGCCGGGATTATAGCCTTCCAATCTCTCACCTCTGTAAAGGAAGAATTGAAAAGACATATTCTGTTTAGTTTTATTTTGCCGATTATACATTTTAAATATATGGGAAATTATTTTGATTAGTTGTATTTGATTCTCGACTTGAAAAAAGAAAAAAGATTTCCTTTAAAGCTTAACTATTATTATTCCTATTTCAATCTGCTATGTTCGAAGGGAGGCAGCTATTTGTAACCATTGCTAAACCTCATGGCTGCCAAGATTTGACCACGCCCAGTCACAACTCTACACAAGCTAGGCCGGTTCTGCCATCTAGTGACTTTCTTATCGAACTGCCTTGGTAGGGCATTACCTACTTTGGTCGACTCAAACCCTGAGAATTAATTTTAATTTAATGCCATGTGATTACCTTGGCCTTTATATTCTTTCTTTCCTATTTACTACCTGTGTGATCTGAGGAAAAATATTTAACATTTCTGTGACTCAGTTCATTCATCTGTAGAATGGGGATAAGGACCAATGGCTTTCATGAGGCTCATCTGAGATAATGCACAGAAAACATTTAGCAGAGTGCCTGGCACAGGTAAATCCTGGAAAAAGATTTGATATTGTTATATTTATAATTATAACTATAATTATGCAGATCTAGAACTGAAAAAAATTAGACTAAGTTATGGGAAATCAAGTTATGGATATGAGTATTCCAGAATAAATTAAGTATATAATATTTAAAGCTTGGAAGAGGAACAAGTTTATTTAGGCTTTTCGTGTCACTGCCAACAAATGCATTACTGCAATTATACTTTCCTCCTTCCAAGCCTTTCCCCACCTTATACTGAATGTTCCCATCACAGCAGACGACTCATTACTCTGTGCACATTTTAATGCCTTTCTTCATCTTGCTGGAGTTTCTCCCTCACATTTTTACACTTCACAATCTTTAACTCCCAACTCAAATGTCAGCTTCCCTTGCTGTCAAGTGGAGTTTAATCCTGTGTGGCCCTTTATTCACATTTCTGTTATAGCATCTGAAACAGACAGGCTGCACACAAGCGGACCGAGTGGGGTATGTGCAGCCCAGCCATGTAAGTTGAGGCTGAAGTCCCTTCCATGAGATATTGTGTATTGTCTTTGCATCTTCTCTCTCTCTCACCTCCACGCCTAATACAAAAACCTCACACAATGGTGCTTCACTAAAGCTTGCTGAACTGAGATAAGAGCTTAGCAAATATCTGACAGTGACTTTTTAGGAAGGCTGACTCACAGAGTCTTCTAACATACATTTGACTAAATTAGCCCAGTGGTTTGAGTGGGCAGGTTGGGCCCATCAAAATAGTCTTTTAAGTTAAATAACTAGGTCGGATGTAGTGGCTCATGCCTTTAATCTCAGCACTTTGGGAAGCTGAACTGGGTGTATCACTTGCAGCCAGGAGTTTGAGACCAGCCTGACCAACATGGAGAAACCCATCTCTACTAAAAATACAAAAAATAGCCAGGGATGGTGGAATGTGCCTGTAATCTCAGCTACTCGGGAAGCTGAGGCCTGAGAATTGCTTGAGCCCAGGAGGCGGACTTTGCAGTGAGCCAAGATCATAACACTTCACTCCAGCCCGGGCGATAGAGCAAGACTCTGTCTCTAAAGAAATAAATAAAATAAAACAATTAGTTAATATTTTGTAACAATAATACTACATTAAGGAATACTTAGAAATTACCAAAAAGGGAAAAAATCATGGCTTCACTACCCAAACAATGTTAATATTTGATGTGTTTTTTCAGCATTTTTTTCTATAACTGTTTGTATTACATGGTTGTAAGAATTCTATTTGCAGCTATGTGCACTGATTTTAAATTTAACATATTTAATTTTCCCATTATACTATATGCACATTAAGAACATAATTCTAAAAAGCAGAATTCCACTGAGTAAATGTACCATAGTGCACTTAACATGATTATATTTTAGGCATTTAGCTTGTTTGTAATCTTTCAGCTATTGTATATAATGCCACAGAGTAAATCTTCGGGCATAAAGGTTTTTCTTTGTCTAGAATTATTTGCTTTCATGAATCCCAGAAGTATAATTCTGACTGCTTTTCTTATTATAGTAAGCCCTGATGGACCAGGAATTAAATTATTGTAATAAATGGAATGTCCTGTCAATTGAAAGATAACCAGAAAATGGTTTTTGACTTGTGGTGGCTCCAGGTCACCATTATGAACTGTGACTGCCCAGAAGTTATTGTAGATGTGAAGAAAGGCTTTAGAAGATTAGGCTAAAATAGGCATGCAGGGAATATGGTTTCCCAAAAACATTCTCTGATATTACATTGTTTCCTTGATTTTTCTTTGTGTCGGCATGTGTGTGTGTGTGTTTTGTCATTTCATATTAAAAGTGAAATACTTAGGCCCAATACATGTTACCTGACTTTATATTTTTCTTCCACAAAGAATGAGTTATTTGGTTCATGAATTTATTCATTTATACATTTATTCACGTATTTTACAGATATTTATAGATGTTTGTGCCACTCACTTCTAGTACGTATTAGCTACCCAGAGACCGGTAAAACACATTCTTAAAAGGATTTTAGAGCTTACTGAGAGGCACTAATAAACATTGACAATGCCGTAAGAAACCTACTTTAGTAGAATTGAGAACAATGCAGCTTTGGGAACAAAATGGGAGAATTATTTTTGTCTTGGGTAACCAAGAAGGCTTCACAGAGGAGCTTATATTTAAGTTGCATATGATGGTAGGAGTTTAACAGATGGACTACTGGAGAATTCCAGTAAGAGTGACCAACATATTCATAGGTGTGAACATGAGGTGGGAAAATAGAAAAATCCTCTGTGGCTGAAGGGAGGGCTTACACGAAGGAAGGAATGGGAGATCATTATGAAAAGATAGAATGATGCTAGATTATCAAGGACTTCATATTTTATATTTCGGGCTAAGAAATGTATATTTTAAATTGAAACCTATTAAAAGCTATTTATAGTATGTTTTTAGAAAAAGAATGAGACTAAACTGATAGCCCTATTCAGTAACTGATATTGATGCTAGGCATGTTACTTAAGCATTTTACATGAGAAGTTTTCACAACACTATGTGTATGAGTCTGTTTTCACACTGCTATAAAAAAAACTGCCCGAGACTGGGTAATTTATAAAGGAAAGAGGTTTAATTGACCCACAGTTCTGCATGACTGGAGAGGCCTCAGGAAACTTACAATTATGGTGGAAGGTGAAGAAGAAGCAAGGCACATCTTCTCATGGTGGCAGGAGAAAGAGAGAGAAAGAGCCAGGAAGTGCCATACTTAAAACCATCAGCTCTCGTGAGAAGTCCTTCACTTTCATGAGACTAGCATGAAACCATCCTCATGATCCAACCATGTTTCTCCCTCGACACCTGGGGATTACAATGAGAGATGAAATTTGGGTCGAGACACAGAACCAAACCGTATTACTATGAAAGAAAGGACTAATTTTCTTAAATATTATGGAAGAAGAAATTGAGGATTGGAGAAGTTAAGTAATTTTTCCAAGGTCACAGAGACAGTAAGTGGCCTGACAGAGATGCAAACGTGGGTACCGGTATTGCAAAGCCCAGCCTCTTCACCAGTCGGGTCTATTGCCACTTTGGAGCATGTTTTAGAAAGACCATTTTGGAGACTGTAGATAGTTTACAGGAGAGAAAGAGAGAGAGAGAGTCAGAAGTCAGAGATGAACTTGGGAATTTATTGCAAGAGTCCAGGACAGAGGTGATGAGCGCCATAACAAGGAAGGGATAATGGAGGCTGAGAAGATGGAAAAGTATCAGCTGTAGGTATTGGGCTCAGATGAACAAACAAAAATCACAGCAATTCTGGAAAACACAGGTAAATTTTACTAAATAAACAAAAAATATCCTCATTTATGGTACCTGCCTTTCATAATGTTCTTGAGGAAAGTTACCTATCTTTGATTGTTCTTGGATAATGACATTCTTAAAATCTGGCATAATTTAGCTTTGACTCACAGAGTTGTCTTTAATTTATGAACATTGTGTTTGTGGAAAATTATTATTCAACCATCTATTCAATACATTGCTAAATCCTGAAGTACACAGAGATGGGTAAGACTAAAAACCCTCTCTTAAAATGCTCCCAATCGAGAAGGGTGAATAATACCAGTACAAAATAATCACAACACTCAAAATGTACAAGGTGTCCTGAGAGGCAAGGGCAAAGCATCCTAGAAATTTCAAAGGAGGCAGGGGAGAGTGTTTCCAGCTGTGGCATATGGGCAAAATTCAGAGATGGTTTTGTGGCAGAAGTTTGCATTTAAGTTGGACAAGAAGGATTTTGAGGTGAGACAGTGATGAATTACAGGTAGAAAGAAGAGTATCATCAAGGAAGCCAAAGATGGCAAGTGTTGGGTATATGGGGGAGAGCAGGGTATGATCCAGTTTTTTTGTTTTGTTTGTTGAGACAAGGTCTCTCTCGGTGGCTCAGGCCAGAATGCAGTGGTAGAATCATGGCTCACTGCAACCTTGAACTCCTGGGCTTAAGCCATCCTCCCGCCTCAGCCTCTGAGAAGCTATAATCCAGTTTGGTGGGAGCAGGAGGTATGTCATGAGGAGCAGGAGGTGAGGGCACAGTCGAAAATTACAAGAGGGCATTATGATTAGCAGTGTTCTTTCTGGAACGGTAACTTACAAACAGTGTGAAAGTAAATTTTCTAGAAGGAGGAGAATTTTTTAAAATTGAGAATCACTGGTTTGCACATCATTCTCGATCCTCACACCTTAAACACTCACACGGCCTAGGCGGTGGGTCCTGGCACATTGCAGATGTTCAGTAAATATTTGTTGAGTAAATGAATGACTCTGTTTTTCACTCTCTGTATATGATGGAGAGAGAAGACTTGCTTTTAAATAAGTACACGTCTTCTAGACAGGTGGTCTAAAGGAATGGCCAATAGTGAACTCGTGAATTCTGAAATCAGAAATGGCTCCACGACTATTTTTAGGACAATATTACTGAGCCACTCTTTTTGGGCTTTATTTCTTCATTTACAAAATAAGAACAAAATTAGGACCTACCTAATAAGGTGGTGACATTTCAAAAATCTGGGAGAGAAAGCACTACACAGACATTAGCATTTATTCCGGAGATGCAGGGTTTCTAGTTTAGCAATCAGAGCTGTCCTCTTAGGCTTCTGGCACCAGTAGACCTGTCATGAGACTGTTCCACGTTTTTTTCACATCTGTCCTCATGCCATTTTATTTCACTCCTAGAAATGCATAAATCAAGGAATCATAAACATAAAAATTATGACTTTTCCTTGCCCTAACTGATTGAAACCCTTTATTCATGGAAGGCTCCAGCGGGCACACTCACTAGCTGCCTGCTGGCTGGCATCAGCTCTTCCAGCACACGGCCCTGGCCATCTGGTCCTCACCCGGTGAGCCATATGGAAGTTAGCCCCGACTTTTTTGAAAAGCTTAACTTTTTTCTTCTTTGGGTTCTCTGCCTGGCTGTACTTCTCAGTTCTATGGAATCAAACATGATTGGAATCACAATTTTCTTATCTTCCATCCGTGAAAGGAGAGTCAATGACTTAAATTTTATTAGGAGAACCTTTAGATCCTACATCTTACTAATGTTAAATAATGAAAGTCTACTTCAAGCCCTGTGACATCTGGGACACAAGATAAATAATTCGGAAATCACAATTATATAATTCTTTCCTATAACTGTCCCTGTTCTCTGCAAAGGAAATACTATTACATTGTCCTTCCTTCTCTCCTCTGATACTTTGAGCTGCAATTATCTGCCACCAAGCCTCAAACAGCAGGTACAGCCATGCTGAGATGATTAGTTCTTAGCTGTTGCACGTTATTAGCTGAGTAGAAAATGACATGCAAAGTTCCAAGATATAGTTTGGCTCCTACTGTGATAATCTCTGTGAGATTTACAAATACCGAGATTTCTAAGCTTTCTTTGAAACTCACTGCCAATATGCTCGTTTCTTAAAAGTATAAGCCTAAGTTAAATCTTAATCAGTTCTGAAAAATAACTTTTGAGAATTTTGTTTAAATAAATAAGAGTGTAGGTTTGCCTATTTAATGTATTGATGATTTAGGAATTTAAAAAAATGGAACAGAAGTAACAGCATGCAAGCCTACCTGATTTTCAGCAAAACCATGAAGTGAAATAAGTAGGTCTTCAGGTGACTTAATGCCTTTCCCATACTTCTCAGATTTTTTCCACCATGGCCCCAATTCACTTTTTTCTGTCCATAAGTTTATTGTCTTTATCTGAAAATTCCTCATAGAAAATTGTTTGGTTTAGCTTTCAGCAGTCCCCTCCTGAGCGCTGAGGAAGCTTGCCTTCTTTTGAGCTACCCAATCTTTCTTCTCAGCAAGCGACATTTTGGGATGGTTCCACCTCTTCTTTTCAACTTCTTTCTTGGGCTTCTTTTTATATACTGGATTCTCTTGTATAGCAGTATGAGCTTTCTTATACATCTCCTCCATCATGTCTGGAGTTACACTGTTCCTTATGTATTGAGAGAACTGTCTTTTGTAAGCATCTTCATCTTCTTCCATTAAGCAGCACATGTAATCCGCAACATTCTGGCCCATGGTGTGCTTCCAGTGTATTTGCATTAAATTCCTTGCTTTCAGAATCATAACCAGGGAATCGTTTAGTACTGTGAGGGATAGACAAGCCTCCATCCACAGCTCCCTTTCAGGACACCAAAAAGTTTATTTTCAGTGGTAATTCTGGCAAGGCCTGCATCCAGATAACAGGTAAAGGCACCTAGCGGGCCATCAATGCTTTCCACATTGTGTTCATCGCCAGTCACCTCCACTTGGCCTTCATAGATCTTGTCCATGCCAAACCTACTGAGAAGCCTGTAGGCCAGCAGCAGGCCAATACAATACGCTGCAGCATAATTTGTCAAACCAACCTTCACACCATATTTTGGCAGCTTGTGCACATATGCTGTGCAGACTATCCTATTTCCTTCTATATGGGCATAAGCAATCTGACAAATGATATCTTTGTTACATGAACTATCATTCTGTATCTGAGTGTACTGTATTAATTTTTATCCTGTATCACAAAGAACTTCCAAGCTTAGTAATCAGTTTTACTCTCTTGTCAGCTTCTAAATTTCACTTGGTATCTCTTAAAGTAGGCCTTATTCTTAACAACTTTAACAAACCCCATCCTGTGGAACAGAGACCTGCATCCACGGCTCCACAGAGACCTGCAGGCCCCCCAAGTCACTTATAAGCATATTTTTTTCTATCATAAGAAAAAAATATATTAAGATGCTAGCACATTACTGTAAATTAATTAAAAAATGTCAGGCCCCCAAAGATAAAAAATGAACATGCTTTTCAAAAGCATCCCCCGAGGAAGAAACAAGCAATTAATCCTCATGTTCACCATGGAATAATTTCCATCTCCTACTCCTTTTTTGGGGGGGTTATTCTTCTTCCATGAAAAACAAAAGCTATTTTCCTCTTACTTCTTTCCAGAGGAGAGTGAACATACTTACACTTACATTCCATATAACACTGCGATTCTAGTCCAGATTACTGAGCTCAGAGCCAAGGCTCAAATAACCGTGTCTTGTCCTTTGTATGCCCAGATGCAGACACAATACCTGAACTTACTAGGTATAGGATAAATGAATTTGTGTTGAATGATGTTGTGAAGTACATTATTTACTATAGAACAGAGAATCTTGCATGAGCTGCAGGTAACTCTGGAGTTATTCCTGCAAACAAACTTAGATTTTACATTTAACTCAAAAGAAGTTCCTTACAGTTTTGTGGTTCTCAATCTTTTGTGTTTACACACAATTTAACATTCTTAAATTTTTGATGGCTCATTTTAAGGCATTGACCAAACAGAAGCTAAATAATTCAGCAATAAATACAACCTGTAGCTAATAGTTTACAGCAAAGCATCAAGAGGTCAGGGCAGGCTCTCTGGGATGGTGTGAGCAGGAGATGCTGTACTCCCAGCCTCTACCCTACATAGCCTCCATCAGCATCCTGCTTGCTGCAAGCCACCTCAAATAACATGTAGTATCTAAGTAAATACTGGGTCTGTCTATGCAAACTTACATTATTGGTCTCCTGTTTACTTTTCAAGCAAATAACCAACCTATATGGAAATTCCGTAGCCACCATTGGGCCCTTTGGGATTCATTACAACTTATTTAATAATGCTGTATCATTAAATAACTGTCTATTAGTCATTTCTTTTCCAATCAATGCCCTCACTTTAACAGTAGACACCTGGCGAGGCTATGCTTGCATCTTTTGTTGCAGGTCAGCCCCTCGCATGATAAGGGCTTGTGTCTGCTTTTCCTCGTTTTCAGCTCCTTCTCTACAGCAGATAAGACTCTCAGGGAAATCTTAGCAGATTTGAGTCTCAGTATCTGCTTCTGCAGCCAGGAGACAGAATCCCTGAGTTTGTCATTTTCTTTCATCCATTTCATCCACTGAATTTAGGAATAACCAATCAGTTTCATTGTGTTCCTTGGTTCTCCACATATGGTCAAATGTATGACTCTCTAAACAGTTTCCACAGAGGATTATCAGTGTTCTCCATACTATTAGAAGTAGAGTCCTTAGCATTTTTAGGTCTAATCACATTAAGCAGCCAATTCCAGCAACCCCAAAACCAAAGAAAGAATTCCATCCTTAATATTCTGTTCCTCTAGGACCACTCCTGGTACCAAAATCTGTCTTAAGTCAGGGTTTTCTAGAGGGACAGAACTAACATGATAGATATATATAGGGGAGTTTATTAAGTATTAACTTACACGATCACAAGGTCCCACAATAGGCTGTCTATAAGCTTGAGGAAAAAGAAAAGCCAATTCAAGTCTCAAAACTGAAGAACTTGGAGTCTGATGTTTGAAGGCAGGAAGCATCCAGCATGGGAGAAAGATGTAGGCTGGGGGTCTAGGACAGTCATGCCTCTTCACATTTTTCTGCCTGCTTTATATTCACTGGCAGCTGATTAGATGGTGCCCACCTAATTAAGGGAGGATCTGTCTCCTCCAGCCCACTTAATCTCTTTTGGCAACACCCTCACAGACACCCCAGAATCAATATTTGGATCCTTCAATCCAATGAAGTTGACACTCTGTATTAACCATCAGACTTAGCATTATGTTGCTGTGCCCTTCGCAAGCTCTTTGGTATACTCAAGAGGCAATTACCTTCTCACATCACTAACCACTCTCTTTTTTTGGCACTGATCATTGTACTTACCTTTTACCTGCAGCCTGCTATAATCCGTTGTACATTGTACCTCACACTCAATGCAGTATTCTAGCAGGTAGCTATTGCTTTGACAGCAGGAATAATATGTGGCAAATATGGAAGGAAATCAGGCCAGGGAAGCTTGGTCCTCAAGTGGGAAGAGGAGGTAGCTGGCGTGTGAGACTCTACTCAGTTGGGAGGTCCCTCTTGATCTCGATCTTTCTCTTGAATACTCCTCTTTTTAATGAAATTTAATTTTAATTTTATTTTTGTAGAGATAAGGTCTTGTTATGTTGACCAAGTTGGTCTTAACTTCTGGTTTTAAGCAATATTTCTAACTCAACCTCTCAAAGTGCTGGGCTTACAGGCATGAGTTACTCTGCCTGTCTACGTTTAATCTTTCTCTTGATCCTTCATATCGCCCCTACCAGGGACAGATCCAGATTTTGTGAGCTTGAAATGTATACAATTTGGGAGTTCTTTATGAAAAAAATGATAAAAATTACAAATACAGAATTGGCTGCAAAATAGTATTTGTTTAGAATGATTAAAAAACAATAAATTGCTATTTCCCTAAGTGCCCTGAGCATCTGTGAAAACAGCTTTCTATTTACTTGACTCAGAAAACTCCACAAAATCATGCAAATCAAGAGGTTCAAATCTTTGTGTTCACTTTAAGAACATGCATGAAACTGCCCAGGTCATTGAAAGTACACGTATATGAAAAGCCACAAGGTATCTGGAAGATGTCACTTTACAGAAATGGTGTGTGCCATTTCTACTTTACAATGGTAGAGTTGGTAGGTATGCCCAGACCAAACGGTGGGGCTGGCATAGGGTCACTGACCTCCCAAAAAGTGCTGTATTTTTACTGCACACGCTTAAAAATGCAGAGAGTAATGCTGAACTTACTCTCTGTAACAGTTTAGATATAGATTGGTCATTGAGCATATCCAGGTGAACAAAGCACCTGAGATGAGGCTGGATGTACAGAGCTCATTTTTAAACAATATGTTAAAAACATAACATTAATAATTTTCATCTCTGTTCACTAACAATTAAATTTCTTTCCATATATTGTTTCTCACAACTTTTTAAAGGTAAATTAAAGGAATGGTAGCAGAAAAATTCATTGACTTGTTTTAGAATTAGTGCCTTTGCGGGAAAAGAGAGTTGGTGAAAGGCACTGGGAGATTGGGATGATAAGGTTAATTCAAATCTTGCTTTTACAAAAGGAACAACTCATCATTTAGAGAATAAGAAAAAAAGTTCATTTCATAGCTGCCTTTGTTTTCCCTCTCTTACTCTGTATGTTTATAGGACTGACAGAAACACTTTTCTTTTGTTTTAATCATAAAACTATTCCCTGAATAGTTGCGTTAGAGCAGCTGAGTTTTGTTTTGAAAAAATTAGAGAAGCAATAAAGAAGAAGGGTTTGCAGTTCTCTCTGCTTCTAATTTTCTTCTGTAATGAGTTTTCAGCTTAAATGTGTATGCAGTTTGTCCTTTTTCCTTACGGAAGACAAGTTTCATTGTGGCACTCAATTTCTGTTGAGGAAAATCACAGACATTAGTATCGGCCCAAAGCGAGAGTGGAAAACATTTGAAAGAACATGGAAGGTGTTATTGAAAAGAATAGATCAAAGATCTTAATTTTTTCTTTTTATGAGTCATACGACAGAAAAATATAAATAATAAAAATAATTGGATATTGCCAAGCAAAACAATGGTTTAAATTGTTTCTCAAAGTGTGGCTTGCTGACCACTTGAATCAAACTTTTCCAGGATGAGCTCGTGTCCTTTGTAGGGACATGGATGAACCTGGAAACCATCATTCTCAGCAAACTGACACAAGAACAGAAAATCAAACACCGCATGTTCTCACTCATAGGTGGGTGTTGAACAATGAGAACACGTGGACACAGAGAGGGGAGTATCACACACTGGGGTCTGTGGGGGTGGAAACGGGAGAGACAGCGGGGGGTGGGGAATTGGGGAGGGATAACATGGGGAGAAATGCCAGACATAGGTGATGGGGAGGAAGGCAGCAAACCACACTGCCATGTGTGTACCTATGCAACAATCTTGCATGTTCTTCACATGTACCCCAAAACCTAAAATGCAATAAAAAATTAAAAAAAAATTAAAAAAAAATACAAAGGATAGGTTCAACCCCAGAACTGCTGAAGCAGTGACTAAGAGAGGTGAAGCAAGGTTAAAATGCAACAAAATAACAATATACATAGACACATACAGTCTAAATCAGAGGTCAATAAACTATAACCAGAGGAGGAAAAATGGCCCACTCCCTGTTTTTGTAAATAAAATTTTATTGGAACACACTCACAATCAGTCTATTTACTGTCTGGCCTTTTACCAAAGAGTTTGCCACCCCTGCTCTAAGCAAACACCTATCAAGCTTTATTGTGGATACAAATCACCTGGGAATGATTTTAAACAGATGATTCTGATTCAGTAAATCTGGAATAGCCTGAGATTCTGTGTGCTTATAGACTCCCAGTGAAGCTGATCTGCTGTCTTGCAGATCAGATTTGAATCATAATGCTCTAGAACAGACGTTCTACTAGAATGGAGGTCCCAGAGTACAAGGCATATACTCTCTCAGCTCCAAAACAGATCTACTTGTTCAGAAACTCTGTGGATGGGATCCAGCAATCCATGCCTTATTGAGACCTCCAGGTAATTCTGATGCATGGCAAAGCTTGAGAGCCACTTGTCCACATTGTCCTTATGCAAGCAGAAACTTGACAACCACTGTCTTCAGAGAGCCTGAAATTTTATGTTCATGTTACATTCCATTATCACTGATTCTCCTAAACACAATATATGTTGGTTGATCATAATAATCAAAAGGGAAGGAGACACTGTATGAAATTGCCACTAAATACCAAGTTATTTATTTTTCCCTTCTATCTGCAGTGTGATGGTTTTAAAGACATAAAATTTCAAATGTGCCTCCATTGATTTAATATAGTTTAATATTTTACTTTTGGGGATGTCTACTTTCATGGCTGCACAGAATAGCTCTGAATGCCATGTCATTTCTGAAATTAGCAACAGAGGGAGCTAGTGTTATAATATGAATCCTTCAGGATAGGGGTGTTTTTGCATTGGCTGAATAATGAAGCAATGACTTCTTGACTCATCCTTGAGTAAAATGTTATTGTTTGGATTTATAGTTTTACTGTCCATGTTCGATACAGTCCCTTCCAATGCCAGAACAGCTATGGGTTCAAAATGACTGTCACCTGTAAGCAATTAGATTTGATTACTGTCAATATTCCCAGACATGTTCAAATGAGGTTGAAGCTAGCAGAGATTATGAAAGCACAGATTATTTTCTCCTTAAATGTAAGGTTTTTGAGAGAGGAGGTGTTAACATAATTATGAAAATAAATTTAATAAGACAGAACAATTCCTTACCAGGATCTGAGAGAAACTAAGACCAACAGGTAGATGCTCCAGTGCATTTCCTAGAAGTGGCTATTTGGGGACGTGATATGATAGGAAGAAGCAAGCCACGTAATGCTGAGCTGAATGATGTCCCTTACTGGTAGCACCAGAAGGAATACAAACCATTAACCGTAATTGTCCAATTTGTCAGCAGAAGAGGCAATGTTTACAAAATGCAATGAAACATATTCCCAGAGGTAAAGAACCGTACACAGATGGCATGTAGATTATATTAGACTGCTGCCATTAGCACCAAGAAGATTTAAATGGGTTTTGATTGGCATGGATTCAGGACTTGGCTTTGCTTTTCCAGTCACACAAACTAATGTTAATAATATAGTTAAAGGACTGAAACAGAACATACTGTATCAATTTGGCCTACCAAGTGATGCTTCTTCTGATTAAAAAAAAAAAAATTTCCTGGCACACTTTGCACAATACTAGGCAAAGTACCCAGGGCAGTGGGGACTCAGTAACGTTTCCAGACGCAGGAAGAGATGGACGGAGAACTGAATGACTGATTGAATTGACAGATTAAAAGAGGTAGTTGAAGTCTAATGTAGGCATTGTCAGTGTGAATGAAAGAAAAAAGCAAACTAGAGAAACATCACATAGGTAGAATCTTAGGGTTTGATAATTGTTTGGATACAGAGGTCAGTGAAACAAAAATGGCTGCTGAAGGAGAGGTGATATCTTGAACATTAATAAAAGAATCAGAAAGCTAATTGAGTTTGGGAAGAAAGCTAATTGAGTTTGGGAAGAAAGCTAATTGAGTTTGGAGAAGATGAATTTCATTTTAGACTGAATTGGAAGTGCTAGAACACCATCTAGGTTGAGCTAAACAAGAGGCTGTTGGCATTGCAACTTTAAGTCTTGAATGAGAGGTTTAGAATGGAAATAGAGATTGGAGTTTTCTTTATAGAGATCTTAGGATAGTTTAGATAGATGATTTAAAAGATGATATATTCAATTACAAATTTGCTGATCCATTCAACAAGTATTTATCAAAGGAGGGTTCTATGGTTCTAGGCACTGGGCTACAGGCTGAGTATAATAAGCGCCAACATTGGTTGAGTACTTATACAACAGGAATTGCTTGGTTCTGGGAATGGAGCAGGGAACTTAGATGAAACTTAGATCCTAGTGGGAGTAGACAGAAAATAAAATTAATAAATAAAATATATGTGATTACATGGTGATATGTAGAAAAGGAAAGCCAGAAAGTGGAATAGAAAATGTTAGGGTTAAGTACTTTCAACTATAAATGACATAGTTAGGGAAGGGCTCACTGAGAATGTAACATTTGAACAAAGATCAGAGCAGATAAAGAAGCAAAGGTAGCAGGGAAACCAATGTTCCAGGCAGAGCAGCAAGCAGCAGTATGAACACTAAGTGCAAAGGCACAAGAGTAGGAACAAGTCTGGAGCATTGGAGGAATGAATGGTTAGAAGGCAGGTGTTTCTGCAGCAGGGGTAGAGTAGAAGGATGTGATGTCAGAGGTAGCAGAGGCCAGCTCCTGTAGGCATTTGAGGCTGCTGAGATGATTTTCATGGAGGTATGATATGACCTGACTTAAGTTCTATTAGTATCACCGAGGTTTCTGTTGGAAGTGATAATTAAAAGGGAAAGAGCAGAAGCGGTTGAGAGGCTAATCCAGCTAATCCAGAGAAGAAATGATGGTGGTTGGGACCAGGTTAATAGTAGTGAGGTGGAAAACATTGGTTGTATTCTGCGTATATGTTGAAAGTAGAGTCAACATAACTTGTGGATTGATTGATTGAGAGAAAAAAGGAGAACGAAAGATGATTCCAACATTATTTACCCTGAGTAATTGCAAGAATGGTGTTATCCTGGCTGAGATGAAGAAGACTGAGATGGAGTTTGTGAGAATTAAGGATTGGGAGTAGTTTTAAACATGTTAACTGTGCAATACTCATTAGACAATCCATTGAAATTAGAGAAGCCTGTTTTATGTGAGTCTGGATTTCAGGAGAGAATTCTGAGTAGGAGTTCCAAATGTAAGAGTTATCCTGTACAGATGAAGTCTGCAGCCTGAAACCAGTGATCTATTGGTGATCTCACTAAGAGAGTCAGTGTAGATAGAAAAGGAGATCAAAGGCTTAAGCTTAGGAACATCCAGCATTTAGGGTCAGAGAAAACTATACGAACAAATAAGGTAGTGACCATCAGGAGTGTATACTAAAGGCAGACACATATGGAAATAAACGTATGTGTATTTGTACTATAGAGGGGTTCAAAGGAGAGAGAGAGGTCAAGACTACCAAAGAAATGAAGACCAAGAAAGACAGAGAAATACCCACTGCAAGTGTGGGGAAGATGAGGATTTTCCAGACAGAGAGAAATGACACTAATAAATCCAGTTTGTTGTGGTAGGGTGGTCAAGAGTAGCAACTCTGGAGCCAGAGTGCCTGGATTTGAATCCTGGCTCTGTACTTACCAGATGTGCAGTGTTGGTCGAATCACTTAACCTCTTTGGGCCTCAGTTTCTTCATCTATAAAATGAGGATAACAATAATAATACATACATAGGGAGGTTATGAGGATTAAATAATATAATATTTGTAAATTTCTTAGACTACATGGCACTCTATGTGTTATATATAAGTTTTAGTTAAATCTATAGAGATTTGGAACTTTATAAAACAATTTGGGAATTACAGTGGTTGGGGTGTAGAGTAGGTGGGGAGAGGAAATGGTGAGTCTAACGCTGGACATACAAACGAGGGCTAGCTCACAGAGACTCTTCATGTTATGGGAAAGAATTTGGACTTTTCCAGTAAGCATTTGGTCAGATTTGTGTTTCTGAAACACAATTCTGACCGTAGGATGAAGGTTTACTGAGTGACAAGGTGAGATTAGAGGCCGAGTGATGAAACTGAAATGGTGTAACGAGAAAAAGCAGGTGTGAACAAACTGGAGAGTGTTAAGCAGGTACAATCGACAGGGCTTGGTCACTAGTTAGATATGAAAAATGAGGAAAATTACAAAGGCTGAAATGAGGCCGGGCGCTGTGGCTCATGCCTGTAATCCCAGCACTTTGGAAGGTGGGGGCGGGTGGATCATTTGAAGTCAGGAGTTTGAGACTAGCCTGACTAACATGGTGAAACCCTGTCTCTACTAAAATATAAAAATTAGCTGGGCATGGTGGTGGGCGCCTGTAATCTCAGCTACTTGGGAGGTTGAGGCAGGAGAATTGTTTGAACCCAGGAAACAGAGGTTGCAGTAAGCTGAGATCACGCCACTGCACTCCAGCCTGGGCGACAGAGTGAGACAAAAAAAAAAAAAAAAAGGAAAAAAAAAGGCTGAAATGACTTCCAGATTTACTGGTTAGCTGATGATCCATTTTGTTAGAAGGAATATAGGAGGTAGAACATGTGTTAAAGACAGAAAATCCTCCTGTTTTGTGAATGCTGAGTTTGAGTACATCTGTGACATTCTGGTTGAGATGTTCTAGCACCGTAGGAAATATGAACATGGAATGCGATCTGATACAAGGCTGTCACTGCAAGAGAGGAGTCCAGGCTGGAAATATGGATTTAGAAGTCATCATCATGCTGGTGATTGGAAGAGTCATAAAATTGGAAGGGATGTCTCAGGAATTATGTACAGAATGAGAAAGCCAAAGCAGAGCCTTGCAAAACATCAGCACATGGAAATAAGAAGCTGAAAAAAAAAAAAGCTAAATTGTTACAGAGGTAGAAGCAACAAGAAAGAGAAGCCAAGGAAGAGAGATATCAAGGGAGATAAGGACTGGAAGCCAAATGTTGCATGGAGAAAGGTCAAGGAGGGTGAGGACAAAAGAGATTGCGTTAAGTGTGGCAATTACAAGAGCACTGGCTCTCCACCAGGAAAGTAAAGTGCTGAAAACAGGAAGCTAATTACAATGGGTGTAGCAGATACAGTTGGCGCCCCTCCCGTATTTCTTTGGCATTCACTATTTCCAAACCTGTCGATGGCTTCCTACTTTCTATGAGGGCTTTGTCATCAGCAAGAGCCCAGCTTTGTTCTGGAACTCGCCAGGCAGTTAATGTTTGCCAGAGAGTTAATGCTTGCAGGAGCAGCCGCAATAATTTAAGAGGTGAGTTGACTGGTAAGTACCCCAATATTTCCTCTCCCGAGGATAAAAACACACTTAAGATATGTTCTACAGTTTCCCAAAGGTGCCAGATGAGAATCAAATCCCATTTTCTCACAATAGTAACCTAAAAATAAACGCATTCTATATTGACTTTTTTCCTACCTTGACTCACTTCTCTTTCCCCTAGCAAAGATTATCCCCTAAATAAACTACTCCCATCAAATTCTATTCAGAGCCTGTTTCTGTGTGTGCCCAACTTATGACAAAAGGTCATAAAAGTTTTAAGATGAAGATAAGAAATAATTAAAATATTTAAACTTGGTTATAAATGAAAAAAGACAGGACTGTAACGAGAAGATGACATAGAATCATGAGACATTTTTTCTTTATGTCATGGGAGAAGCAAGTTTATATACTGAGGGGACGGAAACTGTAGGAAAGGGTGAGGGTATAGGAGAAGTGATGATCTAATGGAGCAGGGTTGCTGGGATAGGTGGAAGGCATGTGGTAGCAAAAGGAGGGGATAATTGTAGAAGAAGAGATGCCTTTTTCTTAAAAGTAAGTAGAAAGGAGAGAGGATGGTTACAGTAACAAGAGTGCAGTTGTATATGCATGTTCTGGTGGCCAGGGAGCAGAAAGGGAGCTCATTTACTAAATGTGAAGGAGATTGGGGTGACAGTATGTCTATTGGGCAAGAAAAATGATAGAAGATGGAGACAAATAGAATGCCCTCATTTCGGTGGCAAATAGAAGATGAGAAAAATTTAGAGAGATAAATCAAGAAACAAGTAACATACTAATGTGGAAACCAAGAAGGAACAATTTTAAAGAAGAGAGCCATCAAAATGTCCAATTTATTGAATGAACATCAATAATTTTGGAGAAGAGTTTCTTTTGGGTCACTGGAATAGAAGCTATCCACTTAAAGGATTAACTGGATAGGGGAAAAAATAGAGAATGGCAAACAGATTGGACTTTGACCAGAAGATAATTCCAAAATATGTATTCACATCAAGTTAATGAAGAAAGAACCCAATGCTATTTCTAGGCACACCAAAATACTTGTATTTAAAACTCTTCAGACATTTGGTTGCATTATATGAAATTTCTCAGATTTGACCACTTTGAACCTACAAAAATGTCAATTTCATATAATTTGACCTAATATTCACAAATATCATGGGGATGTTTTTTTACCGGCCAGAAGTCAGATTCTTAGTTTCTAAGAACTCTATCGTGAATACTTAACACATAAAATTGCCAAGAATATTATGTGATTTGCAAAACACCATGGATGAAAGATAAAAATTGATAAATTATTGACTTTATTTTTAGTGTTTGTTAATAACGTATGTTCTACCAAAAGAATAATAATTTCTATAACACAGTATTAGAAATAAGCAGCTTTCTTTTTTCTGGATTTTCACAAATATTCTAAAAATAAAAATGTCTCTCTAGAATCTTTAGTTTTGAATTGGATAATTTTTTCGAGAGAAATGGCTAGAGTAGAATGAAACTATGAATGATGATTTACCTGATAGAGACATCGTTGAGTAAAAACAACTTTAGTGAACTTTATTATTTTGTATCTTACTCCTTGCTTAAGTAATTTTTTTCTGAAATTTAATTGCTTTGAGGCCAATGATGAAGGGCATGTAAATGCAATTAACAGATGAAAAATATCTCCTGTGATTTGATATTAAGCAGGAGTGATGGAGTGTAACATTAAAAAATGGTATCAGAGGTTCATATTCTGCATTTCACTTTAATTACGTCAATTTCAGGTTCTGGAACACTGGAATTTCACACATTCTTAATCAAATTACATCAGTGTCAATACTTTGAGCTCAAAATAGTTTTTGGAGAAAGTTTCAGAGATAGGTAACATGGAGACAATAATTATTCACCCTTCTGGCTACTGGACCAGAGTATGGTCTTGAAGTCTCTTCAATTTGTAAAGATCTGAATGGAATTCAAAACTCGTAAGACAACAGACATAACTTTGAGTGTGCTTTGGACCTATGAGAGGGAAAGTGTTCTATATTAATTCCTCAACTCTCCAACTCCCATAAATGGCTTCAGAAATCAAAGAGACTATTAAAATATTTTTTAATTAAAAAATTAAATTATTTTTTAAAAAGATAATGTAATAGCTCTAATTATATCCATTTTGTAGATAACAAACTAAGGCTTTAGGATATTAATACTTAAGCTAAATACTGACGGTCATACAGTTGATACCCAAGCTCTATCTATAACACGTCATGCACTAAATTCCTGTTCTAAGTGCTCCTTAAAATGGATTATATGACTATGCAGGAATTATATATTTTCTTCCCTTGTCCCTGTTTATGTTAACAATCATGCTTGCTTTCTTTTTTTTTTCTCTTCTGGAGCTCATACCCTGGGTTCTTTTCTCCACTTTACCCTTTCCTAGAGACATTCTGTGATAAAAATGAAAGTTATTGAAGGGGTCTGAAGTCCTCTTATGGGGGACATTATTTGTACTGTGGTTCCAGGAAAGACTTAAGGGTGTAATGGCATAATGGTTAGCTCAGGTGCTGTAAAAGGTATCTGGGGCCACAGAAACTGCCAGCTTCATACATTTTGAGGTAGACCAGTTGTTTGCTGGGGCTATAAGGCTGTAGTTTTAGAACATTTGAACATGTAATAAAGTTCTTAGAGGAATAAAGAAAACCGGCATTTTCAGAAGATTGAAACTGGACTCCTTCCTTGCACAGTATACAAAAATTAATTCAAGACAGATTAAAAACTTAAATGTAAAACTGCAAACTATATAAGCCCCGAAGACAACCTAGGTAATATCATTCAGGACATCGGCATAGGCAAAGATTTCATGATGATGCCAAAAGCAATTGTGACAAAAACAAGAATTGACAAATGGTATCTAATTAAACTGAAGAGCTTCTGCACAGCAAAGGAAATTGTAAACAGAGTAAAATGACAACCTATAGAATGGAAGAAAATTTTACAAACTATGCATCCTAATATCCCGCATCTATAAGGAACTTAAATTTACAAGAAAGAAATAACCCCATTAAAAAGTGGGCAAAGGACATGAACAGACACTTCTCAAAAGAAGACATACATGCAGCCAAAAATTCAGATGGAAAAAAGCCCAATATCACTGATTATTAGAGAAATGCAAAGCAAAACCACAATGAGATACCATTTCACACCAGTCAGAATGGCTATTATTAAAAAGTAAAAAAAACCTCCCCCCTCCAAAAAAGCAGATGCTGGTGAGGTTGTAGAGAAAAAGGAACGTTTATACACTGTTGATGGGAGTGTAAACTAGCTCACCCATTGTGGAAGATGGTGTGGTGTCTTCCATTTGACTCAGCAAGCGCATTACTGGGTGTATACCCTAAGGAATATAAATCATTCTGTTATAAAGACACATGTATGTATATGTTTATTACAGCATTATTCACAATAGCAAAGACATGGAATCAACCTAAATGCCATTGACTGGATAAAGAAAATGCGGTACATATACACCATGGAATACCATGCAGCCACAAAAAAGAGCAAGATCATGTCCTTTGCAGAAACATGGATGGTGCTGGAGGTCATTGTCTTTAGCAAACTAACAGAGGAACAGAGAACCAAATACTGCATGTTCTCTCTTACAAGTGGGAGCTAAATGATGAGAACACATCGATGCATAGAGGGGAACAACACACACTGGGGCCTATTGGAGGGTAGTTGGGAGGAGGAAGCAGATCAGGAAAAATAACTAATGGGTACTAGGCTTAATACTTGGGTGAGGAAATAGTCTGCACAACAAACCGCCATGTCACATGTTTACCTATATAACAAACCTGTACATTTACCCTTGAACTTAAAATAAAAGTTTAAAAAAATGAATCTGTCACTCCTGGGAATTTTATAAAAATATGGTGACACATTTTTACATTAGTACAGATTAGGATAACATCATGGTATGTTCACAGGTTTGAAATGAGTATGTTGCAAATGTTTATTCACAAATTGAATAATAAAATATAATAAAATTATGTGTAGATTTTTAAAAATTGGCATTTTATGTTTGTTCAGTTTATTTACATTGTTAACAAATAAGTTAGGTAATTCTATTCATAATAATAGTTACCATTCACTGAATATTATGTGGTACTGATATACATATATACATGCATACATACATATGTATGTATTATTGTCCCCATTAACATAGGTGTTATGATCCCCCTTTAAGGTAAAGAAACAGAAAGTGACTTGCTCAAGATCATACAACTCGTGTGGCAGACTTAAAATTTCAGCTCAGTTCCTTTCGGCTTCAAATTCCACACTTTTTCCACCCTTCCATGTGCCTCCCCAAGGAGCATTCAAGTCGTTTTCCTAGCTACGTATCACCTCTCGGTTGTCAGTGTAACCTTGTAAAGTGGGAGGTCAATAGGAATTACCTGGCCCCCTCAAAATTCACTTTCTTAATTGCTGAGCTCAGCCAACTCTAGCTAGACTCAGCTGAAAGGTCAAAATCACCAGGCGTGGTGGCTCACGCTTGTAATCCCAGCACTTTGGGAGGCCGAAGTGGTTGGATCATCTGAGGCCAGGAGTTTGAGACCAGCCTGACCAACATGGAGAAACCCCATCTCTACTAAAAATACAAAAAATTAGACAGGTGTGATGGCTTATGCCTCTGATCCCAGCTACTTGGGAGGTTGAGGCAGGAGAATCGCTTGAACAAGGGAGACGGAGGTTGTGGTGAGCCAAGAGCACGCTGTTGCACTCCAGTCTGGGCAACAACAGTGAAACTCTGTCTCAAAAAAAAAAAAAAAAAAAAAAAGTGAAAATCAACAAAGTAAAAACTGCTAAATTATGTTTCCTTTACCTAATTAAAATCATTTAAGAGGACTCTCTTACAAGCTAGGATTAATAACATAGGTAGAATTTTTTTGAACCATTTGCTACTTTTTCCTGAGACTCTTAAGATGATTCACAGTTCTTCACTCATCATCCTATTTTCCTTTTAACAAATAAAACATTCCTAATGAAAGCATAACACCAGACAGAGAAGAATGCACAAATCTGACATGTACAGCTTGATGAAATATCACAATGGGAATCTCCCTATTTAGTCATCTTCCAGATAGAAAACTTTGCCAGCACTCTGAAGCCCCCTCATCCCCTTCCCAATCATTCCTCCTTCCCTCCTTCCCAAAATAAACCATTAGCTTGGCTCCCACTACCACAGATTAGTTTTATCTATTTTTGATTTTTTAACAAATAGGATCTTCAGGTTTTAATTTTTGTGTGTAGATTCCTTCACTCAACATTTTTATCGTTGAGTGGTTGCAAATAGTCATAGTTCTTTCACTTTCATTGCCTTCGTTATTCCATTGAATCAATATGTCACACTAAAAACCCCGTTCTACTGTTGATGAACATTTGAGCTACAACCATGTACCACATAACAGTGTTGGGCAATCACAGGCCACATATTTGACAGTAGTCCTGTAAGCTCATAACTCCATGTTTTTACTGTACCTTTTCTATGTTTAGGTACACTTAGCTACACAAATACCATTGTGCTTCAATTGCCTGTAGTATTTAGATCAGCAATGTGTTGTATAGGTTTTTAGCCTAGAAGCAATAAGCTATGCTATGTACCCTCGGTGTGTAGTAGGCTATCTCATCTAGGTTTGTGTAAGTACTCTCAATTATGTTTGCACAATGAGGAAATCACCTAACAATGAATTTCTAAGACTCTGTCCCTGTTATTAAGTAATGGTGATGTTGCCTGACTGTATTTCCATTTTGGAATTATTACAAGTAACCCTACCATGAACATTTTTGTACATGACTCTTGGTGTAAATGTTCAACTTTGATAGCTACTACCAAACAGAGTTACAACGTGGTTTATCAATATACTTTCTTACCAGCCAGGCATGGTAAGTGGGAATTGTTCCTACTCTTTTTTTGGTTTTTGAGACACAGTCTCGCTCTATCACCAGGCTGGAGTGCAGTGGTGCGATCCCGGCTCACTGCAACTTCTGTTTTCTGGTTTCAAGTGATTCTTATGCCTCAGCCTCTGGAGTAGCTGGGACTACAGGCACGCACCACCATGCCCGGCTAATTTTTTTCGTATTTTTAGTAGAGACGAGGTTTCACCATGTTGGCCAGGATGGTTTCTACTCTTTCAGTCTTGAATTTTAATGTAAGTTATTAACAAGGTTGGGAGCCAGAAAGAGGTATCACTTCTATCCTAGTGCAACATAGAGATGCTAACTATTGCACCCAGGATGACTCAGCGATCACTCTGGACTTTGTCATTGTGAGCCACCTCCTAGCTGCAAGTGTTAGCACACTAGCTACAAGTGTTTTCTGGACCATGCTTCGAACAGAGGCAGTTTAATAACATGTGGCAGGGCACCAGTGGATGATCTCATGTGTGAGTAACCACTCTTAAATCACCTTAGTATTGCTGTTGATTCATCGGGGTGAAAGCAGCAATATCAAAGTAAGTCTCTGTTGGGGCAGAGCCTGTATCCTGATGTATCTTTAGAAGAAAAAGAAAAACTCTCTGTACTTATAACTGCTTGGAAGAAGATGCATTTGATTCCTGTTCCCATCCACTGGTCACCTTTCTCTTCTTGTTATCAACAGAAAAGTTCAGGTGTCTAAGTAACCTAATTTCTTCCTGCCTCCCTGCATCAATTTTGTTCCCTATTACTCAAAACTCAGGGTGAAGATTTCAGAAGTAAACCAACTCAGTCCAATATTCAACCTCTCATTCAAAAGACCACCAGGATGGCTATACAGTAGAAAGGAGAGCATTATTGACAGTATCAGTTTGCAAACCAGAAAGAGTCAGGAGTCAGTCTCTGCTGTGGACCAAAGGTGCTCTCTCTTTGAAGAGGGAAAAGGCAGGTTGAATTTTATGCCTCACAGGGCCTGTATCATGCAATACAGTCAGACATACATAGGTGCATCAGGATACAGGCTCTGCCCTACAAAAATCAGGCCCTGGGTAAGTGTCTTCTGGCCCTGTGGTCAGGTTATATATTGCTTCCAATGGGTAATGGGTTGTACCAAGATGAAACATGAAGAAAAATATCTTAATGTACCTCTTCTCTTTTCCCTTTTCAATAGTCCCTTCCTTTAAACTCCAAGTCTCTTACGCTTCTGCAGGTTTAGGGAAAAGCTATCCATATCTCTGAGAGGAGTTGAGTGCATGAGCAACAGGTAAAAATATATGCAACATACATCCCGTGTTCACTTTGGAGCGGGATTTTAGCATTAAAATAGGGTGGAATTGCTCTTTTCCTCAAAAGGTGAACGATAGGACATAAAGACACTTTGTGCACCATCTGTTAAGCTGGCTGAAACTGGCTTGAGATCTTCAGTTGCTTATCTGGAAAGAAGGTAAGGTGTGCCCTCTGTTTAAAGTTGTAGTGGTCTGGGATGTAAATCAGAGTTAAGCAGGTTCTGACAATTTGCCCGATTCCTCCTGTTGTTAAGGAGTTTAGCAAAGGTGTGGTTTTTCTTAAAGCTGTAGGAATTTAGGACAATATCATGTTTCTGAGCCCCGAATCCTCAACCCGGAGGTAACTTGTTTAAACTTTAAGGTCTGGTTCAATTGATAAAGGGCCATCTACTTTGCCTCTCGGGTCACATATACAAAGCTTTCTGTAAATACTACACCTTTGGTCTGTATTCAACTTTTGAACTTCCATAGAACATGTCTAGAAGACCTTTATTGGGGGTAAGTTTTCATGCATAGATGTCCTCCATGAACAACTAATACGTATGTTTTTTGAGGCTGTTACTAGTTGTGTACTATACTTCTTCATTCCCACAGAACAGTGTCTTGGTGATAGAATCAAATACTTTGGAGACTGAAAGTTATCATCAGCATTTTCCTAGAGTTTTCTTCAGAGCATTCTAAGCATTGCTAAAAGGGTAGCAGCAAACAAGTCAGGTTTTGTCATCAATCCATTTGTAGAAATGCTGATCTTAAAAAGTTAAATGAATTTCTTTTTTTTCTTCTTCTTCTTTTTTTTGTCTCCCAGCCTGGAGTGCAGTGACACAATCCTGGCTCACTGCAACCTCCACTTCCCAAGTTCAAATGATTCTCCTGTCTCAGCCTCCTGAGTAGCTGGGATTACAGGTGCCCGCCACCATGCCTGACTAATTTTTGTATTTTTAGTGGAGACAGGGTTTTACCATGTTGCCCAGACTGGTTTCGAACTCCTGAACTCAGGCAATCTACCTGTCTCGGCCTTCCAAAGTGCTGGGATTACAGGCAGGAGCCAGCGTGCCCGGCCTATGAATTTCTTAAGTTCAAGATTTCCTGGCATCTTTAGCATGCTCATACAAGCTGGAAATACTCAGTGTAAATCGTGGTATGCCCAATTTCCCTAATTTGTTTGATAATGGAGTCCATATTCAAAAAACTCCTCACAGGAAATTTTAATTTCTTCTGTTCTTCTCATTTTACAGATAAGAAAACAAAAATTTAATTTAAACAGGTATTTTGTAGCAAAGTCTAGAACAAGGGTTTTCAATATCCTAGGTCACTGCTTTTTCTTTTTATGCATTTAGAGCAGATATTTAACAAAATTATTGTTTTATGAATGATGCTAATATTTCTTTGCCTGACTACTTTAACACGCTAGGGCCTAGAGTGTAATAGAGACAAAAGTTGCTGTGTCTAATTTGATTCTTTATTTTTATTTATTTATTTATTTATTTTTATTGTACTTTAGGTTCTGGGGTACATGTGCAGATCATGCAGGATTGTTGCATAGGTACATACATGGCAGTGTGGTTTGCTACCTCCATCTCCCTAATTTGATTTTTAAAGAAATCTTTTAAGATTTTTTTTTTTCAATTCAAGTGAAGACAAAGGGGAATGGAGAACACAAAGATAATAGATTTTTTAATCTTTAAAAAGGATATACATTTTTGAAGATTTTCTAAGAGACCAAAAAGGCTCTGCTACAGTTTAGTGAGCAAATGATGTGTGTTTGTGTATGTATATGACACATGATTATTATGACATACGGTTTTCCTGAGAAACAAGTGGGGAGGCCAAGCGATGGCACAATTACTTGCAGTGTTAAATTTTCCATATTTATAATCCATACACTGGCATTGTTTTAACTATCAATTATTAACTATTGTTTTCATAGGCCAAATATGAATTGAAAAGATTTAATTTTTAGGTTAATCCCTTCTCCTGTTTTTTCATTTTCATTTTTTCTTCCCATAAAGTATTTTTTAAAATACTTAATTATGGAATACATTTGGTATTCTTGATAAACCTGTAATTTGCAATTCTATTTTTACCTACTCTGAAAATCTTTTGTCAAAGGAATCTTGACTGAGTTTTAGCTGAATTAGAAGACATCTAGAATTCCACTAAACTCTAGAATTTTAGTTCTCCTTTAGTTCTAATTCCAAGCCACTAATCTATTTTCAGAAATGAAACTATGTAACTTTAAAGAATTATTGATGTGTCTGCTCAAGTGACAACTCATTGTTCTGAGATCATGTCTGACCAAGAATTATTGACAAATATGCCATTCAAAACTATGTGTTTTGGGTGTGGGCAGCAAAGATCAAGTTTGACTCGTTCATGTGGATTAGTGACTAAGACTAGTTTCTCTCAGAGCACTGAAGCCCTAAGGTTTTGGATTATGAAAAATCAGTGTGCTAAAGAACTAGAGCCTTCCTTGCAAAACCAGAGGTTGCTGCCACCTACTCAGTAAAGCAGGAAGCAAAAGGAAACCTGATACTTTTTTTGTGTATGTGCAAGATTTATTGTCACTGTTCACGTTTATTGGAAAATGACAAATAAATGGTTTGTTGAACTCTTACGTGATTTTTATATTTTGTTTCTAGTTATGACTTATATCACCACATCCTTTCAAATGGAGTGTTAGGCAGTTTTGATTTTCTGTTCCATATTGGGGTCAAAATTTTGTTTCTGTCAATATATCTCAGAAATAATTATGTCAACCCAAATGCAAAAATGCAATAAAATGGAAAGATATTTAATTTGAGAAAACAGCTTTTTTCTCCACATAGTACATAACATAAAGTAACTTTCATAAGCTAAATATATTCAAAGTAACACAAATAAATGGCATTCTTTCCTGTTTATAGAAGCTGGTCCTATTCTGTCTTGATACTTATATGATGTCCTGATAATGTAGCTGCAGAAGTGATCATATTTTACAACATGCAACAAATACAGTAAGATTTGTCATATAGAACCATATTCTTCTCCCCAGGAACCACGTACAGTTTCTGTTGAAAGACAACGGCATCAGAGTACATGTGGCATAAATCATTCAGCTTTGCTTCTGAGGCTCTTCTCTCAATTCTCAGAAATTCTCAGAAAGGGAACACAGCAGGATTTTCTGGTCCTTACTGAACTAGCTGGGTGGTAGGCATTTCCAGTTTTGGCTTGTATGCTGGCAAATTTTATTATGCAAATGTATATCTCAGTATGCATCACAACCTCAGGCACACCATCAGTGTGGTGTCCATTTACTCCAGGTTCATAGCAATAAACCAACTCTAAAGCCGAGACAGAGCTGAGTAGTGACATGGGTTGCTTCATGATCTCTAACCCAGTATTTTTCAGACAAGATCTTTCTATTTGAGCAAAGTTTACCTCAGTTAACTTTTTGGCATTTGGCACATTAATTTTAAACAAGATATGTCTATTTGATACACTCAACTGGTTTCTGCAAAAAAGGTGACCTGTTTTGTTTTTTTTTTAAAGACTGGCTTTTTTTTTTTTTTAACTCACTTAATATTATAAAGATAAAACAATTGCCTTGACCAATGTCATGGAGCTTTCCCTCTATGTTTTATCCTAGTAGTTTCATGTTTTACATTTAAGTATTTAATCCATTTTGAGATGATTTTTGTATATGGTAACAGATAAGGGCCTACTTTCATTCTTCTGCATGTTGATATCCAGTTTCCTCAATACCATTTATTAAAGAGACTGTTCTTTCCTCATTGTGTGTTCCTGGAAACTTTGTAAAAAATTAAATTGTCTGTAAATGTGTGGGTTTTTTCCTGGGCTCTCTATTCTATCCCATTGGTTGATGTGTCTCTTTTTATGCCAGTACCATGCTGTTTTAATTACTATAGCTTTGTAGTACATTTGAAAATCAGGTAGTGTGATGCCTCCAGCTTTGTTCCTTTTGCTATTTGTTATTCTTGGCTGATTGGGGTCTTTTGTGGTTCTGTATGAATTTTAGAATCATTTTTTCTGTTTCTGTGAAGAATGACATTGGAATTTTGATAGGAATTGCATTGAATCTATAGATCACTTTGGGTGATATGGACATTTTAACAATATTAGTTCTTCCAATGCAAGAATACAGGATATCTTTCCATTTATTTGTGCCATTTTAAATTTCTTTTATCAATATTTTATAATTTTCAGTATACAGATTTTTTTATCTCTTTGGTTAAATGTACTCCTAAGTATTTTATTTTTATACCTATATCATAACATCACATTGTACCCCATAAATATATACAATTATTATTTGTCAATAAAATGAAAATTAAAAAGAACAAAATAAAAACATTATTGTATAAATGGAAAACAACAAATGTAGACTTTAAATTAACCAGTAATGACCTAAAAACCTTTTATTTATTTCTTAAATAAAATAATGTGGTTTCTTAAGAAAAAAATGAATGAAATATGGGGAACCTGAGGGCTTGTGTTTATCTGATATTTCAAAGACCTTTAATTTTCAAAAATTTTCGATATGTGATGAACTAAAACAGAATCAATTTTTAATAAGTGTTTGTTAAATTAAAAAAAACCCACAACGGATGTAGTTCTTTAGCTTGTAGAGACATAGATACCAAACTTCTTGAAGATAAGAACTAGATTCTATCCACATAATTATTAGGTGTTCTAAAAATATGGGCTGATTTGAGACAAAGGAATCTGTCTGATGTGAACAGCTCTGCTGGCCATTCTTTTGTGAGCAAGTGAAGGTCTCCCTGCATGACATGTTTGTATGATACCTGAGTAGGGAAAGGCTGAACGTGGCCCTACGGCATTTTTTTTTTTTCTCCTGCAAGTCACCTTCAGGTCCTACAATAGATGATACTGTAGTACCATGTTAATGCCTTCACTGAGATTTAGACTTTGGAGCTGCTGATAGGTGAGAATTAAATATCACAACTTTTTATCCTATTTGAAATAGTTGGAAGGAAGGAAGGAGGGCATTGTTCAAATCATACCAGGGCAACAAGCATAGCCCCGACTTGCCACAATCAAACCAGGATATGATCATCCTATCTTGCACTCTGCAAAAAATAATGTGTTCAGTTCTGATAACCTACCAGGACAGAAAGACCATTAGGAACTCCATTTCTGCCCTGATGGTGACACTAGAATTAATGCTATCTGATGTGCTGGGCAGAAAACAGGAGGTAAGGCTGCAGGGTGCATGATTATTTTTGTGTTATTTTAGGATTTGGCCATCAGCCTAGATCTTGTTCCCTCTTCTTGATGGCTGAACTCTGTCTACCTTCTCTTGCCAGGATCTGAATCCAGATCAGAAGAACTCATCAGAATCATGATAGCACCATCCCCTGGAATTCAAGCCTGATCTCCAACAGCTCTAGCTGCCATGTCCCACCCACACAGCAGATCCTCTGATCCAGGCACATATACTTTAGGCCCAGTGTTTGGCAGTTATGAGATAAAGCAAGTGTTTCAAAGATGAGTCAGACTTATTCCTCTTTCAGAAGGGTAAACCTGATATAGAGTGTGAAGAAGAAAGGGCAGGGTGGGAAGGGAACAGGAGGAGAATTAAAAAGTCATTTCAATTTTTGAACTCAATTTTATTGATTTATTGACTGAGTCAATGAAAGTGTGAAGTTGAATTGGTTGATATATAAATAAAAATATCCAATCTAGGACAATAGATGTTTGTAGCTCAGGCAAGCTTTTAATCCAAAGTAAGAAACAGGGATTTCAGACCCACATTGAGAATCCTGAGGCCATGGTAGTTTTGGGATCTCCTCCTTCTGGTCTTGAGTGTTGACAAGGGAAATCCAGCTTGGTGCTCAGTATTTCGCAGTTCAGTAGGATGTCTGAGACCCTGCAAAAATTAACTATATATTTCAAGGTTGTAAGACAGGAGACAAGATTTGACATTTGTGGCACAAAGTTTTTATCCCACCTTTTAAAATAGACTGGACCTAAGATCACAGTTGCCCTTCTCAATGATAACAACTACTTAGCCTCCCAGTTCCTGCATAAAATTACAATATTTAGCCAATGTAGAAAACAGAATATGGTTTACTGGAAATTTAAACTGGTTTCTTGTAATTAATAGTGGATTACTTAGAGGAGAAACCATTGCAGTAGAAAGAAGGAATTCAGGCATATAGTGGGCAAGATGGCAGAGGTAATGTATGGGAGAATTAAATATATCTTCCCCTACTTACTGTTGCATTTATATCTTTAAGTTTGGTCAATGCAGAATTGAGCAGGTGAACAAAAAGTGTCCTATGGTGTCTATGGGTGGATGAACAAAAGGTACCCATCCTGCTGCTTGGGTCCTTCAGAGAAGTGCATGGAATCAGCTCCATGCTAGCTTTATAGCTCTGTGCATGACTCTGAGGGGTTATAGGGTAGCTCTTCCCACCACCAAAGTAGGAGGACCAGAGATAGGATCAAGAAAGCATCTTCAGTTGGATTTAGGCAGCTTATTAAATGCTGATGATTTTCCTCAAAGCTAATCCAGAAAAATGGAAGCAATGGGCCTGACTCACTGAGAAGCAAGCAAATCCATGGTTTTGTAGATTTCACTTGAAAAACCATTCATTCTTATAGATAAATATCAAAAAGGAAAAGGATCAAATGATGTGAGAATCTAGGGAAAAAACAGTAAATTATGGAATATTGCATGGAGGTAGGAATGAAAAATAGAAAAGGGTAATCTACAGGAAAAGAATTTGGTCTCTTCCAGTGGGAACATATTATTTGGAGGTTTTTTATGTTTGCAATTTTTAAGGAAAGAGATGCTCATTATGAATGTGTCTGTGTGTTTGGGCTTGGACAGCCTAAGACTTAATAATAAGTCTTAATTAATAAGGAGGCTTAGGAGTAGTAATGTGATTAGAAGTGGGCTTGAAGAGATTGGGATTGCTAAGGAATTCGTTTTGAAGTTGTATTGCCTGGTAAACACAGCGTTTTTACTAAGATTTTATGTTTATTGGGGTGGCTTTGCTAGCATCCTCCTGCTCCATTTCAAGCTGTGCCCTTTGGAGCTGTGCTTTTAAACCTTTGAACACTGCCCATATGAGGTATAAAAGTGTTAGCCCAAACTATATGTATCTGTTGCCATGAGCTAATGACAAATGTAATATACAATAATACACATGTCTGGAAAGTAGGAAGTTCTACATAAGTAAGGGAAATGGACTGCTTTTATACTGAAAGCTTTTATTATAAAAAGAGCCATGATGTCCTCTGCCTTATTTTGAAATCATTCACCTTTTGTTACTGTAAATTTTGCAATGCCTCATTTTCTCTCCAGTTATCCTCTAGTCCAGTTAACTCAGCAAGCACAAGTTTATGATGAATCATTTAAACAACTGAAAATTTTTAATGGTTAGCCATGGCAGTTACTTTGTGTAAGAATCTAACTACTTTAAGTAAAAGGAGAAAGTTCAAAATATAACTCCATCTTTACAAGTGCTTTAATTAAAAACAATTGTATTATGAAAAACAAACCAAAAAAAAAAAAAAAAAAAAAGAAAACTCCCTTTAATGGATGGTAGCTATTTGCAATTTCTTGTTTTGGCTGGATGCATTGAAGGATTTAGAATTTAATATTTAGGGTGTGCCTTAAGCTGCAAGACTCCCTGACTTTATTCTCATTTAGGAATTTTTGCTGCTACAGACAACTGACAACATGCAGATCCATACTCTATCTCTTAAGATTTTCCTTTGGAACTGATTCCAAATGAAACTGTCTTAGGGAAGATGTGGCTAGAAGCTGGATATGCAAAGCATGTCTATAGCAAGGCAAGCCAGAAGGAGTGAGGGTCAAAAACTAGTTATAAAATTTAAGGGAGACAGTAGGTTTAAATAAACATATTCTCCAACCTCAGTGATCAATTTTTTCCTTTTCTGATCATCTGGCCATGTACTGAGAGAAGATTCAGTTCTCTGAAAATGGATTGCTTTGAGTATTCTCTGCAATAATTTAATGTGGTGCCCCTTTCTCTGCCAACTGCCTGTTGCTAAGCCACCAACACTTACTGTCCTTGGGAAGGCTTAATATACAATAATCAACTTTGTGGAAGGCACATCTATGTACATAAACTTTAAGTGGGAAGTTGTCTTTAAATAAAAATAACACAATATACTCCAAAGCTGTGTGTGATTACGGAATGAGAAGCTGACAAACTACTGACATTATCAAGTAAAGCCTCAGAGAAATACTATGTTTTCACCACTAGGTGGAAATAGAGTAATTCTGAGTATATTTTTTCAAGGCCATGAACTACTACTGCAGGAGGACTTCATAAACTGAAAGGGACATGAAAAATCATTTAGTTTTAATTCTCGTCTCCTTAATTTCATAGATGATAAAACTAAGATTCAGAGATATTAAATAAAATTGCATCTGTCTTTAAAAAGGCAGTTTTCTAAGCCACTGGAAGAATTGGTAGTAATTCTTGATTCTTCAGTCATTTTCATTCATAAGAAGAATGTGACATGAGGGAAGACATGATATAACACCTGTATTGCCTACGTGTTACTAAAAATAATGACCAGCACAGTTACTAATGTATGTAAGGACAGGTTAGGATAAAACTATTGTTTCTTGTTTCCTATATTGTAATTAATCACAATCAAGTAATAGTTCTCTTTCTTCTTTCCAACAAAGAAATACTCAACCATCTCCTTAAAGTTACATGAGACTTCAGTGAAATTTGTTTTCACAACATTTTTGGTTTTACACCTCATAATGGGTGCAAGGTAAGTAGGCTTTTACTTTGCAGATGAAGGGAGTACTTACAGCTTTTTCAGAGCTTAAAATCCATTACCATTATTCTTGAGAAGGAAAGAGAATCTGAGTAGTAGAGCTTAAGGGGCACTAGGAATAATCTACTCCAAACATACATCTATATATTCATCAGATGAGGCATCTGAAAACAAGACATTAAATATGTTTCCCTGAAGAGCAGAGCAATCCCCATGCCCGTCTTTGTTCCACAAGTCACAATAACAGTTATTATTTTGGCCATATATCTTTGTTTTGTCTGTGCCTTTTAACACAAAAGGACTATTTCCACTCACCACCTCAAAGACTGTGTTAAAAAAAAAAAAAAAAAAACCTTAAGTTTTAGGTAAGGCCTTGAGGTTAAAGGTTATTTCTTAAGTACCTAAGTATTGAGTACTCAGTGCCATTCTCTTTTTAATATTTCTGTAACATGTTTGATTATGATAATTTAAAAATTAGTATCAGAGTGCTGCATTCTATTATTACCATATTCTATACAGAAATGGATAAAACATGTTGAAATGACACATGAGCTCAAGTTCAAACACACAGGGGCTCCCTCTCTAGAAGCTGCCTTAAGTGCCTGGGAGCCAGCGTTTTCCATCACTGAGCAAATGATGCACTCCACTTCCCTTCGAACACGAATGTTTTCTGAGCAGTAGAATTTAATATTTAGGGTGTGCCTTAAGCTGCAAGACTCCCTGACTTTATTCTCATCTAGGAATTTTTGCTGCTACAGACAACTGATGACATGCAGATCCATACTCTATCTCTTAAGATTTTCCTTTGGAACTGATTCCAAATGAAACTGTCTTAGGGAAGATGTGGCTAGAAGCTGGATATGCAAAGCATGTCTATAGCAAGGCAAGCCAGAAGGAGTGAGGGTCAAAAAACTAGTTATAAAATTTAAGGGAGACAGTAGGTTTAAATAAACATATTCTCCAACCTCAGTGATTAATTTTTTCCATTTTTGATCATCTGGCCATGTACTTAGAGAAGACTCAGTTCTCTGAAAATGGATTGCTTTGAGTATTCTCTGCAATAATTTAATTGCAGGTGTGGGACATGCAGACTCTTGCTGGGAAAACAACTGAGTGTTAAAATGGTACCACAAGGAAGACTGGGGTGATCCTAAACTTAGGGCAGGGACTGGTAACTGTGGTTTCTACTCAGAGCTCCATCACAGCTACCCTGAGCCCGAGGCAGTCAGGTGTGGTCCGATTTCATAAGGTCTTCAGTGAGTCGGACCTGGATGGGGATTCTGGTTCTACCACTGTGCGAACTTTCTTTGCCCTATTTTCTCTTCTGAGAAATTGGGGCAACACCCCTAGCAAAAATTTAGTGGAGGTCAATATCTATAAAGTGCCCAGGAAGTACAACTAGCACTTAGTAGTTACTCAATAAATGCACATTATCGAAACGGCCAGTCTGTGTGGCAACTTCCTCATCACAGTACAGCTCACCTTCAACTGGGACCCGGTAGCACCAAGTAATACATTGTCAAAAGTACACTTTGAAACGTATTATGTTCTACGCACATGTGTAGGGTATTACTATAGTTCAAGAGAAAGAGAAAATCCGCTGGCGTCTGAGAAGAAACCGTTAAGGGTGCGTTACGAAGGGAATATAAACTGAAAACATTCTTGAATGGCAATGGCAATCACTGAAGTTGACACTTTCTACAGACTTTTAGTTTAGAAACCGCACTTCCCGAGACGTCCCCCCATCCCAACAGGTACCTTCTCATAAAATCCTCTAGCTCAACTCAGGGATATGCCCACTATTGGGCCAAGGAGATCAGCGGATGAGGAGAGCGGGTTCTCTCAGGAGGGTGTGGAATGTGGGTTTGTCCGCTGACACGGAGTAGAAGGTCAGGGAGGCACTGTAGTTAATCAATCAATAAACCAAACAGCCATCAATCACTTCCTGCAGTCCCAGCCCGGCGAGGGCTAATCAACTGGTCCGGGTATTTTGAAAGGAAAAACGGCGGTGGATAGGCTGTCAAACGGAGGGGTGCAGGAGAGGCGCGGCCGGGCCTCCAGGTGCCCCCTCTGGCTTCCTGGGCCTGCAGAGGCGCCGAAAAGTGCAGGCGCCGGCGTCCAAGAGGCGTGGGGCCCGCCGGGCGAGTCCCTGCTTGCAGTAGGCGCCCGCAAGGCCTTGACGTCCCCTGGCGAGAGTAGCAGGTTCGCACCTTCCGACACCGGGAAGGCCCGGGGGGCCGGCGGCGGGCGGGGCGGGGGCCGAGCGAGGCGCGCCTCCTATTGGCCGCGTGGCGCCGCCCCGCGCCGCCCGCCCTTATAAAGCAGCTGCCGGTGCCGTGAGCCGCACTGCACGCTACCCGCGCCGACCCCGGTCTGCTAGCTTCACACACCCGCCCGCACCCACCATGGCCACAGTTCAGCAGCTGGAAGGAAGATGGCGCCTGGTGGACAGCAAAGGCTTTGATGAATACATGAAGGAACTAGGTGAGGCGCCTGGCCTGGCAGCGCCTGCAACGTGGCGTGTGTGGCCGTCTGTCTCTAGGTCCCCGTCAGCGTGTCAGGATTCCAGGGCAGGAGATACTCGGCGGCCTACCCCCAACCCCTCCCATCTTCCCCACCACGCGGCCCGTGGGTGCAGCGCGCGCAGCACCACGCGGGCAGGCGGTTAGGAGCGGGGAGCGTGCGCGCCTCCTGCCCGCCCGCGGGCCGCAAGATTCGGGAGATGGTTCACCTCGTGGTCCACCCACCTCTCTTCTGCTTCTTTCCCCTCGCCCAAAAGGCAGGCACTCCGCATTGCCTCCTGTCCTTTAGGGCGCGCACCCGTCACCCCACGCTGCACTTTTTTCGACCCCCTCCAGGCCACTCTCTGTTTCCCCTTTTTCCCCCCTTCACTCATCCTTTCCCTTCCTTGCCACCATCTGTCTCTCCCGTTTACCCCATCGTGGCAGCATCCACTCCCCTTTCCCACCCTGTGGTATCTTTTGTTCCTCTATGGCGTGCAGGTCCCCCTCCCTCCCTTTTCTTCATGGGCGCGCGATGCTGGCGCGCGGTTTCCCACAGAAATCCCTTAGTGAGTCTGAGCGGCGCTACAGCTTCAGCTTGTATTCCTCTGTCCGCTTCATCTCCCCCAGGTCCTCTGCTCGCTTTCACCAGTTGACAACTCTTTGAGTTGACACCCCATGGAATACCGGGGCCCCTAGAAGCGTGGCGCTGGCGGTGCCGACCTGCTGCTGGCACTGCCGGGCCGAGGCGTCGCAGTGAGCGAGTGCCCCGTGGGAGGAGCGCCATGAAGCCGACTGTGCCTGGGGGTGGCCTTGTGTTGCCATCCTGGCCTCTGCCTCTTGAGGGTGAGGGACAAGGAGGCAGTGGGCTTTGCTGGAAAACCGTTAACGGTAACTGCCTAACCTTCCTGCAGCTAACTGCCTGCAAGATGGGTGTGGCCCTGCAGAAGGCAGATGACATCTTGAAGGTTCCCTGGGAGAAGGAATCTCAGTAGGGAGATTCATTTCTCTCACTCAAAACAGTGCTTCATTATAAATTACTGTCCTTTTCTATGCCACTGACAGAGATTGCGTGCTAGTCGAGACATTGGATAGATTGCAAACAAAAATGGACCTTTGTCACAGGCTACTGGGAAGTGAGATGGAGCTAGCATAGCATGGATCCTCTTTGGAAGGCAGCTTCCAGTGCTAAGGGACGGCTGGGACTTATGAGGGTGCTTCAGAAGCCGGTATCCACAAATGTTAACCTGGTTGCTCGCCGGTGAAATAACTAATGTGACCCTCTACTGATACCCAAGTCGCTGTGGCACTTCAGAATCACTCCTTCAGTACCCTTTATCCAAGACAATGTGGCGTTAAGGCTGGTTTATGGTGAATATGAGTGTGTTTATGACTATCAGTAAAGTAAGAAGGCAGTATTTTTCTTTTTCCTTGTAAACCTACATCAAGATGACTCTGGAAAAAGCGATTTACTGCACCTGTCCAATAAATACAGTGTATGTGTATGTGCACAAGTTTAAGGCCAGAGAACACTTTTCTCTGCCTGAAGAAAGCAAGTTATGTTTAGGTTTGGAGGGCTTGTTTCCAGGATTCTGGAGTCTTGAAGGTTGTCAGGACTCAGTTCATTAGGGAGCAGTCATGTGAAAAGAGCAGAGCCATTTATTTGTCGAAAGTGAAATTTCATAATGACTCAATTAACAGCATAAGGCACCAGCCCTGAGCTGGCAAAAGAGAAGTTCCAAGGGGAATATTAAAGCCTGGCTGAGTGTTCTTCATCAAGACAATCACGCTGCATAGGTTGTAGTCTCCTTATTTATGAAACAGTGATTTGGCCTGGATCTAAGATTCCTTATACATGTTAACTCTCAGGGGAAATAGATAGATCATAAATTAATATTTAATATGATATTTCATAAACATCTAAATCAATTACTATATTGACTTATACAGCTATGAAATAGTTTTTATATTAAAGGATAAGATTTTGTTTTCCATTTGTTAGCATCATGATTGTGCTGCTGACTTTTAAAAGATTGTGCTATTGGATATCTCAGAATCAATTTCTATTTTGTGTAGTCTGTTAATCAAATATTTATTGAAAGCATTGATATGCCAGACAGACTATGTGCTGGAGTCATAGAATGTAATGGTTGGCAGAATCCAGTAAAAAGAAAAAGACTGAGCAAACTCCTGAATTTGCAGTTTTGAATGCTTTATCTCAACCTTCTATCAACTGCTTTGAGTAAATAAAATTTGGAAGTCTGCATTTCTTCAATAACTTTCTGAAAACCGGCATAGTACGGTGGCCAAGAGGTCAGATTTGAAGCCAGAGTGCCAGTGCTCTTGTTTCTCAACTCTGTCACTTCCTATTTGAGCAGTCCCAAGTAAGTTACTTCAGTGCCTCACTTTCTTATCAATAAAATGGAGACAATAACATCTGCCTCTTACAGGGCTGTTGTAAGGCTTACCTGAATTTAATCTATGTAAAGTGCTGGCTCATAGCATGGGATATGTGTTTACAATAGTTATCAATCAGCAAATAAGTGAAAATATGCTGTACAAAGTGATTACAATGGAATTACTGCTTTTATCATGTAAATGATAACTTTAGTCTTCGCATTATTTAACATGACTTAACATTCTACAGGAGTGGGAATAGCTTTGCGAAAAATGGGCGCAATGGCCAAGCCAGACTGTATCATCACTTGTGATGGCAAAAACCTCACCATAAAAACTGAGAGCACTTTGAAAACAACACAGTTTTCTTGTATCCTGGGAGAGAAATTTGAAGAAACCACAGCTGATGGCAGAAAAACTCAGGTCAGTCATGACACATTATAAAATCACAGAAGCTTCTAGAATGATAGGCTATATTAACATTTTTACTGTTTATAGGCAAGAAAAAGTTATTTTATGAATTGAGTTTTATCAAATTAGTAAAAGTATCAACTTCATAGAATTAGCATCTTTTATTAGTTACTAAATTGAAAACCACAAACTATTGTGAGTAAAATCAATACAGGTTAATGACGAAGGCTCAGAAAGGAGAAGGTGAAAAAACATGTTGATTAAAGAGGTTATGAGTCACGGAAACTCTTGTAATGTACTTGGAAAATTAAAAAGTTTACTTCATTTTTGCAGACTGTCTGCAGCTTTACAGATGGTGCACTGGTTCAGCATCAGGAGTGGGATGGGAAGGAAAGCACAATAACAAGAAAATTGAAAGATGGGAAATTAGTGGTGGTAAGTGTCACGCAGCTGTGTCTTAGTCGGCTTCTTGTGTGTATTCATAGTTCACATAACTGTTCTATGTCATTGATCATTAATACAACTAAGTGTGGGAAGAAATAAGGCAAAATAACAAGTTAAATACTAGAACACTGATTATTAAGAAAGCCCTACTGGGGACAAAGAAGTGACATGACAGAAGATTTGGCTGGAGCGGGGGCGGGGGGAGTTCTTGCTTTGCTGCCACACCACAGTGAAATCCTGGCAAGCCACCAAACTGCTCTCTTAGGCACACAGTTTTCTATGTCTTTAAAATAAGGAATATTTGCCATGACCAAAAGAATAAAGATATATTCAACATGTTAGTTTCAGTAAAACATGCATATTATAAGCAAAACAACAGCTTCTAGTTTCTCTCAAACCCATGAATCCTGAATCTCCATCTGTGAAGTAGATTACATGATTTCATAGGATTCTAATTCTGATGTTTTAATACCACCACTGCTCTGGAATGTAAGACTAACCTAACTTTTTAATATCTTGCCTTCTCCTAGGACTGTGTCATGAACAATGTCACCTGTACTAGGATCTATGAAAAAGTAGAATAAAAATTCTATCATCACTTTGGACAGGAATTGACTACGAGAATGAACAAGCTCAGTTCAATGAGCAAATCTCCATACTATTGTTTCTTTCTTTCTTTTTTTTTTCATTACTGTGTTCAGTTATCTTTATCATGAACATTTTACAGGGAGCTATTTCAAAGTGTGTTGGATTAATTAGGATCATCCCTTTGGTTAATAAATAAATGTGTTTATGCTAATACATGTTGTATGCATTCTTTAAACCTTACAGGAAATTAGTGATTAGTTTTAATAATTATTGAGTAAATGCTGGGGTAGTCTTGAGGATGCTATATTGAGATGACACCAGCAATTTATATAGATAGCTACTCTTACAGGAAATACTATATCAATCATTTAAGCTTGCTCTATACTATTTGAACTTTGTATGAACTCAAGAATCTTGAATTTCTGGCAGAGACCATTCTCATTAAAAGGTAGCTACTATACACACTTTATGATTCAAATCAGAGCAAAGGTTTAATTAACCGCCATTGACTAAAATACTTTTTGTGTGTTTTTATATACAAATATAGATAATATACTATGTATGGAATAACTAGAATTCCAGTGAATCTCTATTTCTCTATCCCCAACACAAATATCCATAGTTCACATTTGAAGAAGCCGGCTGTTGGCCCTGGGCTAAAGCTTTGCATAAATGATCTTTAGGGCAACTGTCAAAGGGCTGGTATGATTATGTCCATTCTGAAAATAAGAAAACAGGTTTTTTGACTAGCTAATGAGTAGAGCTGGATTGATGACCTATATCTCATCAAGTCTACTCAATGTGTTCAGTCATTCTACAACACTGCCTCTTTGCAGCTTGTGCAGAGATCTTGTCTTAAAGTCCTTAAATATACTAATTGAGACTTCTGAAACCACCCTCTATGTGCAGAAATGTTAACTGGTAAGCATTTTTTCTTAAGAATTATCCATAGGTAGCAGTCAGTGGAAGTGTTTGACTCTCTGATACTCTAGTCCCGTGCTGTCCAATATGTAGCCATGAGTCACATATGGCTATTGAACCTCTGAAGTGATATGTCTATATGGGATTTCAAAGGCTTAGTACAAAAAGTAAAATGCCTTATTAATGACTTTTTGGTATTGATTGCATATTAAAATAAATACAGATTAATAAAGTTAATTTTGCCCATTTACTTTGTTAATGCAGCTAGGGAAAATGTAAAAATTGCATATACTTTCATTTTTGTGCCCATATTTTTTAATGGACAATGTTGTTTGAGACTTCCTTTCTATGTGAATTTCAGTCTTGCTTATTTCAGTATTTAGGGTTCTTCTTTCATCCACATTTTCTGCTTCTCATAATCATGTATGTTTATTGACATTCTCCTGGAACCAAACACTGGGCCACACACTTTAAAGTGTTTTAATTCTCAGAGCCATCCTAGATAATGTATATTCGCTATGGTTTTTCCACATTGTGTAGATGAAGAAACTAAGGCCCAGAGTCTAGGTAATGATCCTAAGCCATACAACTACTACAAGTCAGAGAGCAGATTGGAGCACAACTTTAGCTGATTGTACAAATCTGTGCTATGTTAGCTGCCATGTTCTCATACCCATACTGCTTCAGATTATGGGCTGGAATATCACCTGAGGGACATTAAGCTCATGTTCCTTACATGGGGGAAGTATTGACATTTGGATTGGGCTGTGGCAAGCATCATAGGACCTTTAGCATCCCATCCTAAGATCATGGCCACAAAATGTCCATGGCACCTACCAGTCTACCCTAAACACTTAGTTCATTTCCAGGTGTCATTTAAGGGTGTGGCTCCATTAGTTAAGAACCACTGGGTAGAATAAGGGTGTCTCAATCTCATGGTATCTGTTGTCATTAAAGCTCTTCCTTCTGCTAAGCAATTCTTTAGGGATTGACCCGTCATCAAAAGACCTGAAACCAGTGCCATTGAAGATTAATTTCTATTGCCTCTTAACCAATGGTATGCTAGAATGCATTATTTTTAGTTTTACAACACACAGGATCTCGGGGAGGTTCACTTTTATTACAGATCTATCAGATCTCCTGATTTCTTATGCTTCAATGTTTTGTTGCCGGTAACCTACTAGACACTACCCTATGAATGCATGTCTCATTTCAAACTAGTTTAGTCTTTCTAAAATGTGTAGTGTGACAAGTTAAGTACTTGGGGTGTGCAGGCAGACAGTCCTGGGATCCAGTTCTGACTCTAATAATTGTATGACTTAGGGTAAGTTATTTAACTTTGCTGAACACTAGTTACCCTCTTTGTAAAAAGATACGTTACCTGGCCGGGCGCGGTGGCTCATGCCTGTAATCCCAGCACTTTGGGAGGCCGAGGCGGGTGGATCACAAGGTCAAGAGATCGAGACCATCCTGGTCAACATGGTGAAACCCCGTCTCTACTAAAAATACAAAAATTAGCCGGGCATGGTGGCACGTGCCTGTAGTCCCAGCTACTCGGGAGGCTGAGGCAGGAGAATTGCTT